>VDFB02251516.1:0-167276 GCA_007258455.2 Sequoia sempervirens | reverse complement strand
TAGTAACAAATCTTTGGAATGGGTGGCACTTATCACGCCAATTGAGCTGTAAATGGAATAGATTGCACTACGCTTGTAGGGTTCGAGTTCAGCGATCCCCTCTAGGTGGAGCATATCTATGATTGCTTTTAACCTTTACCCGGATCGACCTCACATGCGCACTCTTGAATATGTACCCCAATAGCTTACCTGACGTGACCCCAAAAGCACATTTCTTAGGGTTCAATCGAACCTTGTACTCTTCTAGTCTCTTGAAAATTTTGTCAAGTACCTTCAAATGATCTTTCCTTGTTGTTGATTTGGCCAATAAGTCATCTACATAGTCTTCCATTATATTGTGCATCATATCATGGAAGATCGTAGTCATAGCCCTTTGGTATGTGGCACCTGCATTTTTGAGACCGAAAGGCATGACGTTCCAACAGTATGTACCCCATGGGCAAGTAAATGCTGTTTTGTGTTGGTCCTCAGGGGCAATGCGGATTTGATTATAACCAGAGAAACCATCCATGAGGGATAGCATCTCGTGTCCTGCAGTTAAATCGACTATGATGTCAATGTTGGGCAAAGGAAAGTCATCCTTTGGACATGCTTTGTTTAGGTCCCGGAAATCTGTACATACCCGAATTAGTCCATTTGGATTTGTCACCGGTACTAGGTTGGAAATCCATTCAGCATAATCTATAGACCTTATGAATCCGACATCCAGTAATTTCTTTAATTCGGCCTTAACCAATAGAGCAACTTGTGGGTGCATTTTGCGCAACTTCTGCTTGACTGGTTTAGCATTGGGTACTAGTGGCAGATGATGTAGAACCAGTTTGGGGTCCAATCCTGGCATGTCGGTGTAGGACCATGCAAAGTTTATTTTCCGTTCTGCAAAGAATTTATGAAATTCCGGTTTCTCTTCATCAGTCAATGATGCCGCAAATAGGACCATCTTGGGGTCTTCTGGAGTCGAAATGTTATCCTCTATGGTGTCCTCAACAAGCATGGCCAATCTCTCCTGTTGCACGGGGAGAAAGTCCAGTCCTCCATCTTTGGGCGCCTCCGAGAGGTTTTCACCCGCAGATACGTCCTTTGTTTTTACTATTTTACCGTCAAGAGGTGCCTTTCGGTTTTCACCTAGAGACGTTTCATTTTTTACTTTATTTTTACTTTTGCGACTAGAGGACTGAACCATCTCACCGAAGTATGCCGTGCAGTCTAGATCAATAGCAAATCCTGATTTGTGATCGCCACTTGGTATGCCTTCACGTAATCCCATGAATTCAGCAATGGCTTCATCATTTTGGAATGTGTCCAGAACTGGCGGTCCTTGTTGGTCCCAATCGACTAGTTCAGGGTAGACTAATGAAATGCCATCGTCAAGGCTAGTGAATTCGGGTGAGGATGCTGATAGCATACAAATGGATGCATTGATGTTGTAGATGAGGTTATCATTGTCTAACTCGACATCGGACTCTATCCAGTATTCTCCTTCACTAGTGTCATATTCGTTATCATAATAAGGGGTGAAGGTTTGAGAGCCCTGGTTATCAATATCATCTGATACTTCGGATAGATTAGACTGAGGGGGTTCGGGTGAAGTTAGCTGAAGTGGAAGCATTATGGGGACCATGATCCTGCAGTGGATTCTTGTGTATAGTATGATCCGAGTTGGAATTGAATTGCGATCCACCTACTTCGATAGTGCGATTGTCAATAAGGTCTTGAATTACGTTTTTCAGTTGTCTACAGTTGGAGGTTGTATGCCCTTTGACCCGATGGTATTCGCAAATTGCGTTGTCATCCCACCATGCTGGTTTGAATTGTCCGGGGTCATAAGGTTTTATTTCCGGAAGTGTGATGACCCCATGTTGAATGCATTTCTTGAGGACGTCTGCAATGGGTTCACCTAAATTGGTGTATGTGCGACCCCTAGGGAATTGTCTTGGTTGATGATATTGTCCTTGACGGTTTTGACCATTTTGACTGTTCGAAGGAGTATTGGGGGGAGGTGTCGATGTCGTTGTTGGTCTATTTTGTTGTTGTACCCCTTTCAGAGCCAATACGGGACTTGCAGTCTTGGCATCTACAACACCATCGTTTGTGACATGTTTATTCTTGACCCAATATTTGTTTTTGTCAGCGGGTGTGTTGGTGTTTGTATTTTTGGAGCCATACTTCAGTTCTCCCTTTGCGATAAGGGCTTTCTCAATTTGGACCCCCTTTTCCACTAATTCTGTGAAGGTTGTGCAACAATGTATTTGCAATGTGAATTTGAGGGGCCCTAGAAGTGTTTGGACAAACATGTCGACCTTTTCCCTTTCAGGAATGTCAATGTGACATCGACTAGCGAGGCTTCTCCATTTTTGGAAGAACGGGATAAATGTCTCACCCGACTCTTCTTGTGTGAGATTGCACAAGCTAGTGATAGAGGTGTCCATGTCAATATTGTATGCATAATTTTTTAGGAACCTTCTTTTGAGCTCATCCCATGATTGGATATCTTTTTGCGTTGAAAACCATTCAAGGGCTTGACCCACCAAACTTTTGGAAAAGAGTCTCATCAGGTATGTGGGTTCATAGGCGATATCCATACAGTTAGTTGCGAATTCGCGAAGATGTTCAATGGGATTTTTTTTTCCTTTGTATTTAGTGAAGTTGGGTGACACATATCCTGGCGGAAATGCGGGCATACGTAAGTTTGTGTCGAATGGGTATACGTCCATGTCATATGATATTTCAGATTTCCCACCCGTAATGAGCATGTTTTACATTTGCTTCGCCATATCCTGCACTGTTGCTTTGAGTTCATCTATGGTGGGGTCATTGACATGTCCATACGTTGGATTGCCTGGTACGCCAGGTGTTCTTGCGTGAGTATAGGTGTATTGTGGCGGTATGGGTTGTTGTGGTACGTATGATGTGTGTTGTTGGTATTGAAAGTTGTGACTAGGCGCATGTTGATGAGTGTGAACGTTGGATGAGTATGTTGGAATATGTCCCCCAGCTATGCGTGTCGTTATTTGGGGGATGTTGTGACCAGGAATGTTATGATGTACTAACGATGTCATGGGTTGAGTTATTTGGCCACTTTGTGTGAATTGCTGATTTTGCACAAGGGGCACATTGGCAGTTGTACCTTGGGAGGTAGTGACGTTTGACTGTGTTGTCGTGTTAACGTTTTGTTGTTGTCCTTGTATAAAGATACGTCCTGTGGCTCCTCCCAAAGGATGTTGTGAACTATTACTGAATGCTTTTGTTGAAGTTGTGTTCATGGTAGTAGATGTAGTTGTCACGGGGGAGTTGTGATGACTTGATGATGCCCCTATGGTATTTGCTGTTGGGATAACAAGAGGATTGGAATGATTTGCCGATGATGTTACGGAACCAAGAGTGGTTGTATTTAATTGGGGTAGTGTTGTGGATGTTGTGGATGATTGTGATCCCCCAATAGATGTAGCGTTTATTGTATTGGAGATGTTTGGGATGTTGGATGTGGTATGCAATGTCGTTGTGCCAAAAGGGATGTTGCTTGTAGTATTTAGAACTTGACCACTGTGTGAGATGTTGTGAACATTGTTGGCATTAGGATCATGTAATGTGTTAATGTCAAATCCTGGTGGTAACCTAGCTCCTTCACTCAAGAGCATAGCTACGAATCTGTCCCTATCGTGACGTGCTATTGTTTCAGCCAACTGGTAGGCCTCTGGGTCTTGTGTCAATGCTTCTATGTGTTCTTGAAGGAGTTGACCATTTTCATCTCTTTGCATGTAGCGCTCGAATGAGTTGTTAGGTAAGGATTGTGTTGTCACTAGAGGTTGATTGTCTAGATTGGTAAAGGGATCATTCGCGGTCCAGTTTGAGTCATGTGGAGGACTGTTGGGATCTGGCATGAAGTTTTCCATTTGTCTTTTTTGCTTTTGAAGTCTGGTTTCGACCATAAATGAGCTTGCTCAAAGGGGATGTCCACTAAATGCAAGTATGACACTAGGTGAAGTCTAAGGTTCAAATTGACGACTAAAATGACCACTGTTTTTTTTTTTTGGATTTTTGTGAATAAGGTATGCAATGTGGATGCAATGTAAAATGAGGCTATCTAAGCACTTCTAAGCTTGAACTTTGTTTTCGATGTGGACTGCTAGAGGACTTTGTTGTTAATGACAAGGTGACAAGATGACTAATGAGTCTTCCTAACTAGACTCTTGAGTTGGAAGAGATCTCACAAAAGAGGACAATGACTAAAAGGATGTTTGATAACTTGGTCCAAAAGGGTCTAATTTCGAAAATAATGATTTTGCCAAGGGGTGCTTAAGATTTGTCTACTCCTAAGTATGCAAGATATGAGCCTAGGAACAACGTAATGTTGAATGTATGATACTAAATGGGGTGAGGTATGAAACCTAAGGTGATCAATGCAAGCTAAGGGACAAACTTTGAGCAATTTCAAATTGGGTTTCTGGCAGAATCCTTCTGATGACGGAATTTGACAAATGGTTGACAGTTTGGAGGTCTCTGGTTTTGACTGTGTAATTGAAAAATTTTGACAGGCAGATGCGTCTCAGTTTGGCAATTGCGTCGCGGTTAAGCAACTGCGGTTCAGTTTTTCACTTGCGGGTTTTTGACTGTCGCATGCGTCTCGGTTTAACAGATGCGGCTTTCGGGTTAACAGATGCGTCGCGACGCATACAGATGCGTTGTTTAAAGTTTCAGATGCGGTTTATCAGAGCAGTTGCGTTTACAGAATGTCAGTTGCGGTTCGACAGATATGACAGTTTTGTTTCAAAGTGATTTTCGTGGTATGTTGATGGAAGTTTTTGATCTGTTTGATGACTGTTTTGTTTGGACTGTGACAAAACCAGAATGCACTTGACAAACACAGCGTTTTAAGGGATAACCAAACACACATGAGATAAGCACAATCCTAGAAAGGCCACTAGGCCTTGGGTTTGTATACTTGATATAGCCCACCAGTTATACCCCGGATTGGTGATGAACACCTTTCCTTCTCGAGAGCGGATAGCTTAGAATTTGGTGGCATTGGCTCCCCTCCACGGCTCATTAACGTCATTCGAGCACACCAAATTCGGATTCATTGGGTAGTGACATCCCAAGAATTGCTATCTCTACTCAAGGGGATCAGTAGTGAGTAATCTTCGGGCATGATACTGTACCCTGCACTATATCAAGCAACGGCCAATAGAACGGTTGGACACTAAGACAAGAGGTGTTTAATTCGGGCATTCCGTTCGTGGGGCGTGATCCATGCGGCGAGAGTCCCCTTTCGGATCCATCTCGTCGGAACCACGCTCGTGATTCTTGGGCTTTCCCCAAGAACCCACTTTTCTATACCGGCTGGAAGTCCCTCGGTGTCAGGGTGCTACCGGTCTGAGTCGTCCTGGGGTGAGTACTTTTTCCCACCAGAACAGGCCCAAGTTCTAGAGTCGGTAACCGTTTCTCTTACACCCAGGATCGCACGAATGCGCAAGGGGAGAGGATACTTCGATATACCGAATCGTGAAGGGTAAATTAACAAAAAAGAATGGGTCTGGTTTTCTGATCACAAGGTTTTCACCAAGTGAGAGCATACTCACCTACCACTCCACAAGCACACTCAAGCATGAAAGACATGATTCTTTTTAAAAGCACCAAATTCAAAGTTTGCTAATCTAGAAATAAACAAGCACACTGTTTGTTATCTCCTTCTTTGACATGCGAATCTGCAAACATTGAGTTAGTAGTCTTGTATGTGATGGTCTTGGACACACGAAAAAGGATCGCCACACGCTACAAGAAACTATTAGTAACACAAAATGTCTAATCTGGTTAACATGCAGGAATAGCCAACACAGAAAAAGACAGAAAAACAGAAAACCAGAAAACAGAAAAAAAAAAACTGAAATTCGGCAATTAAAACCTAAAAACTGACAGAAAAGTTTACCAGACAAATGCGGCGCGGTATTACCAGACAGATGCGGCTCGGTTTGTCAGATGCGTCATTCTGTTAGGCGAATGCATCTCAGAATGTCATATGCGGCTCTGGAATTGTCAGTTGCGGCTTGTCATGGCAGTTGCGTCGTTTAGGTCATCAGATGCGTTGCGACGTTTGCGGTGATCCTGCAAAACAACAGAAAACAACAAAAAACCCTACCGAAAACAGAAAGCCACTACCAGAAAGGATTAGTGACAGAAAACCTAATCTTATTGAACATGTAGGAATAAAGACAGAATGCAGAAAAAAACATAAGATTAGACAACCCGAAATTCAAAATAAAACCCCTCAAATTGAAAAGAAAAATGTTATACCAGACAGATGCGTCGCGAATTACAAATGCGGCTTTTGGGGATTCGAATGCGGCTCAGGAATCACGGATGCGTCTTTGTGTTCGTCAGTTGCGTTGCGACAGATCAATTGCGGCTCTAGTGTTCACGTGTGCGTCGCGACGCATATGATGCGTCACACTGTTTTTAAAAATGTTGCGGCGATCCGTACCTGTACCTGCAAAACAACAGAAAACAACAAAAAAAAGCGTACGAAAAGCCGAAATAACAACGTCGGGTTCACCAATGTAATCAAGGGAAAATCCTAAATTTATTATTAAGTACAATAACAATTAAAATTCCTATGAAAATAACAAAGCACAAAGGAAGTGGAGTGAAGACAATAGGGATGAAGTTACCCTATGTCTCCACCTTCCATGATTAATCTCTGTTACACCTCCTAGCTTGCAGATAAATAACAAAGCCCTCAGATTTATGTGAGCAACTATGACTAAAGACTAAGCCCTATGCAAGTGTTGAAGGATTTGCAGAAAATAACAATAACCCTACAATGAGCTAAAATGACTAATGACTGTAAAAAACTATAACCCTAAATTGACAGCAAGTTGACATAGACTAAAAGTGCAAGAAGTCAAAATGAGCTAAAGATTCAGAGGGACCTGCAAATGAGGTCAAAATTGCCCTTTTATAAAAATTGCAATTTTGAACGTGTGGCCAGGATGAAAAAATGACAGGAACCCTAAGATCAATGTTTAAGATTGAATGTTGATATGTGCATTAGGGTTAGGTCAAAATTAGGGCAACAGGTAAGAATGAAGGGTGGAGATTGAATTATGAAATAATTCAATCAACGGTCGAAATTGAATGAGAAGTCAAAAGTCAAGAATTAAATTGGAAGATAAGGCTGGCACGGACAAAGAGGTTGCTGGAGAAATTAAATAATAAGATTTATTTACCCCAGATAACTAGCAAGTAATTAAATAATAAAGATATTATTTAATTATGGAGGAATGTGATAAAAGAATTATTTTGAAATTAAATAATGATTTTAATTCAAAATTCAAGAGAATGGCTAAATTAAATAAATCAAATTTATTTAATTTTAATGGGAGAAAAAGCTAATGAATAATTAAATAATTAAATAAATTATTTAATTATAGTGGAAAATGGACAGAATTAAATAAATAAGAATTTATTTAATTTTTTAGAAGAAGGGGACTTAATTAGTGACGTAATTAAATAAATAAAATTTATTTAATTAATCAAGAAGACATAAATGTTAAAGGGAAATTAAAGTAAATTATGAAATTTATTTAATCAAAGGAAGACTTTAGATAATTAGTGATGTATTAAATAAATAAATAATATTTATTTATTTAATAATCAAGGAGGAACAAATGACATGAATTAATTAAATAATTATGAATTATTTAATCAATAGTCGAATGTGGACCAAGGACATAATTAAATAGCTTAATTATGCTAGGACGAAAGTGGTAAAAATGAAGCTTGCAGGCCTAGGTCATTTTTAGGTGTCTACAGCAACATGTTGATCACGAGGGCCCTCAGCAAAACAAAGATTTGTCTACAAGATATCTCTACGATATCAAAAGGCTATAGCAATAGTGAATGGAACAAAAGGGCATCTCGATGAGAAAGACTCTTGTGTCTCAGCGACTGAAACAAATATAACAGAAATGTGATCTCGAGGAAACATAAAAGATCTTTGATATGGTTTCTCCCTGACGGCAGAAGGTCATGGCGACACATAGGGACAAAGGAACGATCAACGTTATAATTGCCTTCGGCATACTTGTCTGGATGTCTCAGTGATTGGAAAGAATAGAACATGTGGTGTCTGTTGTCTTAGCGAATGATTTTCAAAATCTCATACACTGTGGCCGACATGGATTTTTCTAAGTATAGTTGATGCCGACTTCTTTTGTTGTCATTGAATCTCAGAACGGTTACATGGAAAAATATTCTCTGAGGATTTAGAGGATATGATTTTTTGTTAGTGGGCTGTCATGGCTTTGATGAAAATATTTCAGTTACAATCTCCTGTTTCAGCACAAAAATTTAAAGCTCTCTGGATAGGCGTTATTGATTTTTACCATCATCTACATACTATCATGATTTAGCTTCATATTCTAAAGTTAGCAAGAGTGTTTCAGAATCTTGTGAAAAATGCTTGTTGAAGATTTCTTGATAACAGACATACTTGAAATGTATATAAAAACCAGTGTTGAAAACTGTGAAAGAGCTGCTGGCCTGGAATTCTGAGAGAGTTATTTTGGCCGTATCAAGTGATGTATTGGAAAGCTCTGTAATTCAAGAGTTGGATTCCTAGAGTATTAGTAGTAGAGAGTTATGAACTTAACTGTAAACAGAGTGATCCTCTGATATATTATTATTGTAATTCTATAATCTAAGTAAGGGGTTGGTGCTCCTTGAGTTGGTGCTCAGAAATTATCCTATAAGGCATTGTGAACAAGTTGTTTAAAAAGATTAATCTAGTATGGTAGTTTAGGAGTGGTTTTTCTACCCCAGGAGGGTTTTCCACTCGGCAAATCTTTTGTCTCTTTGTTCTTCTGTGTGCTCATTGCTTTACTGTATTATTGTTATTTCAGTTCACTGGTTGGTTATTGCTTTTCTCAATTCTATTTATAATTGATTACATTCAACTCATGAATGCATTAATCAGAATATATTGAGATCAAATCTGAGCTATGGTTTTTGAATATTTGAAAATTCATCAAATCTGTTAAGACATTGATTCAACCCCCCCCTCTCAGTGTCATTTTAACTCCAACATTCTCATCATCGGTAGGACTCACCAAAGTCGTTGGGACTTCTTACCAAAACCATCGTGTTACACCGAGACCATTAGTCACCATGAGTCTTATCGAGAATAGACTTCAACATTGGTGAGACTTACATCATTCATTGGGAATTCACACTGAGCCATTTGGGTTACCTCGATAGCCATAGGCTATCGACAAGACATCCATCAGTCGCTAAGAGATCTCACCGAGATCCTTTGTGTTACATCGATGAATAACATTTGAATATCTGTCAGTAAGATTTCATCATTCGCTAAAACGTCTTCCTGAGACCATTAGGGTTACCCCGAAGACCTCAAACCAAATGCTGTCAGCAAGACTTCAGCTATCGCTGGAACTCATAGAAAACATCCAAGACTCTCCTCGACTCCCGATTGAATGGCCTGTCGACCAAAGAACTCCACGCGGTAAGAGGTCATAACAAGTACAATATGTCACAGCGATAGGAACATTCGGTGAGATAGTACCTAGGTCACAACAACCTATACAAAATGGATGTTCCAAACTGCTAGTTGACTAGACATAAGAGCTGTCACACCGACTTGGCTCCAGGAGAGGTTTCAGCCTGTGATGATTGAGGCACATATTTCCAACACATATGTGTTTGTCTATTTGTCTGTTTCGATAATCTTTTTCTAGTGCATCTTAATTGGACTGTAATTGTAAAAATTTAAAAGTGTCTCTGCATTCTTCCCTGAGGTTTTGACGTTAGGAGAGTTGCTTCCGCATCTAGCTTTCCTTACTTTTATCTGATACTTTTCCCTCGACACCTTAATTTTCAAAAAATAGAGCAAGGACAAAGAGGCCTTATGGTGCCAACATCCCCCTATTTCTTTTGGTCCCAAATTTGAATATATTGCTATAAAAATTTTCCCATTTTCAATTCAAGTTACCAATGTCAAAAAATGGAGCTAGGGCAAAGACACCCTATGGCAGAAACGTCCCCCTATTTTTCCCAATCCCAAATTTGAATATTTTTGTGTCGATATTTTTTCATTTCCAATTCAAGTTGCAAATATTGGCTATTATGATCTAATTTATGGGAAATTGAATAAATATCTATAATACCTAGTTATTGCTATAGACATGTAAAATTGACCTAACACTTATTGCACACCTTAAATGACATTTTCATATCATTGACATTATTATCATCAAATATCACTACATTTCACATCAAAAGCATCTAAAACCCTAATTTCCTTTGTTAATTGAATAATATGACATTATTTAATTAATTCACTTTTTCATCATTTTTGACCAATTAAATAAATTTCATTTATTTAATAAAGTCCTAAAACTCTAATTTCTACTATTACTTGAATAAAATGACATTATTTAATTCATTCATTTTTTCATCAATTTTGACTAATTAAAGAAATTTCATTTATTTAATAAAGTCCTAATCTAAATTTATTCCTCCTGATTAATTAAATAATGATAATTATTGAATTATGTCGCTAATTCACTTTATTCCCCTAAGTCGATTAAATTATTAAAAAATAATAATTTAATTATGTCACTTTCCCCCAAATTTGAATAAATTAAATAAACTATTCAAAACATCATAAGAAAACAAATCAAACAAATGAAACTTTGTTTACAAAATTCAAACTTAATTTGCACGTTCAACTCCAAAAAGAATTAATTAATTAATTATCCTCAACCACTTTCATGATTGAGCAAATTACGATCCCCTGATTGCTCAATCTATTCTTCAAACCCATAGATTATTCAATCTATTTCTTCAATCACACTAATCATGTAATCAATTTGCACAAATTATGCCCACCTAAATCCTCTCAACATCTTTTGATCGTCAATCAAGATATTATACTATGTGATCTAGAGCATTCATTCGAATTCACAAATTCTATATAAAAAACCTCTTTCCTCTCAAAAAAGGATTGAAGAATCAATATCATTCATACAACGAAGTAATGCAAAGATCTTAAATGAGCTAATGACATCTTCAACACACATCTTCGATCAACACACACACATTCTCCAAGATTTCACACAGACAATGGAGGCTTCACATTGATACAAACAATCCAATATCTTCGCGAACACACTCTGATATGGGATGGTAAACTTCATTTTTGAATTCGTTATGATATCGTAGGATTTCACTGTTTGTTTTCAATAGCTTAGAAAGATTCTTTTCATGAGTAATGGGCATGGATCTTAATTGTTGTTTTTTATTTAGATTAGTTTCTATTCAATTCAATTATCTTGTTTATACTTACAGATTTCCCCCTTACACAATTTCATCATTTGAAATCTATCTAGCCATAACAAGAAGAAAGAGGTGAAAATTATTGTCAAGAACAAGTCAAGAGTATTCAAGAGTACCAATTTTAGAGCTTTATTGCAACAATTCAATATCCAAGCATCATGTCAAATCCTATGCGAGTTTATGCATGCTCATGTTATCATTGTTTGTGAAGGCTAAGCCTTTTGTAGGTCTCCAAGAAATTTAAGCAAGATCCAAGACATTGAGGTGATGTGCATGAATTCAGTCCTTTAAGGAAGCCATTGAAGGGTGGTGAGTTTCAACACTTTGTTGATTCATCATTCCTTCCTATCATTTATATTTTCTATCATTGACATTGCCATTGTGGAAGTGAAAACACTAACATAGGGTTTAACTAAGGAAAGCCCCTAAATGGAAAAACCTTTCCTCTCTCTTTAAATGTGCAACTTTTAGGTTTGAAGAAAATTGAAGGAAGATTGAAGGCTCATTTATCTATTGTTACATTCAAATCCCTACATCTTGTTGACTCATGGAAACTCACCTACAAAATTATTTGACATCGATCTAACAAATTTTTAGGTAGAATCAGGAAGCTCAGATCTGACAATAGAGGATTGTAAAAATAGAACTAAAATACCTATACAAGGATGAGGATGCCATATGGTGCAATTTCCTCCTATTCAGGTTGACTCCAAATTTATAGGGAAAGTACACAGAGCTTTTCCTTTCTTGTATCTTCTTGTAAACTTTCTTATCATTTATCAGTTGTCAAAATCTTGAATTTTCATATTAGGGTACATAGTTTAATTAGGTTAATAAAGGAAAATCAATTCCAATTCATATCCAACACTAAAACATATACAAATCTAGGTTTTATTGGCTCACCTACAAGGTTGAAATTCAATATAATCACCTTGTTGGTTTGCATCCTAATGAATCCCTAGAAAAAGAAAAATTGATCCTAGATCCTATGCATTAGACTTAGGATCACCTTTTTCTACATTTCACATAGTAGAATCTGATCATCCAATATTCATATTTTATTATAATACAAGTGCCATTAATATTTCCAAGAATCTAGTGTACTCAAGGACTAAATGCATTCCCATCAAATATTATTTTTTGAGGGAACAAGTAGTAGATCAACAAGTAAATTTGGAATATGTTGCCACTAAATAACAAGTGGATATATTTACAAAGCCTCTTCCCAAAGAAACTTTTGAGCTTTTAAGGATAAAGTTAGGTGTGATATCCTCTCCTTTCATTATTAAGGAGATCTATTTCTGAGGGGGATCTCTTCATTGCACCATCTCACAACTCCACAAACTCTTTTTTCATTAATGTCAAAGGGGGAGAAGTACAGAGACGTGGGGAGAAATAGAGACAAGGTCAGTAGTGCGTTTTGCAAATTACCTAAATGAGGTTGCCATCAATGACAAAGCGGGAGATTATTACAAATATTTTTATTGATGTCAAGAAGTAATTCATAGTCTAAGATTAATTGTAATTGATGTGAAAGGAAATATTTTGAAGGTAATCATGGAGAAATGAAGATATAATACATATATAAGGAGATCATAGAAGGTGACATATGTGGAATAGATATGTAATAAAATGGCCAAAGGCCACTAATCATTCCTTTGCTATCCTTACATAGCAGTGCTTAAATCTTACTTTACATCCTTTGTTATATGTTGTCTGACCTCACTTCATATTAGCATATAAGAAAGAAATTTAAATTTTTATCAAAGTTGGACGACCTTCATTGTTTTAGTGCCACCTTTAAAATAGAAATAAAATTTAAATCAATATTTATTATGGGATGACATAGAAAAAGGTTTTCATATATATTAATAAAATTAATTTGAAATGATCAAGAATACATAGAAAATAATGATAAGGACACCATGGTTCACAATAAAGGATAAAGAGAAGTGATTAACATTTAGAAAGATAGTGATTACCTTTACTAATGGGCAATGATGCATGAAGAGCAAAGATTAAGTATAGGTAGAGATCAAGGAAAATATAATTTCAACAATTAGTTTTTGAACAAAAATTCATTTCTCTTTGAAGGGAAATCTCAATTTAAAGAGGTGTATTACTTCATTTATATATGAAGATATAAAATCATTTTTTGAGTTTTTTTTAAGGGGATGCATGTGAAAAATAAAATATATATAAGATATACACTAGTAAATTAATGTGAAGAAGGAATTTTTGTGTGGCCTCACAACACACCCCAAGACTGTAGGACTTGGGGATCTCGAGTGAAAACTAATGCTTATGGCAGGTGTTGGCTAGTTGGAAAGATCACTGCAAGTAAAAAAAGTAAGAAAGGAAATCTTTTAAAAGAGTATTTTGTAATTCGAGTGTTCCGGGTACCAGGAATTGAGAAAGCCAGAAGTGTAAAAGGTAATATAAGGTGTTGAGAAAAATATTTCAGTCTGGGAGTAAAGGTCTGGTAAGTTTGGAAGTTTCGGTAAAAGCCAAAGTTTGACAAAATTATGGATAAAAGTTGAACACCGGGTACCGGGTATCGGGTAGCAATGCAAAGTGAAGTCTCAAAATTTTTTATGTTATCCAATAGGTCTGATGGTCCGATAACCCAACTAAAAGGAATAATTATGCGAGAATATATATGATGTTTTCTAAAAGTGTGTTATTTATAATGGAGTTAAAATGATGATTAATTGATGATTATTTTATTTACATGATATTTTTATAAATGTTTTAAAAGGGATTTAATAGTTGGAATTGGTGATTGCAGGAGAAGCAGATTGTGATGCAAAGTTCGGGTATGGATAGTCAAGAAAAGTTGGATCATAGATAGAATCATATCCAGATCGGGCTACACATTCAAGGAAATTATGTGAAGGAGGAGCTCAAGTTTTCGGAATCCCGGGGATCCAATTATTATGCATGTAGCAAAGGAAATCCCAACCGCTAGGGGAGTCCATTGCTGAGAGTAGAAAGCCTAAGGTAAAACCAGAATGTAGGAACAAGATGATAAAGCAATCATTCTAAATATATGGTAAAGTTCCTACACACTATCTGGATTTAAGTCATTATCCTAGCGATAAGAAGAAGATGAAAAACCGAAGGACATCAACGTGTAAACAAAGGTTGACCTCTCGTTGACTTCATTTGCAATTCTCTTGCTAGCTTTCATATTCCACATGCCTTGATGTGATTCATCCCTTGGATTCCTTCTCATGTATATGTCTTATCCTAGCTATGTCTTATTTCTATAAAAGGCCAGGGGGTACTTCTTTTAAAGTTAAGCTCAAAATTTGTGGATGTCGGAAGAGCCAAAAATTCTTTAAGTTTTCTTCTTTTTTCCTATTTTCTGAATCATTCTAGATTAAAAACTTGCATGCACGTAGAACTTAATCAATATTGAATCCAATTTGAAAGCTACCTATCTCATGTATCTTTTATAGTTGGTTTGTTCATTCAGTCAGACAAGACTGTATGCTGCGCCATTTAAGGGTGCATACAGAACCTACTCAGTGTCCAAACTAAACCCCCTCTCTTTAAAAGCTCCACTATTCTATGCCTAGTTGTGAAGCAATCTGGTGAAGTATAGAGTGTTTTTCTTTGATTTGATTAAATCTTGGGGCATGCATGGAGAATACCCAGGAGCAATTTTACTTTTCAAGTATTTTTGATGCTTTATTTTAGATTAGATGTTAAATTTCAAAAAATTTACCAAAAAAGAGATGAATGATTGGAAATTTTATTGCGAATCTTTTGTTTCCATGAAATTGTTGAATGCTTAAAGCTAAATCTACTTAAGTGATAGAAAATTTCTTTGATGTTCATGAAATATTATTACAAATTTGTCGATTTCATGAAATTGTTTTATGATTGGATTGAAAATCTTCCATTTGATACTTATAATTCCTTTACAAAAATTGGAGATAACCATAGACCCCTTGATATTAACAACAATATCACATCATACCCTAAAGTGAACCTAGTATGGTCAAGACCTAACTACAGGAGACTTTTTTTTTTAGACTGCAGGAATCGGTTAGCACGACCCCATATAAATTACAGTGCGCCTGGTAAACTTTTTAACGTGACTGGCAGCGCTAGCACGACACGCCCTCCGGTACCACGGGGGTGGGGGAGACTAGACCTCGTGACCAACCTCCTGCAATAGGAAAGATTTAGCCAACCGAGCTAGGGCCCCAACCCCTAACTACAGGAGCCTTGGGATTAAGCTAAGTCAACCTTTTCCTCAGGAAATTTCCTTTCCATTTTTAGGTTGCCCTGGTTCAGTCTTTCAAGTAAAGATGTAGGCTCTTCACAGTTTTCTTGTGAGGATTTTATCTACAATGTTGTTGCGACTAACATCATGATCAACAAGAACTGGTGCTAGAAGGAGGGAACTCATATCTTTCCCTCTGGGTTTTGTTTAGGAATCTATATCGGTTCCTTTTTTGAAATTAGCTTGTAAGATGAAAGTCTATGCAAGCCAGTAGTTTGAAAATAAAGTGATTCCATTAACAAAAGAAGTTTTAACTGCTAAAAGAAAGGTATCGTTAATGAGAAATATTTTGAATTTTGAAAAAAATTATAACCCTACTGGAATAGAAAATGTTAAAATATTAATCGATATATCAAAATGGTTTATTAACTGCAATGGTTATGAAGAAAATCCTAAGGTTTTGTAGGAAGACAGGCGAGAATGCCGAGACTTAGAAATATTGCATAAAAAAAAAGTAAACAATAGCGATGAGTCATCATTCTTTTCACACATGGAAAATAATATAACAATATAACAATATAACAATATAAATTGTGGTACTACTTGGTCTAACAAAGTTCAAAGTGAAGACAAATCCGAGGAAGCGAAAATTTTTGGAAAAGAGGAAAATCAAGAAATGGATGCAGCCGTTCATGGAGCTAAAAAAAGTAAAGAAGAAAACCATGAACCAGGACTGGAAGAATGTAGAGTATTGAGGAATCAACGAAAGAGTGTGCAGTCAACCTTTAATGAGGTTGTTTTCATACATGTGAGACAATTTATTGGTAAGTACGCCTTTGAATTTACATTGGTTAAACCCAAAAATTCAAGATAATTCTTTGTTACAGTAGGACATTTAAAATTTATTCTAGGGAATTTAAAGATAAACTTGCTGTAATTTGTACAAAAACAACAATGAAAATTATTATTGAGCTTAAAATAAATTGCTTTGTTAGGGTTAGTACGTCATTTGTTAGGGTAAGTTTTGGTTAGTTAGGGTTAGTTTGCTTTCATAGGGTTTGTTTTTCATTTTTTCTTTGTTTCTTTCTTTTTCTAGTTTTCCCTCTGCATTTGCAAATTCTGTTTAACTTATCATACACATGAGAGTAAATTCAATTATTTTATAACATTGTGTTGTCAAATGAAAAAAATAAAACCATACACAGTAAATACACACTTTTAAAAGGTACGATAAAGCTATATATATGTGTGTGTGAGTATATTGCGTATATACATGAAAGTACAATAAAATAATTCTTAGTATAAAAGGTGCAAAAAGTGCAAAAAGAGGGAGCTGAGTTGCAGAGGGGTGGCCATTTGTTGAGAATATGTGTCTCAAACTCACTAGTATAGCCCTGGTTCTATCACCAAGCATCAAAGAATTTGTAAGTGTTAAGTTTATTCATGTACCTCTATACTGCATGTATCTTCTTGTTGAGGAGTGGTAGAGCGGTTACCACCATACCATGGGAGCACCTCAGTTGTCGAGTGGTAGTGCGGTGGATATCGTCATATCACGGGTGTCTTTACACTAGAGTGTGGTAATGCGGTTATCAGCATACCGTAGGAGGTCACCGGATGTGTAGCGGTAGTGCGGTGTATACTACCATACCTTGGAGGCTTGTCAATAGTCTAGCAGTAGTGGGGTCTATACCACCATACTATACAAGCTCTCGACTTGTTTGGAGGTAGTGTGGTTAATGCCACCCTACGGGAGCCTATTGTTTGCGCAATGGTAGTGCGGTGTAAGGTGAATAATGTGGAATTGTTTGACTACTGAGGTGTAAGCCGTTAAGTGGAGGATGTTGCTGACTTGGAAGGTGGCCATTTGAATGCCCGGGAAGTTTGACAGTTGCTTTGTAGAGGAAGTTGAATTGAATCGATTGTACAGAGAATGTTTTGATTCATGGTTGTTGGTATACATGGTAACGTACTGTAACCATGAAGGGGTTAGAGAGTTCGATGGTTGGATGATCGAATGATCTATATGCTTTTTTTTAGCATTGTAATAGTGTTTTTATGTACGAGATTGATAAGGGAAATGTTGTTGTTGTAATATTGACATATGGAAGGAGAGTCTGTAACTTGTATGTAATTTTGATTATTGTAATACAAGTGATTTTCTTTGGTGTGGTGGGTTTTTTCTCCAATAAGGGTTTTCCCACATAAATCTAGTGTCAATTGTGTTTGTGTTTTATTTCTCTATTCTGTTATTCCTTTCATGTGTATCTTGATGAACTGTAATTGTAAAATTTAAAGACAAATCTGCATTTTTCTCTGAGTTTTGACATTAGGAAAGTTTGTTCTGCATCCATAGGCTTTCCTTACAAGTGGTAACAGAGCCTGGACAGTTGTGTTATCCTTGTGGGTAGGTTGGGTTTTTCATGTCAATTCTGTCCAATGGGAGTCTTGGAGAAGTCTGGTAATTTAAATTACAGATTAAGATGGCAAGCACATCAGGAAAAATTGAAATTAAGAAATTCAATGGCAACAATTTTGAGTTGTGGAAACTTAAAATGGAAGACCTGTTGGTGGATTGAGATCTTTGGCTTGCTGTAGTACCCTTCCAGTTACTACTATGTGAATCAGTTTATTTGTATTTGTTTGCTAGTTGTGTAGTTGTTTTGGATACAATACTATATTGCCTCTACTTACGACATTGATGTTATACTAGTTGTTGAACCCTGTGGATGATTTATTGAATAACAAGATTTTCTGGTTAAGTTTGTGTGAAGATATTTTGTTGGATGCATGTGCATAGTGGATATGTAGTTTCTGAGTTTTAATGTGATTATCATGATGTGATAGATGTTTATGATTTAATGATGCTTGTCGGTCCTAGTGAAGAAGACGGTGCAACACTACTCACTTGTGAGTATCCTGTTGCGCTGCGATTCTTCTTCATGGTGTGTTTTCCAATATGTGATAATATGTTTTACATGCGATGTTTTATGCAGATATAGGTACTAGGTATCAGTTCCACCTGCTTGTTAGGTCTGAGCGTACCCTAATCCAATTAAATCATGTTGATTCAGGGATAGTGTCTGGTCCTCGTGTAACCATTGTTCTTTGTCGAACGAGTATCCTATTGTCACCATTGTTGTTTGTTGATTTGTCTTGTCTTGTCAGTTATGTTTGTGTTATTTTATTTTGAAATTAATTATTGTTTAATTTAGTAAAATGGTGCATTTGGTAATTTGTGTAATTAAAGGTAAACTTGTCTTAATATTAGATTAAATATTTATAAGAAAGGTATGATTTATTGAAAATAAATTAAGCAAGTAATTATTTAAAGGTGAATATGAGTTCTGGGGAAAAGTTAATATTTTAAAAGAGTTAATTTTTGAAAAGTTAAAATATCCGAAATAGGACTTGAAGGAAAATATCTTTGATATTTAATGTTTTTTTTAACTATATGAGAAAATTTAGGAATGCATGTTTATTATCACTTAAGTTGTGACTTGAGATAAGGAATGGCATTAATAGCCTTTAGGGGTTGCATTTTGATGCACGACATTTCTTGGGAAGAATTATTCATGGCAGCAGCTTGGAGGAAATCCTTGCACAACAATTCTTCTGTCAGGGTTTGCTGATTGTGAGCAAGAATTGATAGAATCTTCATACTTTGCTTCAGCTCTGCTTAACGGCTTACTCAAATTCGTAGGAAGTGGTTTTCAAAGATTTGGTGTTTTGGGAAAAATAAAGGATTGAGGGCTTTCAGATTTTGCTTCAGCATAGCTCACAAGTTTAACAACGTTTTCTCCTTTTATTTGCATAAAGTTGAATAAATCTTTTGAATGGTATTATACTTGAAATCTGTTATTCTAGAAACGTGCATGCTTGTTATAGAAAGGAAATCTTAGCCAAACCTGTATACAACAATGAAACAATTAAATTGAGTTGTTAAAAAATATATAAATAAAAGAAAATCAAGGCAAAGAAAAAACATGATAGAGATTTCTTTTGTTGGCATCGATTGAACTTTGCTTTAGAATTACACCAGCAATTCATGAGTACGACATCGATTGGGTTTTAATAGGAATTCAATATTGTAAATGAAAGTTTCTATTGAATTCATTTGATCTCTGGCTGAAGAATTAGATTATATCTTGAGTGAAATAAAACCCAAAGGCCTATTGGTTTGTATTTTTGTTCTTGTAATATTTCCTTGCTTATAGGATTTGTGCACTATTAATGGACTACATATTTTTCCTTTTGTTTATTTGAAACCCTGTTGATGATGCTAGCGCCGCCCCTGCTTAGATTCACTAGTTTTCCAACGTATCCCTCTCAGTATATTTGTCTATGCCTTTTAGACTCTTCTTATGCTACAGATTGACTGTGGAGTTTGATCATTTGAACCACGCAGTTGATGCGCTTTGAATCTTTGGGTCTGAAGGAAATTTCTTAATTTGAAATAAAGTAGAGAATGTAAATAGTGCTTGTTTATTATTCAGTTTTGTTTCATTTGTCATCACCAATGTCCACCACTGTAACAATGTCGCTATTCTTGATTCTCATATTGCTGAATTATCCTTGTTGTCTAATGCCTTTAACATTTTCCTTGCATTGAGAATTATCTTTATACTGTAATGCCGCTGAAATATTCTCCTGGTTATCATATTTCTTGTTAAAATGTTGATTGGCGTTAATTGTTGTAAACTATTTCTTTATAGCATGCGTTTGAGTTTACTTTAGATCTGATATCCATGAATAATATTTAGATTAGAATAACTGTAGGAAAACAGAGTGAAATTTTATATTAAAACTTGAACTTCTGAACTTGATTGGTGGTAAAGGTTTTTAGCCCCTTATACGTATTAAAGCTTGATGCCATATCTAGGTGAAGATTGTAAGATCTTTAGAGGTCTCTATAAACCACCATGCATTTATTTAGCCGTATTGTGAGAATACTTAACTTTGTTTATATCTCAATCTTAGACCAAATCCTTCATTTGGTGAATGATTGAATTTTAGTTGAGAAGATATTTTGAAGGCCTATAAGTTATGTCGTCGCTTCTCTCTTTCTAGTTAACTTTTGTTAACTAGATTCTTCATGGCTTTGGAAACGCCAGTTCTTCTTTATTATCTCAGCCTCCAAATATTATATTCTTTTGAAACTTTCACATGCTTAGTTGAAGTTTCGCTTTCCCAACATTTAATGTTTCTTAAGTTATTAAAACTGATTTTATATCATCATTGTAGTCACTAGGCTTTCTTTAGTTTGGATGAGTATAAAACTATAAATGCAAGTTAGCTGATTACCTATTATACACTGTACATTCTTGTGTTATCTTTTCTAAACTTTGTTTTGTTTGGAATCAGTGCTAAAAGAAAATACTCCATATTGGCATTTGAAAACATATATGTTTGAAAACAAAAGAAAATTTGTTTAGATGTGTTTAGAATATACTAAGCTTTTGTATTAGCTGAATTATGTGTTAACGAACTATGTGTTAGAAAACAGACATGTGTTAGCAAGCCGATATGTGTTATCTAAATTATGTGTTAACGAACTGTGTGTTAGCAAATACATACTTGTGTTATCTAACAGTGTGTTAACTAATTCTTTTCCCTAGGTTCACTGCCTATAATGATTTGAAAATATAAAAGAATTTGTTTTGTTAAAACGTGGATGTACTGAGTGGATAAGAAAATATGATGCCATCTTCAGCTTCTGAGATCTTTCTAAATACACTATAGCTAAATGAAGCAAGGGTGAGACTGACTATGTTATTGGTCTCGATTTTCTTTTTAGTCGCAAATCTTAGAATGCTTAAAATTCGTTTGCATGCATAAGATCTGCCTATTTAAGTTTTTAAATATTTAGATTTTAATATCTTCGCATGGTGTGTCATCTACCTGCCTTGAGTTATTCTCATTTCATTTCTAAATTTCGTGGCTAAAATAACTATATTTAAAATAGTTATAAGGATGTAGTGAAATTCTTTATTTAAGGTATTGTAATTTAATTCTTTTCAAAAGATGAATTACATAATTAGTTCTAATATAGTTGAAGATATGTTTATATTTATATTTAATTGATTTACTCTTATTTATTTGGTTAGTAAATCTAAATAATTTATATTGTTCCTAATGAAGAATAAATAAAGGTTTAATATCTTGTTTGTGTTTTAGGATTCTTTGTCGTTATAATTATTTGATTTGTTTATTTTATTTGAGACATGGAGCTCGTTTGATGTTGTTATTTACAAAATTTAGCCATGCTTGTTGCATATCATACCTATGTGGTATTTTGGAATTAAGCCAAGCATGATGTGTATGTTACCTTTGAGGTATTATGAGACTGTATGATCTATGGCATGTGAATGATGTGATCAATCAAGATTTTTCCTTTCGTGTTCAATGGCTTTCCTTTGTATCTGATTTTGAGTTATGTGTACCTTTTCTTTCTAGAGGCTAGAACGTTGATATTTGTATATTGATACCTTGTTATTCCATTATGGGACTTGCCATGCAAAATTTATTTGTCACCATGTGGTGTTTCAAATTGTTCCACGATTGGTCTATGAATGAGATGTGTTTTGTTAAGGTATTATTTTATACGCATGTTGGCAGTCCCTAGTATTTGGTTGTGGCATCATGTCTCTAGGAAGAGTGGCTTTCCTTAGGGGCCGGAACCCAAAGTGGTGGCCAGGGTAACCTATCGGAAGTTATTAATTAAGTGAGAATATTAATAAATGTACCTGGGAATTCATTAATTAAGTTCATATATATATAAATGCCTCACCTAGTGCCTTAATGTTCATTTAGATTAAGGGTAGGTTGAGAAGGCCTGGAATGGCTTGTCGAACACCTTGTCTTCTTGAAAGGTAATTTTGACTCCACATGAGTTAATCTAAGGGCCGAGAATCGGTAGAGACTACCAGGGTAACTTCGGATGAGGGCTGGTAGTCTAGGAAGATTCACCTGGGTAACTTAGAGTGACTATGTGATGACACTCTGTCCTGAAGCATGATTGTATTCCCTTGTGTGGAGTTAACTATTATATTGTGGTCGTCTCTGAAAGCATATGATGTGGTCATGTCGTTACGTGTGGTCAGCCATGTAATGTATTGTATGTTCATTGTTCTGTGTTTGATTGACTTTTGGACCTGTCACTATCTCCTAGCACAGAGGGAGTGGACCTTCGGGTTCCACGTGGTCAGGTGGAAACCGTGCTACACTTTAATTGGATACTCTTACAGATGGCTTTATATTTGTAGCAGATTTTTGTTACTTAGATGTTCATGATAGTGGATGTAGAGCACATTCAGATGTGGATATCTGATGTGAGGAGATGATTACCCTCTTTGTATAATTACCTCATGATTGAGGGTGTACTCATTGTAACATCATTAGATGTATTGAGATTTATGGGAATCTCGCTAGATGTAATCTAAACATGTAAATGACTTGAACTGTTTAAGTTTATGGAAGTGGATCATTCTTGTATATGTTATGTACTTGTGTTTTATAACTTTAACATTATGGTGTTAAGTTCTTCATTATTATATTTAAAGCAACATCGTCTTGGAATCCTTAAGGCATTTGTTTAATCAAATGACATTAAAAAAAAATTTCTGATAATTCATTACTTTTTACATTGTTTTATGGATTCCTTGGTGGGGTGTTACACTTGCTATGTCTGGAATGAAACCTTTTGGCATGAAGCAAGAAGATTGGGACCTCATAGACATAAAAGAAAAAGGGTTGATAAGACTTTGTTTGGAAAAATTTGTTCTCCTAAACATTCATGAAGAAAAAAATGCATCTTCTTTGTGGAAGAAGCTTGGAGATATCTATCAGGGTAAGTCCTTGGTGAATAAGTTCTTCTTAAGGAAGAAGTTATACTCTTTGAAGATGGAGGAAGGGGTGTATGTGGCTGATCATCTGAATACATTTAACACGTTGATTGCTTAGTTAACATCTGTGAGCATGAAAATTGATGATGAAGATCATTGTATGCTTTTGTTGTGTTCTTTTCCCAACTCTTGGGATCATTTAGTGATGGGATTGGGAGCACGAAAACCACTTTCAAGATGGAAGATATGGTTGCTTCTTTGTTGTCAGAAGAAATGAGAAGGTAATCTTCTGAGATGGAAAAGGAGGCTCTTGCTGTTCGAGGCAGATCAAAAGAAAAATGCAAGGACAAGAAGTCCAAATCAAAATAAGAAGGGAGATCAAAGTCTCGTAGTAAGAAGTCCAAGGTGAAGTGCTAGAATTGTGGGAAACCTAGTTGAATGTCTGAAAGGATTGCAAAGAGGAGAAAAAGAAGAAGAAGAAGAAGAACTCTTCCAATAATGATTCTTCTCAGAGCGATGCAGATGCCTTCATTACAACTTTGGCAACACAAACATCAAATGATGTTTGGATGATTGATTTTGGAGCATCTTTCCACATGACATCTCATAGAGACTAGTTTACAAAGTATGAAAAATACAATGGTGGAAAGATGTACCTAGCAAGCGATTCATCTCTGGAAATAGTTGGCTGTGGAAGAGTTAGAATTTAGTTTCCTGATGGAAGAATTAAGGGATTGATGGCGTAATGCATATACCAAGTTTGGCTCAGAATTTACTTTCTGTAAGTAAGCTAAATGATGTTGGAGTGCAAGTCTCATTCTCTAGCAATGGCTATAAAATGACTAGAGGCTCAATGGTGCTGGCTAGGGGTGCCTGTATAGGTACTCTGATAAGTTGGATGCACTTGCTGTTCAATGTAACAGTGTCTCTGCAAAGGAGATTGAAGTCCCTATAGGGGCTAATTCTTTGGAAGTTAAACTTCCTACAGAGAATACTATGCTCTGGCATCAAAGGCTAGGTCATATTGGTGAGAAAGGCTTAAAAGCTTTGAAAAACAAAAACCTGGTTGAGGGGCTTGATGATTGTAATTTGGAATTTGAATTTTGTGAACATTGTATATATGGAAAACATCATCATGTTTCATTTTACTCTAGTCCTCATAAATCTTTTGGTGTTTTTGGTTTAGTAAATGTTCCTTCATTGTCAAATTCAAAATATTATGTATCGTTCATTGATGATTATTTGAGAATGGCATTTGTATATTTTCTAAAAAGTAAATCAAAAGTGTTCAGTCTGTTTAAAGAGTTCAAGAACTTGGTTGAAAATCAGACTGGTAAGAAAATTAAATTCTTGAGGACAGATAATGGTGATGAATTTTGTTCTATAGAATTTGAAAGGTATTGCAAAGACCATGGAATTAAGAGGCATACAACAACACCTTACACTCCACAACAAAGTGGAGTTGTTGAAAGGTTGAACTAGACATTGATGGAGTAGGCAAAAAATATGTTGAGCAATGCTAGTCTGGAGCAAAAAGTTTTGGGCTAAGGTTGTGGCTACAACATGTTACTTGGTAAATCGATCTCCTTCTTTGAAACTTGTTGATAAAATTCCTATGGAAGCTTGGTTTGGTAAGAAGCCTCTCTGAGACATGTTCGTGTCTTTGGCTGTGAATCATATGTTTATGTGCCAGATGTTAAGAGATCTAAATTGGAGAACAAAGTTGTTAAGTGTATCTTCATTGGCTACGACATTGGTGTGAAAGGATACAAGCTTTGGAATTTGGTGATTGAAAATATTGTATACAAAAGAAGTGTAATCTTTCGAGAGTTGAAACCTTCTTTAGTGGAACTACAATCAGGGATGAAAGAAAATAAAAAGGAAAATGATGTTGTTGAAATACCTCTAATCTTGAAAAAGAGGAACAACACATTGATAGTGTACTTGAAACTAAGGAGAGTTCGAGCAGCTCTGAGAGTTTTGAAGAAGAACCACAACCTTAGCCTTAGCCTATGAGGAGGTCTACATGTGAAAAGAAGTAACCTGATAGGTATGGATTCCCTATGTTGGATTCATGTTGTGTCTATGATTTGGTTACTAATACTGATGAGCCTAGGACTATAAAAGAGGCAGTTGAAATGACTGATTCAAATTCCTAGTTGGAAGTCATGAATGAAGAAATGGCATCGTTAAAGAGGAATGACACTTGGGATTTGGTTCCATTACCTGAAGGTAGAAATCCTATGGGTTGTAAATGGGTTTTTAAAAAGAAAATTGGTTTGGATGGCAGTATTGAAAAGTACAAAGTGAGGTTGGTTGCAAAGGGTTATTCCCAGGTAGAGGGAATTGATTATAGAGAAATTTTTTCTCCTGTAGCAAAGTTGACATCTATCAGATTTCTTTTGTCACTTGCAACAACATATGACTTGGAGATTGAACAGATGGATGTGCAGAAAACATTTCTTCATGGTGATCTTGAAGAAGAAATTTATATGTCCCAGCCTGAGCACTTTGTGATATAAGGTAAAGAAAATTTGGTTTGCAAGTTAAAGAAATATTTGTATGGTTTAGAACAGTCACCTAGAATGCAATACCATAAATTTGACATATTTGTTTTGTCACTAGGTATTTTAAGATCAAAATCAAATCATTGTGTGTACTTCAAGACTAAAAATGATTGGGTTCTTGTTATTGCACTCTATGTTGATGATATGTTGTTCATAGGCAATAGTAAGTTTATGATATCTGATCTAAAATCTCAGTTGTTTGTAAAGTTCAAAATGAAGGATCTTGGTGCAACTAGGTATATTCTGGGAATGGAAATAACCAGGAATATGAAGAATAGAAAACTTTGGCTCAACCATATTAACACTGTTCTGGAGAGATTTTGTATGACAGATTGCAAGCAGCTAGTTGTTCTAGTTTTACAGGGAAAGAAGCTATATGTTGAAGATTGTCTAAAATCTCCTACTGAGATGGAGGACATGACCAGAGTGCCTTATGCTAGTGCAGTTGGTAGTTTAATGTATGCAATGGTCTACACAAGTCTAGACATTGCCCAAGCAGTGGGAGTACTTAGTTAGTTTATGGATAATCCAGAAAGGACACATTGGGATGCTGTGAAAAGAGTGTTTAGATATTTGAAGGGAACTTCAGAATATGCTTTGTGTTACCATGGTAATTTGGTTGAATCATAGAGGAATCTTAGCATTCGTGGGTATGTGGATTCTGATTGGGCAGGGGACATTAACAACAGAAGGTCCACCGGTGGATATAGTTTCATGATGAATGGTGGTGTAGTTAGTTGGATGAGCAAGCGACAGGCTATAGTAGCTTTATACACTATAGAGGTTGAGTATATGGCCGCAACTCACGCTTGAAAGGAAGCCATTTGGCTTAGGAGATTATTATTTGATATTGGTTTTGATGCAGGGCATATTATTGTTTGTTGTGACAGTCAGAGTGCCATTTGTCTAGCAAAAAATCCTACTTTCCATGCTAGGACAAAACATATTGATGTGCAGTACCATTTTGTACGAGATATGGTGGAGGATGGAAAGGTCTGTTTGTAAAAGGTGGATACTCTGAATAATTTTGTTGATGCTTTGACAACCTAGTGAGCATGGATAAGTTCATATGGCACACAAATTCGATGGGACTTGTGGTCCAGAATGTTCAACGACTTCAAGTATTGAGAAGGGTTCAGTGAGTTCTTTGTCAAGTGGGAGATTGTAGAGAATATGTGTCTCAAACTCACTAGTATAACCCTGGTTCTGTCACCAAGCAACAAAGAATTCGTAAGTGTTAAGTTTATGCCTATACCTCTATACCACGGGTATCTTCTTACTGAGGAGCGGTAGAGTGGTTACTACCATACCATGGGAATGTCTCACCTATCAAGCGGTAGTGCAGTGGATACTGTCATACCACGAGTGTCTTTACACTGGAGTGAAGTTACTACCATACCACAGAAGGTCACCGGATGTGTAGTGGTAGTGTGGTGTATACCGCCATACTGCGGAGGCCTATTGATAGTCTAGCGGTAGTGTGGTGTATACTGCCATACCACGGGAGCCCTCGACCTGTTTGGAGGTAGCACAGTTACCACCACCCCGTGGGAGCTTGTTGTTTGTGCAATGATAGTGTGGTGTAAGGTGAATAACATGGACTTGGTTGACTGCTGAGGTGTAATCTATTAAGTGGAGGATGTTGTTGACTTGGAAGGTGGCCGTTTGAATGCCTAGGAAGTTCGACAGTTGCTCTATAGAGGAAGTTGAACTGAATTGATTTTACAAAGAATGTTTTGATTCATGGTTGTTGCTATACATAGTAACATACTGTAACTATGAAGGGGTTAGAGAGTTTAATGGTTGGATGATTAAATGATCTATATGCTTTTTTGAGAGCATTGTAACAGTGTTGTTCTATACGAGATTGATCAGGGAAATGTTGTTGTTGTAATATTGACATCTGGAAGGAGAGATTGTAACTTGTATGTAATTTTGATTACTGTAATACAAGTGATTTTCTTTGGTGTGGTGGGTATTTTCTCCTATAAGGGTCTTCCCACATAAATTTGGTGTCAATTGTGTTTGTGTTTTATTTCTCTATTCTGTTATTCCTTTCATGTGTATCTTGATGAACTATAATTGTAAAATTTAAAGACACATCTGCATTTTTCTCTGAGTTTTGACATTAGGAAAGTTTGTTCCACATCCATAGGCTTTCCTTACACCATTCAGTCAATATATGATGCCTCATCTACCAGGGTCAAATATCCTATGTAGGAAATTTCTCGGTGAAATTCAAAGTCAAGGGTATGGAGGTCAGTTAGGAATGGTCGAAGTGGAACCACTTCCCTGTGTTCCAGGAACTAAGGGATATCATCCATAGACGGGATTCCAATGGTCAGGTGTGCAATAAACATAATAGTATCTGGATTCCCCAAATACTTAGGCCACACTATCATATTTACAACTGAGTGAACATCTTCAACAAAGATCCCATGTCTAGGAGTGACACTAGAAAGTGCAAAGCCAAGTCTGAATACCACTGGTAGTATGCTCTGGATTCCACATATTTTTCCCCAAGGACTAAGCACAAGTTTGGCATTGTGAAACTGGTAGTACGAATGAAGAAAACCTTGTCAAGCCTCTGAGCCATGATACGACCCATGAAAGGGTTCTCATGGCGAGAGTAGGTCAAGAAAATTGGAGTACTCATGACCTTGAAGCAAGCAAGCATTAGCAGAATGGAAATGCAAAATGATAATTGAAAAGAGAGAAAAGAAAAGGTGTGAAGAATTCAAGAGAAGTGAAAAATTTATAGAAAATCATTAGGAAGTTGCATTACATAGTTGTCTAGATCGAAGTCTTGGAAATCGTAAGTGAGGTGGCAACCAGATGAGTTTCTCTAGAGCAGAATGTTAAATCAAATTAATTCTTATACAATTAGTGACAATTTGCTTCAAATTTTTCCAGTATGAAGATTGCAAATCAAGCAAGTTAAATATTTCAAAATTAATGGTGGTCATTCCATTATGTTTTTTATCAAGCTATATTAATCATGAAAGTTCCCATGTGTGTGATACAAAAAGGGAAATGAAGTCTACAAGGCAGCACACGTCATCACCTAGAAAATTTGAAAGAAATGATACGTGTACATTAAGGCATGTGAATTTAATGAAAAATAATGTGATCATCTTTAAGTGTCATCATGATATTTCTGATCTATTAATGTGGTGCAACACCATCAAATCAAAATTGCTAGCTGAGTATTTAGTAGTTTCCATAAAAATTAAAATTTAAGGGTGGTAACTAATGGTTCTAAATTTAGATTTAAATTTGGCGATTAAATTGTTCTTTGCTAAATTTTAATTTATGCATATCTTCTAACATTTAGCGAGCTATAGTTAGTTGGGATTTGGCATAAAAGTGGTAAAGTTTAGCCTGGAGTACACACCAACAGGGAATAATTAAATGATTTTCTATGAAATAGTGAAACAATGAAGGGATTTGCATTGAATAAAAAATCAAAAGGTAAACTTCGCTACCACTGTAATTTCCAACCTAATAGCAGACTTCATTACTTGCAATTCAAAATGAGATATCAATGAAATATCAAAAGAAAAATAAGTTATCAATGAACTATCAAAAGAGATATATACAAAAGAAAAGAGAAATCAACTCTTTAGGCTATCCAAATATCTCTACCGGGGCTATAGACACCTAGCTGGTAGTAGAGCTATGTTTGGGGGAATTGCAAAGATAACCTTGTTGGGGCTATGGATGCTTGACTGGTAGCAAGGGAATATCCATGATTGGATTTGGAGGATTACCAAATTATGTAGTTCAATGTAAATGAACTAATATTTTCACTGAGTTTCAGAAACTGGAATTAATCAAAGCACACACGGATATTTTCCTGAGAAATTTTACTATTTTTATGTCAGAATCTAGGTAAAGGTAAAGAGCTATTGTTTTAAAATATGCATAAATTATGATTCACGACTGGTGATTTAATCCCAAGTTTGGTTTAAATTAGGTTTTATTGGTTGCAAGTTGTTGTGTGGTCTCACAACATGCCCCAAGACTATAAGACTTGGGATCCTCAAGTGAAAACTAACGCTTATGGCAAGTGTTGGCTAGTTGGAAAGATCACCGGAAGTAAAATGTAAACAAGGAAATCTTTTAAAAGAGTATTTCGTAATTCGAGTGTTATGGGTACTAGGTATTGGGAAACAAGAAAGCCATAAGTGTAAAAGGTAATACAAGGTGTGTAGCAAAATGTTCCGGTCCAAGAGTAAAGGTCTGGTAAGTTTGGAAGTTCTGGTAAAAGTTGAACACCGGGTATCGGGTAGCAATGCAAAGTGAAGATTCAAGATTTTTTTGTTATCCAAAAGGTCTGATGGTCTAGTAACCCAACTAAAAGGAATAATTACATGAGAATATATATGATGTTTTCTAAAATCATGTTATTTATAATGGTTTTAAAATTATGATTAATTGATGATGGTTATATTTACATGATAATTTTATAAATATTTTAAAAGGGATTTAATAGTTGGAATTGGTGATTGCAGGAAAAGCAGATTGTGATGCAAAGTTCAAGTATGGACAGTCAGGAAAATTTGGATCACAGATAGAATCATATCCAGATTCAGCTACACATTCCAGGAAATTATGCGAAGGAGGAGCTCGAGTCATTAGAATACTAGGGATCCTGGTATTACACTTGCAGCGAAGGAAAGTGCCAACCTCCAGGGGAGCCCGTTCTTGAGAGTAGAAAGCCCGAAGAAGAACTAGAATGTAGGAAAAGGATATAAAGAAATAATTTTGAATATATGGGAAAGTTCCTACATACTATCTAGATCCAAGTTATTATCATGGCAATAAGAAGAAGATGAAAAACCTGAAGGACATCAATGTGTAAATGAAGGTTGAACTCTCGTTGACTTTGTTTGTAATTCTCTTTCCAGTTGTCATATTCCACGTGCCTTGATGTGATTCATCCCTTGGATTCCCTCTCATGTATTTGTCTTATCCTACTTGCATCTTATTTCTATAAAAGTCCACGGGTACTTCTTTTTAAGTTAAGTTCAGAATTTGGGGATGTCGGAAGAGCCAAAACTTCTTTAAGTTTTGTTCTTTTTTCTTGTTTTCTGAATCATTCTGGATTAAAAACTTGTATGTACATAGAACTTGATCAATATCGAAGCCAATTTGAAAGCTACCTATCTCATGTATCTTTTTTAGTTGGTTTGTTTGTTTAGCTAAACAAGACTGTATGTTGTGTCATTTAAGGGTGCATACAGAACCTACTTGGTGTCCAAACTAAACCTCCTCTCTTTAAAAGCTTGCATAATTATATGCCTAGTTGTGAAGCAATCTAGTGAAGTATAGAGAGGTTTAATTTGATTTGATTAAATCTTGGGGCATGCGTGGAGAATACCTGAGAGCAATTTTAATTTTCAAGTAGTTTTGATGCCTTATTTTAAATTAGATGTTAAATTTCATAAAATGTACCAAAAAAGAAATAAATGAGTGGAAATATTATTGCAAATCTTTCGTTTCCATGAAATTGCTAAATGGTTAAACCTAAATCTACTTAATTGATAGAAAAGTGGTTTGATCCTCATGAAATATTAATGAAAATTTGTTGATTTCATGAAATTGTTTTATGATTGGATTGAAAATATTCCATTTGATACTTATAATTCCTTTACAAAAACTGGAGATAACCATAGATCCCTTGAGATTAACAACAATATCACATCATATCCTAAAGTGAACCTAGTATGTTCAAGACCTAACTACCAGAGCCTTGGGGTTAAGCTAAGTCAACCTTTTCCTTGAGAAATTCCCTTTCCTTTTTTAGGTTGTCATGGTTCAGTCTTTTAAGTAAAGATAGGTTCTTCATGGTTTTCCTAGGAGGATTTTATTTGCAGTGTTTTTGTGACTAACATCGTGATCAACATGAAATAAAGTATACATCATATAAATATTTAAGGAGTTGTAGTGTCAAAAAATGTATCCCTTTACATTTTCTCACTTGTTTAGGCCCTCCTAGTTAAATTGTACTTAATAATGCCTTAATTTAGTGTTGTTAAATGTACCCCTTTACATTTGCACACTTATTTGGGCCCTCTTAATTTAGTTGAGCTTAATTATTCCTTAATTGGCCCTTTAATTTATTTTCAAGCCTATTTAATTACATTTTCCGAAGGGGAAACCCGACATTAATTAATGCCTAAACCTAGCACTTCACATTGAGCAATGTGTGTCTTAGGCTTATGGACCTGGGATCCATTTTCCCATGGGCGAATGGGTCCTCCCTAAACTTTAGGACCTAAATTTGAATTATGTTTTTGGTAGTATTTTACCATTTTCAAATCCATAATTCAATGTCGGCTTTTGATATTTGAATTTCGGGAAATTAAGAATACATACCTATAAATACAAGGTTATTTCACTTAGTTTCATCTAAGTAATGTATCAAATTTATGAAATTTCAAGAGAACTTTCAAGAGAAATTAAAGGAATTCAAGAGCAGATATATATGAGTTTTATTGCAACATTCAAGATCTACCCATCATGTCAAAGTCTTCTTGCATCATGCATATTTTTAGAGCTAACATTGTGATGTAGGTTTCATGATCAAGCCAAGCATTCAAAGTATCATTTCAAGCAAGATTAAAGTGTCAAGATCCACATCCAATTCAACCATCTCATGCAAGTTGCAGACCCCCTAAGATCTCCATTATCAAGGTTTTATTCAAGGGTTTGTTGAGTGGTAACATAGATTTGTTCATTCTTCATTCCCTCTTTCATGTTTCATTTCAATTCAAGGTTTGATTACCAAAATGAGGTTTGACCAAGGCAAACCCCTATTCACCCCAAACAAACATTTTTCTCTCTTGTGTGTGTGATTGCAAATTTAGGTTGAAAAATACTTGAAGATCTTTTAAAGTGGAAAATTTACAAAGTTGCAAAATTGTCAAAATTGTTGTCATCTCATGGAAACTGAGATCTTGAAGTCATTTCTAACATTCCAACTGTGAAACCTGGGCAAATTGGAAGATTCAAACTTGCACATGGACCCATTCACCCATGGGTGAATGAGGCTCATATCTGCTTCTGAAAATCACTTTTGGTGACTAGTACACATGTTTCTTCCCTTCTCAAATCTACAATATGTTTTCTAGTTTTGTTAGTATTGAGGTTAATATTCTTGTTTAAGTTTTAGATTGCATTTTGGTGTTGATTTGTTATTTTTTAGTTTTTCTCCCCAAACTGTTGTTTGACCTTTACCCCTATCCTTCAGTCATAAGGAAATATGAATATTCTCACATTGACTTGATTCACCTAAGGGTTGATAATCAATTCATTGTTCAGATCTCCTTTCCCTATGAAATAAAGGAAGATAGGGTCTATTTCCCCCCTTTGGACTTACTTTTCCATTTTGGGTAAAAACCTTATTTTCTATTATTTCATTTTGATGAACCGAATGTTTGAGCATCATACCTTGCTGATTTGGAGTCCATTTTCAGCCCTAGATCTAAGTGTTTCATTCATTTTCATTGCATTGCATTGATTTACATATCATTTAGGGCTCTTAACTTGCATTAGTTTGCTTCTCATTTAGGGTTTTAGGTTTGCATTTTTGCATTCTTTAAAATATGTAAAATTCAAAAATATCAGTCATTTTGCATAGTGTTTACATAGCATTGCATCATCATTCATTTACATTTGAAAATTGAATCAAAATTGCATCTCAAATTAGGTATTTTTGCTTGTCATTTAGTACTATTTTGCACTTGCATTTAGACCTCATTTTACAAAAAAATGAAACTATAACTCACTGCCTGAAACCAGAATCTGAAAACCATAAAAATAATCTTAGAAACTTGCAAATTAATTTTTAAAAACCTTGAAGTGAGACCCATTCGCCCATGGGAAAATGAGTCCTTGATTATGGATTTTCCTAAAATTCTAAGCTTTAAAATTACTATTTCTAAATGCTTTGTTTCTATACTTAGTCTGTTTTAGTTTTCTAAATTTTTGTTATTGAAATTGTTCATATTAAGCATAATTTGTCAAATTTAGTGCATTGTTTGACTTCAAAATTGCATCTAAAAGACACCATTTTAAAGTTTTTGCATAGCATAATCAAAAAATTATCTTTCTCTAAATCTGAAAAATTTGTAATCTCTTTGCATTTCAATTCATTCTTTCATAATGGACATGTGCATTGGTAATATATGGAAATATTTAACATATTTAGTTGATGTCTCAAGTTATTTTTTTGGTAATGATCCTAATGCAATAGAATCCAATCATGCTCAACCAACCCCTAATGAATGTCCTTATGAAGTTGACATCTTAGGTAAAGATGATGAAAGCATGCATAATTTCATACATAATTGCCTTAACAACCTTGAGAATAATGCATCATTTTACCCTTCCATGCAACAACCAACACCTCCTACTATTTCAACATCAGAGATGTTTTCTATTTTACATCTTGAGATTGAATCACAAACCAAGTCTAAACCTTCAAGAATGAGTGAACCTAGTTCTTCTAACCAAGTGCATACCAATCCATCCTATTCTAATAAATTCACCAACACACCCATCACCCTAGAAAAGACTTATGGAAAGGCTTTAAGATCTTAGCAAAACAAGGATGTGACACAAAAAATGAGCATGAGATTCAAAAGTTGTTAGAATAAATCCCAATTGAAGATGCTAAAGGCTTAGGATATCAAGATCCTCCTCCCTCCACATCATCTAAGGAAACAAGTGTCCTCCTTCATAATGAACAAATCCCTCACAAGGATGGTAGGATCATTTTAGGTCCTCCTCTTTTGAAGCCACATCAACAAGATCCTCAAACAAGTAAAAAATATAAACCTTATAAATTCAAAATGTTGTCACTCCTACACACTAAAACAAAAATTGAATAATAAATGGAGGAACTTCTTCATCTAGAATGGATTAAACTACCACCTCCTAGTAGAATCAACAAGCCTAAGAACATGCATTATTGTGCATATCATAGTAATATTAGACATCTTACTGATGAGTGTCATGCTTTAAAGAAGATTCTTGATAAATATGTACTCATAATATAATCCCTTAAAGCATGCACTTAGCTCCTTGTCATGTGATTGTTGTATGATCATAGTATACTCACTATTGCATGTTTTACATTCATTGTAAATCATTTTATATCTTGCAAGGAGCTCTTTCTCACCACTTATCTTGGCTCATCCTTGTCCTACACTTAGTGGGGGCAAGGAGGTAGATAGACTTGTCCTAGTTTGGAACTTGATGTTGTCCCTTTGGCTAGTTATCCACCTTCGCATATGATGAACAAGATTGACATATAGACAAATTAGTATAGGTTGACTCACATGCGCCATACTAGTCTTGTCTTTGTTTTTTTTTCATGTTCATTTTGTGATTGCATGTGCATAATGTGATCCCCTGTATCATTTTGTTTGATGTGTCTTTCATGTTAATTCCTCTATTTGTACCTTCATTCTTCTATATGTCGTAAACCCCTTTACATTTTCTTTTTTCTTTTGTTTTCTTTTTGGGGATGATGCAAGATGTCGAGACTTTTAGGTCTCTTCCATGTTGACCCAAAAGGATTTTCTTTTTTTTTTTCTCTCTCTCTCTATGTGCCATTCTTCATGTTCCATGAGTTATTTAGGGAAGGATGATATTTTTGAGCTCTATAATATCATTGTATCAAATACATACACTGACCCTAAATCCGTGGATCCTTTATGTGATTTAGGGATTTCATTTTGGGGCAACCCTTTCCTTTTTCATGACATAGCTTCATTTGGAAACATATGACTTGGAATAGGGATTTCCAAATAAGCTCTTATGTCTTCTTTATTGTTAGCACTTATCATTTACTACTTTAAAGTGGGGGCATACATTAGCATTATCATTTTTGGAGATCTTGGACTATTTCTTATGTTTCATTGTGTGGTATTCTTAATTCTTGTGACATGTCTTCTTATTGGTGGTTTCATTGGGTTTGATGTCCTCCAAGAGTGTGACCTTTCTTGGCATACGACTTTCCTTTTAGTGGTAATGCTACACATTTCATTCCCTAAATTGTGAATCTTTTATCCTAGACTTGTACTCTCTTGGAGATGTTAGGCATGATGTTCCCTAAGAGGAGATCTTACATGAACTAAGAAAAATCCCTTAGAAAAGGTTTATCCTATTTTTGATTTTGTTCATAAGTGTGTAACATAATGCAACTTGCTAACCTTATGAATCTCAAAATTACAACCCTTTTTCATGGCCACCAAGCATAATGTACTTTGCTTGCATGTGGTGCCTTCTTTGTTCATAAGTATTTAGCATAACACAACTTGCTAAGCCTTATGGAGCTTGAAGTTCATATTTTGTTGTACCTTATTAAAGTTATTGGAGGTATAACTTTGGTATAGTATGGGAGCCTAATAAGATTCTATCATTTTCCACCCTTGGGGGCTCACCTAGTGGATAATGGAGTTTCACTAGCCTATGTGAGTGTGCATTGTTATTTGCATAGTGGAAAGTGAGTTCCAATTGTAATTTTTTTTGGACAAACAATTGAGGCATGTTCCACATCGCATTGGACAGTCAAGGCTTGACCCACCCTTTTTCTTTTTTCTTTTTCTCTTTCTTTGATTCTTTGGCATTGTATGACTGAATATCTTATCATTGTTGCATACATATATATGTTTTAACATATGCATGTGTCTCCTTGTGCCTTTGTTGGTTTTTCCATGAGATCTTATATCTTGGAGGCTTGATCACCTTCCTTGATCTTTGTTATCTTATCCTTCCAATGATTGTTCAATTAGACCTCTCTTGATTATCTACTTTAATGTGATTTTGACACAAAGTCATCCTCTCACTTAAGTGGGGGCTAAATGTAGTGTAGAAAAGTGTATCCCTTTACATTTTCTCACTTGTTTGGGCCCTCCTAGTTAAATTGGACTTAATAATGCCTTAATTTAGTGTTGTTAAATGTACCCCTTGACATTTACACACTTATTTGGGCCCTCTTAATTTAATTGAGCTTAATTATGCCTTAATTGGACCTTTATTTCATTTACAAGACTATTTAATTACATTTTATGAAGGGGAAACCCAACATTAATTAATGCCTAAACCTAACACTTCACATTGAGAAATATGTCCTAGGTTTATGGATTTGGGACCCATTTTCCCATTGGCGAATGTGTCCTCCCTAAACCTTGGGATCTAATTTTAAATTATGTTTTTAGTGGTATTTTAACATTTTTAAATCTATAATTCAATGTTAGCTTGTGATATTTGAATTTCAAGAAATTAAGGATACATACCTATAGATACAAGGTTATTTCACTAAGTTTCATCTAAGAAATCTAGCAAATTTATGAGATTTCAAGAGAACTTTGAAGAGAAATTAAAGGCATTCAAGAGCAGATATATCAGTGTTTTATTGCATCATTCAAGATCTATCCATCATGTCAAAGTATTCTTGTATCATGCATGTTTTTGGAGCTAACATTGTGATGTAGGTTTCATGATCAAGCCAAGCATCCAAAGTATCATTTCAAGAAATATTCAAGTGTCAAGATCCACATCCAATTCAACCATCTAATGCAAGTTTCAAACCTCCTAATATCACCATTATCAAGGTTTTATTCAAGGTTTTGTTGAGTGGAACATAACTTTGTTCATTCTCCATTCCCTCTTTCATGTTTCATTTCAATTCAACGTTTGATTACCAAAATGGGGCTTCACCAAGGAAAACCCCTATTCACCCAAAACAAACATTTTTTTCTCTCTTTTGTGTGTGATTTCAAATTTAGGGTGAAGAAGACTTGAAGATCTTTTAAAGTGCAAGATTTACAAAGTTGTCAAAGTTGCAAAATTTGTCAAAATTGTTGTCATTTAACGAAAACTAAGATCCCAAAGTCATTTCTGACATTTTGATTGTGAAACCTGAGAAAATTGGAAGATTCAGATTTGCATCAGAGGCTCTTAAAAGTTACATAAAAACCCTACACTATGACTCATTCGCCCATGGGCGAATGAGTCTCAGATCTGCTTCTGAAAAGCACTTTTGGTGATTGCTACACATGTTTTTTCCCTTCTTAGATCTATAATATGTTTCCTGGTTCTATTAGTATTGAGATTAATATTGTTGTTTCAAGTGTTAGATTGCATTTTGGTGTTGATTTACTATTTTTATTTTTCTCCCCAAAGTTCTATTTGACCTTGACCTCATCCTTCAGTCATAAGGAAATCTGAAGATTATCACTTTAACTTGATTCAACTAAGGTTTGATAATCAATTCATTGTGTGGATCTCATTTCCTAATGAAATAAAGGAAGATAGTGTCTATTTCCCCCCTTTGGACTTACTTTTCCATTTTAAAAACCCTATTTTCCATTGTTTCAAGAGTTTACTTGCAGATTTTAGGAAGAAATTGTGAGGAATATTAGAGTAGATTTGAAAAGGAACATATGTCGATTATATGTGGAGATTGTGAGAAATTTTATGGAAGATTTATAATAAGTTTTTGTGAGGAGATTGTAATCAGTTTTATGGTAGATTTATGATCATATTAGAGAAGAAAATTATCTATAATGAGGCTGGTGCCTCATATTATAGGGGTTGGTTCCTACAAAATTTGTAGAAAATATTAATAAAAGAAATATTTTTTTCATGGTTTTCTCCCGCAAGGGTTTCCACTTAAATTATGTTGTTATTGTGTTGGAATTATTTAATTTTACATATGTTCTAATTTTTATTAAACCTTGAAGTGATTAAATAAGTTTTAAAAGGTAATGTTAGTGTAATTAATATTTAATTACACTTGCATAACTTTACTTAGGTAATTATTTAATTCCTAGGTTAATTATTGTCATCCTTATCTTGTTGAGCTATCTTGTTGCTCAAGATAAGATTAGGGTTATGCATCTTTGCTTTTATAAAGCAAATCATATCTTGTAATTATTGAATTCCTGAATAATAATATTTTGCACATCTTTTGTGAAGCTCTTGCTTTTTTTTATTTTCTCTTCTGTGGAAGGCTTTTCTGGTTTGCATTTCAGATCTTGGTTTCTAACATGGTATCAGAACCTTGATTTGTAGGCCCTTCTCATATTTTTTGAGAAAATCATTGCAGAGTTCATTCAGGATTCCTCGAGGGTATCATGCCTTGAGTTAATTCATGCAATGTATTGGATCAGATTGGGCTTTACCATTGGATTCAAAGCACTGGAAAAAGTCAGGATTGACTTTTATTTTGTAGATTTTGGCCCTTGTTCGCCAGATCTATGAGGGTTTCAAGCTGGGAGATTTTTTGCAAGTTCTAGAGGTAGCCAATTTTTCAGAGCATTTTGAGCACAAATGGAGTTCACCATCACGTTCGTAGTGGCCAAAAACCCTAAGAACACCCTTCGTTTTGTCAATTTTGGTGCAGCTGATTCAGAAGGAAAAAAAATTTCCTGGGGGGCCGTACGGCCTCCCCAGCACACAGTTCGAGGCAAAAATTTAAAAAAAAAATTGTAATTTTTGTAGAAAACATTGTGCCTCCCATTTTAAAGCACCGTGCGACCCACCGGCCACCGAGCGGCCACCGGAGGGCCGCTCAGCCCAGCGGCGCCACCCCGCAACTCTGCCCACCACCACCGGTCCCAGATTAGCCCCTGTGGTCACATGGGGGACTAGGCGCTATGCGCCCAACCCCTAACCGCCCACTCTGCAAAATTGCTAGTCATATGCATGACTAGGGGCCCGTGCACAGCTCCCATCTAGCAAATAGGGAATATTCCCTTTCAATCAGCATATTCCTCCGACGACCATCAAATTTTTGCAAGGGGCATTTTTTTGCCCCGACGGCCTCCGGGCCGTAAATTTTTTTCTCATAAAATGTTGATGTCAGCATGACGTCAATGGCTGTATGACACTCCAAGCCCCCCTCCTAGCCCCCATTTTCCCTAAAGGAGCACTTTTTTTCTTTTTGGTATAACTTGGGCATACAGAGTCGAAATTGGCCAAACGAGATATCGTCGGAAAGCTGGTTTCGAGCACTTGCCAGTCATGTAGTTTAATTTTTAGTATTTTTCTATTTAGCTGAATTTATTTCTGTTTGAAGTTAGATGTTCATTTATGGCTTTCAAGCTCATAACTTTTTGCTACAATCTCTAATTTTCGTCTTCTTTGAGGCGTTGGAAAGGTATTGAGGAGCTCTATTTTGCTGTCCATGTACTTTTTTCTGTATCTATCTTAGGTTGATCATTATTCCAGATTTGTCTCGATGGATGTTTTGGAGATTAGTTGGATGTTTTGGTAGTTGGAAAGGTGAAACTTGAATATTTTCACTTCATTTCAGTACCACATCATCTTATTTTATGTTTTATGCATGTTTGCATTCTCTCCTTTTACAATCGTTGGGTTATTGTAGTAAATGAACTGATATAAAGTTCCATCAGGGGGGTTTCTTGCATAATAATCTAATTAGAGTGTGCATGCACTTTGATCTCCATCTTCATCTTGTTTTGATGGAAACTCACATGGGTTATCTGGTTTCTTAGTTTCTTTTGGCCACATCTTGTCTTAGCTTGACACATATCAAATTCATTGGTTCACACTTTAGATTGAGAGTTTATGTTTCTTGATCCGCATTGGTTCAGATCCTTCTCAATTTAAGGGCCATGTTTTTATGGTTAATGTTCCAGAGTCTTCATGGTACTTGTTCCTATGGAAGAGTTTTATTCACAGTTTGGCATCGACATCGAGATACACGGTTTCCAGATTCTTTCATCATTTCATCTACTGTTACTTCACAGATTCTAGGATTGTTCCAGTTTGTGAGTTTTCCAGTGTTCCATAGCATCGGGTTTGCTGTCACATTATTAGGATTCCATTTTTGGTTTGTTATAGATAGAAGTATCTTTCCTTGCTTGTTGGATTGTGGTTCCAGTGTTACTCCACAGTGTTCTTCCAGTGCTTCTTTGCAACAGTCATCTCATTGTAGGGGGGTTTTGTCCCACTGGGTTTTCCTTCTCTACCTCATTATTGCATTTGTACATGGGTACCTGATCGGGCCTTGTTGTCGAGACCATTCATGCTTTCTTGCATTCATCTTAGTTTTAGGTGCATGCCTTTTTAGTCTCCCTAAGTTGCACTTATGGGGGGGGGGTGTTAGTGTAATTAATATTTAATTACACTTGCATAACTTTACTTAGATAATTATTTAATTCCTAGGTTAATTATTGTTATCCTTATCTTGTTGAGCTATCTTGTTGCTCAAGATAAGATTAGGGTTATGCATCTTTGTTTTTATAAAGCAAATCATATCTTGTAATTATTGAATTCCTGAATAATAATATTTTGCACATCTTTTGCGAAGCTCTTGCTTTTTCTAATTTTCTCTTATGTGGAAGGCTTTTCTAGTTTGCATTTCAGATCTTGGTTTCTAACAGGTAAAACAATATTGTTATATTAATTCACCCCCCTCTCAGTATAACCATGTGCTCATCATTAAGGTTTATACACATTTACCCATCATCACCTTCTTTACCTATTGTTTTTTATTATAGGAAAATGGGTTCTTAAGGGGCCCCAAAACCCTTTACAAGGTGAGCCATTGCTTCATCATCTAATAAAAAATAGAACAAGCAGCCAAAAAGCAACCAAAAACCAGCACAAATAGATAAAGAAAGAAACAAAAAACAAAAAAGAAGAGTTTTTTAAAATATCCGCTGCTTCAAGATCACTATCAATTATTTTCTGATGGAAATTCATGATTTCCACCACTTCATCAACAGGGATACCAGCCTTTGCATTAAGTTTTTTCTTGTTATGGGTACGAGTAGAAGGCCTAGTATCACTAGTCATCTTTTGCTACACATCACCATCAATTGCCATGACTTTCATACTAGAGTTGTTCCTCAACCACTTCCTAGCCTTCTTATTTAGTAAACACAATACCTCAACCTCATTGTACATGGAATGTTTACTGAGCTCCACCACCTTCACCAACTTACCATCAATATCAACAAAATTTTGTTCATAGGAATTCTTCATATTGAGCATTTCATCAACTACCATCTTGAGAGTATCAAATTTTTTATTGAATTCTAATTGCACCTTGTTGATTTGAGCCTCCATATTCAACCCCTTAGAAGAGGATGCCTCATCAGCATTAGTACACATATCTCTAACTCAAATTTTAGTGGAGTTCATCTCATGAAAAACCCACTTAAAGAGCTTGAAAAATGAAAGAGATCTTTCTTTAACCAGATTGAGATAATCAGGCATAATATCCCTGTTGAAATTAAAACAATTTTTTTCCACAACATAATCTTCCTCAGAGTCATTGCTAGTCGAATCATTCTTCATGGTGTCCTTCCCCTTTTGAGCAGAGACCACAACATCTTTATCCAAATTTTGCACCACCACCTGGTTCTCAACATTCGGTAGATTGCCAACAAGATTTTGTTGCTCATCCCTTTCCAAATTGATAGGAGAATTTTTCCTCTATTGCCCCACTTTATGCTACACATTATGAATAGGGGATACCGCTAGCTGACCCTTTTCAACCATATCCTCCTTGCACAAGTTGTCCAATGTAGTCCCCTTCTTCTTTTTTCCACCCAATCCCTTCACAGGGTTAGATTTTTGGCTGGGCCAATCCACCTCAATCTCAACACCTATTTCATACATGTCTTCCCTTGAGGAGACCATAGTTTGATTATTCTTTATTTTCTTTCCTTAGCCTTCCACTTTTTTCCACCCAATCCCTTCACAGATTTTGACTTTTGGCAGGATTGCACATTCTCTTCCTCGTCACCTGTGATATGCTTTTCATCCCTGGAGGAAACAAGGGATTGATTATTTTTTCTCTTACCTTCTGAGATGGAAAAGGAATATGACTCACCCTCTAAGAAGGCATCAAACCTAGGGGAGTAGTCTTCATCCTTAGAATCCTCCTCAGACCCCATCACATACTCAAGATTCTTCCTTTTTCTCCCAACATTGGAAATATTAGGTTGAACAAGGAGAAGAAAAGCCTTGAAATACTCAAAAATCAATTCAATAAGACCTTCATGGAGGATAGGGTTTTTGGGATTATGTCTATGATCCCTTATACCAGTTTCTAGGGAGACCAATAAATCGTAAGGGAATGAAATTGTCTTCTTATGCCTAAAATGGTTTAGCAAGACAAAATGATGCCTAGAAATAACAGAAACGTAGTCGTTCAAAGTAAAATACCTCATTATCTCCTCAACAACATCTCTCCAAATAGCCTTGAGAGAAGAACGAAGGTAGTCATCACATTTTTCCTTTTCCAACTTTCTCTACTCGTTGTCTTTGAATAAAACATCCATAGCCAAACTAGACTCATTCTTATCACTATAATTTTTTTCCCATCAGTTGATAAGCCTATAATTTCAACAATGAGGTCCTCAGTGATAGTAAACTCCTTGCCCCCAATTTCCAGCACCCTGTTATGCCAGCCCTCAAGAAAATCCTGTGAGGTCTTCACATTGAACCCATGCAATTTTTCCATATATAGGGTAACTCCCCTAACTTCCAACAATTCCCACACCCTCTTGTTAGCCTTCAAAGTGTTGCAATATTTGGGCTTCATTCTATTTTAGTTACCTCCCATAGTGGCAATAGGCAGAAACCCCAACAATAGGAGGAATTTGTAATAGAGCCGAAGAAACTTACAAAGCTTGCAAAGGAAAAATGGAAACCTCAAGAAAAAAAAGGATCCCTGGATACCCAAAATCTATGTGGATTGGATAGGATGGCAGAAGAAATAATAAGAAAAGAAGGCCTCATCATTCGTGCCACCACACCATATCGCCCAAATTTTCCTCTAAGTGGGTTACACCTTAGAATAAGCTACCACATAAGGAGCATGTGACAACAAACCATCATTAAACGAGAACTCCTCTCAACACCTTTGAGATTCATAATGAATAATTGAGCGGGCCTCCAAGGGAAGAAGGTCATGTTCACCCCATTCGAAAGAATCATTCACCCCATAGTTGGCAAAAAAATCAGCCAACCTATTGCCTTCTCTATAAATATGAGAGATATGACATTGAGCAAAGGATTCCATAATGTATATAGCAACATTAATTAGCTCCTCTATCATCCATGAAGGATGAGACAAATTTATAAGGTAATTTATGATGTTGAGAGAATCACCCTCTAGCCAAACCTTATCGTATGATCTTGATTGAGCTAGTTTCAAACCATGATAGGCTGAAACTTCTTTACCTATTATTAATATAGAACCCATTCCCCTTTAATATTTCCTTAGGTAACCCATGGTGGGACATCTTTCTTATGTTTTTCATGATATGTTTAGTCCACCTTTATCATGTTATATAATTGTGACTATTGTACCTTCCTTATATAATAATCCATGTAACTCCATTACAAATATTCTTTCTTTCCATAACACCTTTACTTCTAATATACCTCACCAAAGAGTCCCTTCTTTTAAAGATCATTCTCTTAGAGAACAATTTGAAAAAACTTGTTCCCAAGATTATATAATATTTGTCCCTATTTTTTATGCTTATTATATATCTATTATTGGTTGGTTAATATCACCTTGGGAACACTTCTATCTTGTTTAATAAAATTTTTCCCATTGATTATCTATTCCTTCATGTGTAACATAATTCCTCTCTATAGATTGTTTGCATAAAATACTCTATTCTTCTACTTAGAATAATCTTCCTCTACTTTGAATACTTCTTCCTCCATATATTACCCATACTCCACACTTCCTCTATCCCATTTTCTATGCACACTTACTATTTTATACTCTAATACTCTTTTTTGCATTATTGTACCATGTACTGCTTGTTGAATGCACAAGACAACTAAGAAGGGGGGTGAATCAGTTGTACATTAAAACATCAAAACCTTCATTAACATTTAGATCTACATTAATCCTTAAACTCTTATCAACCTTTAAACCCTTATCATGCATTAGAAGAATATAAACATGAGAAAAAATAATGAAAACACGTCCATATATATGAGAACACCATATTTACATAGAAAACCCAAGTAGGGAAAACCATGGTAAGGTTTAGCTCACAATATAAAGTAACTGCAACACCAAATATAATAGGCTCACTATCAGAGGGCTCATTTCTAATTGCTCACTGGGAGATTAGAAAGAATAAGATAGAAGATTGTTACAATGAGAAATCCATCTCAAAGCAACAAAAAAGATCCACCACTGCTTCACCAGAACAGTTGTACTCTCTCTGTAGAATGTAGACACCTTCTACTCATTGTTTCGAGTAGTCTTAGACATTAAAGCTCACACTACATTTTACACTTTCACACTTTACATCTTGACACTTCACATCACATCCCTTACACACCTTCCTCCATTAATTCACCACACATGTATATCATCATCAACCTTGAAAACAATCTACAAGGTTAGCTATGCACCTCAAACATGCAAATTCAAATTAGGTCAGCATTGAAACATTCCCGTGGTGGAGAGGAATGAAGGTGAACCACATCACACCTTATCTTGTACCTAAATACACATATAGACACCTCGTCATGCTTCCACAAACACTGAAGCATATCCATAATTAGTGTAAACACCTAAGATCAACTAAACCTGTGTTAAAACCATTAAACATTTAAGTACACACTTCCTCAAATCCAAAGGAAAATTGTGGAACACACACAAGACTTAAACACAACTTGAAATCCAACAACTCCTTCATAGCATCATACACTTGAAGATAATTCTCATTTTATACACTTAGTTAACCTTCCACACACTGTAACTCATAAATACAACCTTGCAGAGCACCAAAACTTAAACAATTAAAACTAAAGATAGATATGAACAATATAAGAACAAGTTCCTAGATCCAAAAAACCAAAAACCACAACACAAAGAAATGCAGAGAAAAACCATTTCTCCCAGACAACACTACATCACAATTCACACTAGTGAACACAAATTATTCTGTTGAATGATCCAAAACATGAAACTCTAGATATAACACCTATAAACACCTATAAACACCTCTAATCAACATATTTGAACCACACAAGTAGATCTTCAACCATGAAAAAATGCACAGAGAAATAGTGAACACCACTCTACCACATTGAACACGTTGTTTCCTCTTTTATTCAAATTTTCTCAAAAGCACCAAAAACACCAACTCAACATCTGTAACACCTTCTTAGCATCTCAACCACACAAGATTTTGAACATCCATATAAATATTCTCATCAAAGCAACACTAGAGGTTGGAATTAGTGATACTACTAATGACAATGTAATGCAACCAATCAAAGCATCTTCATAGGTTGACATCAATGCAACAAAAAATATCTATTGACATCAATGATGACACAAGCTTCCAACAATCTCCCCATTTGTCATTGATGGCAACAAATGATATGAAAAACCATCAACGACAACCAACAACTTTGATCACTTCCATATATATTGCACACTACACATTGGTCCCCTTACACAAGCATTGAAAATATTTCCAATACTTTATCTTTTACATGAATTCTCTCCCCCTTTCTTCATATGATTTTTCAATTAAATCTCTCCCCATTTGACATCAATGGTAAAGGGAAACACATGTCTTCATTTCTTTGCTTCTTCTTTGACAACAATCACATATACTTTCTCTCCCCAAGGGAAACACCTATAAGGGACAACAACTACTTTGTAACCTCGGTTTTCACTTCCTTTGACAAAACCAACATACACCACATTGACAACGCTTACTCCCCCTGACAAAAACAACCAAAAATGCCACTACCTATTCCCTTGAGAGGCAACCACCAACATCACTCCAGAACAAGGAATGAATCTTGAAATCCAATAGAATGATGCATAACCATATGCATATAATTTAAGGGAGGAGGGGAAATAACCCCTAACTTCTCCCAAAGATACTCAAAAGTATCCTTAAGAAAAGCCTTTATGAATATTTCTGCAACCTGATCTTTAGTAGGCACATACTCCAACTTCACCTCATTCTCTACAACATGTTTCTCTTAGAAAGTGATACCAGATTGAGATATTCTTTTCCCTTGAATATATTATCAGATTCTTTGAAATGTTGATAGAACTTGTATTATCACAAAAGATAGAAATAGGTTCATCATATGACACTCTGATATACTTCAAGGTTTTCTTCATCCATAACACTTGTGTGCAACATGATGCAACAATGCATTATGCCTCTGTAGTAGATAATGCAACTAAATCCTACTTCTTACTTAGCCAAGACACCAACCTACTTCCAAGAAAGAAAGCACTGCCACTTGTAGTTCTTCTATCATCCACACAACCTGCCCAATCTACATTTGTATAAGAACTTAGAGAGAAATCAGTATCCTTTGGATACCATAAACCATTTTCCAAAGTTCCTTTCAAGTATTTGAATATTATTTTTACTTCTGCCACATGTGACTCTCTGGGATCTTCTTGAAATCCAGCCACAAGACAAGCTGCATGCATGATATCCTATCTAGTAGCAGTTAGGTACAACAATCCTCCAACCATTGATCTATAATTTCTCTAATCAACCTTAGAGATTATTATTCTTACTTAGCTTGCAACTAAGAACCATGAGAGTACATACTAGTTTAGAGTCTTCCATTCCAATCTTTTTCAACATCTCCTTAACATATTTTGACTATGATATAAATATGCTTTTTTTTTTGTTTGATTGATTTTTAGCCCAAGGAAGAAATTCATCTCCCCAAACATAGACATCTCAAACTCATTCTGCTTTTCTTCTACAAATCTCTTACACATACTTTCATTTCCTCCAAATATTATATCATCAACATACACCACTAGAATCAAGATTTGATCTCTCTCAACTTTAAAGTAAAGATTGCTATCTGCAATACCTTTATTGAATCCCTGCTACAACAAGTACCTATCAAATCTTGCATACGAAGCTCTAGGAGATTTCTTGAGTTCATATAGTTCCTTCTTTAATATGAAGACCATGTTAGGATCTTCTGACAACTGAAAAACTTTCAGTTGATCAATGTATACCTCTTATTTCAACTCACCATTCAAGAATGAAAAATTCACATTCATTTGATAAACTTTTAAATCTTTGTGTGCTACAATTTAGCCAAAAACATCCTAATAGCCTCCATCCTTTCCATCAGAGAAAATGTCTCTTCAAAATCCATTCCTTCTACTCATGAGTAGCCTTTAAACACAAGCCTTGTCTTGTTCCTAACAACTTCTCCATTCTCATTCAACTTGTTCCAAAACACCCATTTAGTTCTAATCATATTCCTATCCACTAGTCTTGGGACAGGTTCCCAAGTTTGGTTCTTTTCAATCTTGATCAGTTATTTTTCCATAGCTTTGATCCAAAGTTCATCTTTACATGCCTCAATCACTTTATTAGGTTAAAATTTGTAAAGTAAACATAATTTTACTTGTTCTTCTATCATAGCATCCTTTCTTCTTGTCAATACACCTCTACTTTTTTCACCAATGATCTGATCTTTAGAATGATTATTTTTCACATACTTAGGAGTCTTAGGGATCCTTTCTGGGGCTTCTTCCTCTTCAACATACACTTATTTTTCCATACCATCATCTTTTTCTTATTCTCTACAAGAGGACTCATCCGATTCATATCCTCCTATCAACACTGATATTTTATGTAATTATTCATCCACTTTGAGACTTGCACTTACAAAAATCCTTTCTAGCCTCTTGTTATAGCATCAATAATCCTTTCTCTTTGTAGAATATCCAAGGAAGATTCCTTCATAAGATCTTGCATCAAAATTTACTAAGTTTTCTTCATCTCTTCTGATGTAGCACTTGCTTCCAAACACTATAAAATATTTGACCATAGGTATTTTTCCATACCACAAGTCATAGGGAGTCTTTGAACTGTTTTTCCTTTCTTGCACTCTATTAAGTATGTAGACTACAATATGAATTGCTTCTCTCTAGTAGTCATCTGATAGATTTTTTTCCTTCATCATTATATTTGATACTTCTAGAGTAATCATCAATCAATAACATGAAATACCTATCACCTTAAAAACTTCTTGTTCTTGTAATCTTTACAAACTACATTTATAGGCTTTATAATCTTTAGAAGATCTCTCATAGATTGAGTAGAGTTGATCTTCACTAGGCTATGAAAATTAATGTGACACATTCTTCTATGCCATAGCCAAATTTCATTGATTTGAGTAATAAAGCACATACCATTAGCACCCATAAGCTACTAAACATTTCCATATGTCCTTCTTGTAGCAAATAGAGTTCTGAAGCCTTTCCTGATCTCACAACCACCATCCTGAAATACAAGATGATATCCTTTGCTACACATTTTTCCTAAACTTAAAAGATTATATCAGAGACCCTTAACATAAAGAACATCATTTTTATTATTCTTTCCATCAAAATTTATTGAATCTTTTCCACATATCTTAGTAGATGTATCATCCCGAAACTTAACAAGACCTCCTTCAAACTTCTCAAGTTTAACAAACTTACTTTTATCATCGGGTGATCCCACAATAGTGGATTACACTTTTTGGGACATCCTAATTTTTGCTAAAACCACACATTTTTAGAAAATATAATGATTTAATCCTTGAAATTTTGCATTTAAAGGATTCTAATTGAAGAGGCTTTGATCAAACCACATTAGATCAAGCCCCCTTGGATAGAACCTTGCTAGTTTTAAACCATACCTATAACAGAGTCTCCTTTACACCTATCAAATGCTAATAAAAAACCAATTTTGATTTTCCTTTTTGGTGATCAAATGAATTCATTTAAAATTTATTAATTGTAAGCTTGTAGTATTTATTATAAGCTTCCCAAAAAGTATAATTTTTAATATATTTAATTTGATTATTATATTTATTTTTTATTTCTTGTGAATGTAGGTTTTTCATAAAAAATAAAGCTCTTTGTTATACACATGTGGAAAAATAGTATATTATAAAAATTCTTTTCTAAAAAATAGGTTCTGGCTAGGTATTGATGTCCTTGATCTAGTAAAAAAGTAAAATTGAATTTTGATACATACAAAAAAAGTTATGTTGTTTACATTCTACCTATGTCTAAATTGTAATTGATTTGAATTCAAAACTTGGTTAAGAAAAAAATATTCAATAAAATACTATGAAACCAAATGAATGTGCTAGATATCATAGTTACAAAGCTAAATTAAAAAAAAAGAATTGTATCCTTCATAGAAAAAAAGTTATGTTGTTTACAGTGAGCATCACTCTTTAAAAATGGTGTTTACTACTAAAAACTAGTTTTTGAAGGAGATAGAAAAAGAAATGCAATCTTATTCAAAAATTTTTTTTTTAAAAAAAATAGAATCTACAAACAAAATTTCACAGATCACTAGTTTGCATCATCTTCAAATTCCTCATGGTTTAGCAGCTATAGGTGCCCGAAAGTGAAGCTTTAGTTTAAAAAATCAATTCAATGTCCAGTTTGGCCAAAAATTGTAAACCAGTATTGTGGGATCACCCCACCTATCATGTGATTTGAGAATCCACTGTAAAAAATCTAGTAGTTTTTGTCCTCTCTAGCATGAAAAGAAGTCACCATAGTTCCATTATGACCTGCTTCCAGAGCAAATTCCTTCATACATCTCTCAGAGTTAGCATAAGTAGTTCTAACATTTAGAGCCATGAACAAGCATTCATTATTTTCATCATCTGGATAATCAGATTCATCATCAGATATACTGACATCTTCTTTAACATAATAACTTCTCTTAATTGATTTACCTTTATTCTCCTTAAATCTATCATTTGAAGCTTTGACTAGACATCTTGAAGTATAATGACCTATCTTTCTATAATTGAAACATTTGAAAGGTAACTTACCTCTGTATTTTCCAATGCCCTTTTTCAATATCCTCACAAAGTTTGCTTCTAACTCATCAAGCTCATTTGGATCTGATTCCTCATTCTTCTCTACTTTTCCAACTTTAAAAGCAGTCTCTTTTCTTGAATCACTTGGACCAAATTCTCTTAATTTAAAAGTAGTTAAAGCACCAGACAATTGATCTCTAGAATAATAATCTAAATTTTGAGCTTCTTCAATAGCATAAACCTTATGACTATAATATTTATGAAGAGTTCTTAATTTACCTTCTTTACCACCTCATCTTCTTCAAGTTTTCCACCAAGGCCTCTAATGGAATTGGCAGCTTCATCCACTCTATGCATGCAACCTATAATATCTTCATCTTTTGTCATCCTTAGGGTTTCAAACTTAGTCTTCATATTTTGCATCTTTGTTTGCTTGATCGTATCATTTCCTTCATAGATACTTTCTAGATTTTTCCAAATCTCACCAATAGTTTTATGACTCATAACTCTCACAAGTTCTAAATTATAAAGACCACTCAAAAGAGCATACCAATATTTTCCATTGTTCTCATATGCCTTGATCTCATCATTAGTACCCAGACTATTTGTAGGCATTGTATATCTAGTTTCAAAAAACTTCCAAACTCCAAACCCTTGTAAAATAAGGAAACCTTCCATCATGGTTTTCTAGAATGTATAATTTGATCCATCAAATAGAGGAGCTCCTCCTTCTTGTGTGTCATCCCAAATCTACCACAAGTGGTTAAGCTTTCTTCTAAGGAATCTTTCTATAATACCAATTGTTGAATGCACAAGACAACTAAGAGGGGGGTGAATTAGTTGTACATTAGAATATCAAAACCTTCAAATTTAACATTCAAATCTGCATTAATCCTTAAACTCTTATCAAGCTTTAAACCCTTATCATGCATTAGAAAAATATAAACATGAGAAATAGTAATACAAACACATCCATACACATGAGAACACAAAATTTACTTGCAAAACCCAAGAAGGGAAAAACCACAATGAGGATTAGCTCACAATATAAAATAATTGCAACACCGAATACAATAGGTTCACTGTCAAAGCACTCACTACCCAAAAAAAAGAAGGGCCCTCACTGCCAAATTAGAAATAAGAAGATAGAAGATTGTTACAATGATAAATCCATCTTAGAACAACAAAATAGATCCACCATTGCTCCATGAGAACATTCATACTCTCTTTAGAATGTAGACACCTTTTATTCACTGCTTCCAGTAGTCTTAGGCATTAAAGCTAACAATACATTTCATAATTTCATACTTTACATATCAACACTTCACATCACATTCCTTACACACCTTCCTCCATCAATCCACTACACATACATCATTCTCAACCTTGAAAACAATCTACAAGGTTGGATATGTACCTCAAAAATGCAAATTCAAATTAGGTCGGCATCAAAACATTCCCATGGTGGAGAGGAATGAAGGTGGACCACATCACACCTTAACTCGGACCTAAATACACATATACACGCCTCAAAATTCTTCCACAAACACTAAAGCATATCTTCAATTAGCATAAACACCCAAGGTTAGTCGAACCTGTGTTAACACCATTAAACATTTAACTACAAGCTTCCTCAAATCCAAAGATGACTCGTGAACCACACACAAAACTCAAAAATAATTTGGAATATTTCATCAACACCCTAAAATCCAACAAGTCCTTCACAGCATCATACACTTGAAGAACATACTCATTCTGTACACCTAGTTAACCTTCCACACACTGTAACTCATGAATACAACCTTGCGGAGCACCAAAACTCAAAAAAATTAGACTAAAGATAGATATGAGCAATATAAGAACAATCCCAAATCTGAAAAAACTAGAAACCACAACACAGAGAAATGCGGAGCAAAACCATTTCTCCCAAACAACACTACATCATAGTTCACACACTGGTGAACATAACTTCTTTTGTCTAATGATCTAAAACATAAAACTCTAGATATAACACCTCTGAACAGCTCTTATCAACATATCCAAACCGCACAAGTAGATCTTCAAACATGAAGAAATGTAGAGAAAAATATTGAACACCACTCTACCAAACTAAACACACTATCTCCTCTTTTATTCAAATTTTCTCAAAAACACTTGTAACCAAGCACCACAAACACCAAATCAACATCTTCAACACCTTCTTAGCGTCTCAACCACACAAGAGGTTTAACATCCACAAACATATTCTCATCAAAGAAACACTAGAGGTTGACATTAGTGATACTACTAATGACAATGTAATGCAACCAATCAAAGCATCTCCATCGGTTGACATCAATGCAACAACAAGGATCTGTTGACATCAATGACAACACATGCTTCCAACACTCTTCTCAATGTTATTACTCTTTATTTTTTATTTCCTTGTGTAATCATAATTTATTAAACATTGGAGGAATACATCATATTTCCCTTTTCATTCTCTTTTAATAATCATATTTATTATGTTTGATCTTTTAGCTTTTATGCTACTACGTCTACATTGATAATGATAACTTACGTTTTTCTACTTTCACCAAGGAATTTTGAGATAAATTTAGAACTCAGAGAACGTAGGAAAAAGAATCTAGTAGTTTTAGAAGACCATGGTAAAAAATAATATAGCACCATGATTTTCTTATGTTTTCATTAGAATCCTAATGCATTTTTATCTACATTAGTGCTTGGATGCATTTTTATTTGCATCAACAACTAGATTGCTATAATTTACCCTAATATTTCTTAGGGAGCTAATTTTTTCTAGAACTATTCTTCTAGTCCTCTAAAAGTTTACTTTAGTCATCATAACCTTATAGTAAATTAATATTATCATTTTTATTGTCATTTTCTAATATAGAAACTTATGTACCCTCTCAATTTCATATTGTGTTTGAACTTGTCTTGGTTCCCACTCTCATAGCATATTTTAGGTTCATTAGCCTAAACTTTGGCTTGTATCTACTTCACTAAGGTTTTTCCAATATTTTATAGATCAATATTATCCTCATTATGTTGGAGGAACATGTGCTAAATTTTATAGAATTGCCTTAGGATGTGAATATGATGTTTAGACAGTCATGCAATTCCCTAGCATCCTAAAAAAATTTGAGTTTAAATTGTTAGTATCCTTCTTAGCTATTCATTTGCACTTTCTATAACATCACCTAGGAAGCATGCCCCAATACAAATCTAACTCAACAATACTCTCATACCTTCTTAGTAAAATAAACTTTGGATTTCTTGAAAAATATCTTGGCTCTCACACTCACTCTCTCTTGGAGAAACTATACAACTTAATTGTAGGGCTAGATGACTCTTTTTGGTTCAATACTATCATTCTACATTATTTTGAATCTTTCACAAGATTCCTTGGACTACATATCTATCAAATCTCCCAAGGATCTCACTATTTCTTAAAAATATTATTCTTTTTTATACTTGAATGATATTGCTAGAAATTTTATATTCTATATTCTATTATTTCTTGAGAAAATCTCTTTTGCTATAGACCACCACTTATTCATAAAATACATACACTATGTTCAAAGTATTCCTTATACACCATAGTTTATACTCATAGTTCTATTTATTTTTCATTACTCTTTCACTCTCAAAAAATCATTTTATAATTTTTAATATATTGGCTATTCATGGAGGTTGAAATATTATTATAGGGGCTTGAACTAAATCCAAGCTTCCAAACAATCCCAAATGATTTTTATTTATTTATTATATTTGCAGGTATTTTTGGAGCACTCAACCACATACAAGTTTTGCAAGTCTTTCATATTTATTGTTCATTTATATTCTCCATATAATATAATATAATATAATGTATAATTATTGGTATTTATCATCTATATTTATCTTTTTATTTTTTGTTATATTACTAGTACATTCATATATCTGGTTGTGTAGATCGGTGAACTAAGTTATACTAAAATAGCATATTTTCTAGAGGTTTCTAATTTTTTTATGTGTATGGATGATAGTGTGACATGGAGACGTCCATGTGATGTGTTATTATTCTAGACAATGACTTTAATCTTCTAGTGCTAGGTTCCTTTTCTATGTTATTTATTATTTTGTAACCATCTTTTATAAATTTTTATTTCAAATTTTTGAAAATAATATTTATCAATTTCTTTTATGCTTTCATTCAATGAAAAATTTTATTCTATATTTTTAAAGTATTTTTTGGATTTGTAGAGCTATTGTATTCTTTATGTATTACATAATGGTAAAATGTTATTTATTTGAATCTAGGAAATCCTAGTGTAAAGTGGTAAAACTCATTTATTTAAAAAAGGGACATTTATCTAAACTATAATTTACCCTCTTATTACACTAATAGATGTATCGCTCTATTTAATTTCCTATTCTCATAAGATCATTTTCATTTTTATTGCATCTAAAATGTGGGGATTGCTTAGTATTTATTCCTCTTTCCTTTAATAAACTTATCGATACATTTTTATTCTTTCTTAGTTTAACATATTTTTGTTTCACTTTTGGAACTATCCACCAATTAGTGTCAACATATTTATAGTACTAGAAACATCTCCTATAGCTCCTCCTACTATTCTCCTTTTATTGTATTGACTGATGTGACATCTCAATAATCCACATGGGGAAGAGGAGAGCCTTGGAGGACTAAAAGTGAATTTTAAATTCACATGGGGAAGAGGTCTTGGCTAAATGAAGAAATTAATGATGAAGGTTGACTTGGAGGACATACCAAAAATGGCATGTGATTAGATTAAGGTTGTGCAAGTAGGTGATTAAGAAGATTAATTAGGGATTAGAGGCAAGTGGTAAAATATGGAGGATGTGACATTAATCTCGATTAAAGGTGTGCACATCCTAATTATGGATTAATTAAGCTAACCCAGATTAACAGAGGATTATGGAGGATGTGACATGTGAGGAATTAAATAAATGTCTTATTTATTTAATTCTTTGAGGAAAAGGGGGATAAAGGGTAAGGTATTTAATTATTTAACTATATACCTTAGGGATTTAAAGGACTTTAGGGGGTATTAATTAAATAATAGTAATATTACTTAATTAATGCAAGTAAGAGGATATTTAGACGAAAAGGGATAAATTTGAACAAATGTAAGTGTCCAAATTTAGGTGTCTACAACAAGATATGTGCAGAATGAATTTGTTGATATCTCCCCATGCCCATGTCAAATTGGCAACTTCAGAAAGAGATCAAATATTTAATGAGTTTACTAATAATCCTTTATATATTGTACGCATGGTGAGAGACGTCTTTCATGGCCAATTAAACTGATGTTTCATGAGGGGTTCGGGGTTCTTGCAATGGCAGCCAAAGAATTTTGGAGATGCTTGATGATGGTAGATTGACATGTGGATATGGTTGGACAGTTAACTTCTCCAACATAGCCATTATCATGAAATAATGGCAGAGGATGATGCACTAGTTTCACATTCTTTAGTTGCTTTGAGACCAACACCGCATATAGTTAGTAATGTTATGGAATAACTCGGGTTTACAATGAATGTTGAGGATAGCCTGCATATAAGCCCCTTTCGACAACTCAAACATGGAGGATATATTGATTCTATGACTTGTCACTTCAATTTTTTTCTCTTTAATTTATTTTATTCTGACGATGGATCACAGAGTGTGATCGGAAACATTTATGCATAAAACTTTCATCAATCTAATCCAAAAACTGCTGCAACAACAAATTATATGGATTGTGGAAACTTGATATCATTAATTTTACCTTGTCAATTGATTCACATTGGATTATATATGGGAGATCTTAGACTTGGGTGTCAGATTTATCAGAGGTATGAGTTGTTAAGAATAAAAATTGACCAGCTATGGCATTGCAAGAAAATGAAACAATTTTCAAAATGTGAAGTTGTCTCAAAGAATGTCCAAAGAAATCCAATAACAGAGGATAGATTCCAAAATCCAACCACTTACTCAACCATGCCATAGGCGATTCCTTTACATGTCAATTTCAAGACGAAGTATATTATTTTATTATTAAATTCATGGTCATAATATTTTGACTCAAGTGATATGCATGGAAATGTGAAAGGTTTTTTTTTTTCATAATCAATTCTTCTAAGAAAGGAAAAATAAAAGAGGTAGTTATGGAACCGAAGGTCTTCGGAGGAGGGAAGTTATTTTTTATGAAATTTTCTTAGAGAGGAAGGATTCAATATAGTGTGGGGAAGAGTGAAGAGAAAATCATTTTCTTTCCAAACATATTATTTTGTACAGAGACATTTTGAGTCTGTGAATTCATTATTTGTATCAAAGAAATAAAAGGAGACATAATAAATTTGTGTGTTCATTTGTATTTCCTTTGATTACAAATTATTTGTTTGTTCTTTGTAATATTTCTTTGATGTGTTTTTTGCTATATCAAATTGTGCATGCATTTAACATGGAGTCTTTGAATCCTAATTATCTCATTTATTGGAAAGTGATTACTATTTTCTCCTTTTTGGTTATCATTCGTGGGTATGTAGTAAATAATTTTTATTTCGTTCATCTTCATTTCTTTTTACTCAATCTTATCAATCACATTTTTGTCATAGATATGTACATATGTACCCTAGTCTGTTCCTTAGCGATCTTCCAAGCTGTTAGTTTGTTGGTTGTTGTCAAACAGGACAGCTCAGGGTCATTTTCTCACAGTAAACTACAATGACCAATTTTTTTGCTAACATTTCTAAAATGAGATAGTCATTTCTTATCTCAAGGATGTTTTGTAGGATAGACACACACAAAAATTGGAGGAGAATATGACATTAAGATGCATACTTTATTATTTCCTCCATATATGATTTACTTTTTTATTTCAATTTATTTACTTTAACAAGTTGTTTCATCTAGTTCTAATGTGCCACTAAATTGGGGGAAAAGTGTAAGGTTAGAAATCACCTACTTTGTGATCTCCACCTTATGTTTTTGCACCCATTTTGGTGGCTTATCCCATAGTGATATTTAAGGTTCTTTCCCCTTGATTTCTTACCTTCTAAATAATTTTTGATCATTTGCGTAAACCCCAAGTATTACTTTTACCTCTAGTTCATATTCTAAGAGTCATAATCTTAAATTCAAAAGCTAAGATATATTTGCATCAAAATGCTAGGGTCCTAGGATAAAGTTCATTTAGGTGCTAAGACCCAAGTCAACTCTAATATATTCTATTTTAAGGTCCTTAAAACCTAATACATATTAGCCTTAATATTTCCTCAAATGATCATTTCAAATTCCCTCTCAAGATAGAAGCTAAAAATATTTTTGTTTTGAATCATTATCTACTATCACACATTGCATAAACTCACAAAATAGCTCTACAACTCCTTCAAGCACTAAGATAGTGAGTGTTACAAGCCCATATTGAAAGCATATTATTAAAACCTAGCTCCATTAACATTATTCCAATTCTTCATTGGCTTGGATAGCCTTCTATAATATTGTAGAAATATTACACTCATATCTTTTGTAAGTATATTATAATTAATATAATTATAGGTGCTCTACACCTTTTTCCTAAAAAAAATTCTTCCAATCCTTATTTAACATTTCCTCTAGGTATGATCCCCCTTTTCCTCCATAAAATTCATATATTTCTAGTCTTAAAAGCATGAAGTTTTCACAGTCTATATTTAACACTTTATAAAAAAAAGGGATTTGACCATGTATAATTTTTATTGTCAATATTTCAAATCTAACTTCATGATCCATCATCAAGATGAGATAGTGATACAAGAGAGAAATGAAGAGATAGTATTAGACCAAACACTCTAAATGAAGGGAGAGGGTATATGATCCAATATGATAGGAAAGAAAAGAAGATAAAACAAATAAAAACATACTAAAATTTAAGATCAACCCTTACAATATATGTAAGATAAAATATGTATGTATGACAAAAAATAATAAATAGATAAATTCTTAAATAATTATGCATGTTTATGTGTTTTAATATATCTTTATATATATTTACAAGAAAATCAATGAATTCTAAAGATCATATGTGTGTGTGTAAGTATACATATAAATATATATATGTATATATACACACATGTATGCATGTATGTATATATACTAACCCTCCATTTATTGGATATGTATATGCATATCTGATAAAGGGAGGTTTAACCTAAACATAACATTCTTAAAACCAAAGAAAGGATAAAAAAATAGTTGGAAAAAATAAATGAAACTATAATAGAAAAGGATAGGAGAAAGCGAAGATAAAAAGCTCAATCAAAAAAGATATTGAAGTAAGAATGAGAAACTAAATATAATTACAAAAGAAAGGTAAATATCAATCTTTGTAAAAGTACAAGATAGTAGAAGAAAATGACACTAAATATAAATATAAAAGTAAGAAATTATTATTAAACCAACAAATATAAACAAATTTTTAATTAATTAATAATAGTAAAGAAAATAATTTAAAAATTAGGAACAAGATTTATATATGTATATACATACATACATACACACATACATACATAATTACATATATGCATACGCACATACATACATTCATGCATGCATACATACCTACATACATGCATGTATGGACACATACACATATACATATATATGTACATGTATATATGCATATAAATGAAAGAAACTACTTGTAAATATAACTAAGAATACACATGTGTGTATATATAATTAAATAAACCTATATGCTAAGAGGAAAATCTAGATCTACCAATGAAAATATTATGAGGGAAGAGAGGAGAAGTAAACCAACATAAGGAAGAAAATAAATGAAACCATAAATGAAAGAAAAAATTTAAAATAATATATACAAACACATACATATATATGTAACTATTAAAGAATGGAAGCGAAGATGACAAAGGTGAGCAAAGAGCTAGGAAATGAGAACAGGGGAGAAAGAAAACCATGGTACAAAATGTGGAATAAATTCTCAACAAAAGAGAGGGAAATGGAAAAGGATGGGAAAATGAGAGGAGAGGGAAACACAAAGTATAACCTTGAGGAGGAACTGATCTTGAGAGATGGGAAAACTAAGAAGGGGTTGGGGAGAAGGAAAAGAGGAACATAAATAGAAAAAGGGGGGAATCTTGGAGTGGGTGATTGATCTTTGAGGTGGTTTAAAAGAGGATGTCAAGTAAAACTCAAATTCCAACCACTATCGTGGTTGAGGTTTGATGGGTGAATGTGGATTTTAATGGATTCTTTGAGTTTCCTCTCTAAGTAGTTTTCTTCATTGACTAGGATTTGAATGTCTTCCAAGGAGATGTGGTGTTTAGTATTGATCATGAAGTTTGATTCAAAATGTCGATGATAAAAATTACACAGTCAAATCTAGAAATTTGTTATAAATCTTCTAGTCTTACTTTCACAGTTCTCTAAAATTCCCTCCTTTTGGTCTAAATATTCTTCATAACCTCCATTTCTAGATTTTTTTTACCCTTCTTCAAAATCATTCTAAATGTGCATCTTAACACTTTAACATGATACATTATAGAAAAACCCCTTAGAATTTTATTTGAACATATTCTCTTTTCACAAAACCTAAAAAACATCACTTAAGTTTTGCACACACTCAATATATTCATCTTTTGATTTATTTGAGGTAAAAAAATTACTATTTTATGGGTTGACCAAATCAAATTCATGTATATTAACAACCATTTCTCCCATCCATATTAGATATTATAGCATTATAAAATATTGGTAATAGTTGTAGAAATTTTGAGGGTATTTTTGGGACAAAAATATGTAGAACTATCTTCAAGATTTTTTAATACTATTGGACGAAATGGGCCCTAGCACCTTGTTATAGAAGTGTCTACCTATGCACCTAGTCAAACTTTCATTTTCACAAATGCCATAATTTGATAGATTATACCTTCAATAGTTATCCTAGTGACTCTAGCACACAACCTTGACACTCAAGTTCTCATTAATTCTTACCTTTATCACTCCTACCCTACACACCAATATGTAGATTTCTCTAATACCCTAAATTATAATATTTTCTTCTTTAGTTCCAAGGATTAGTCCTCTTATCTATTCTTCAACCTATTTGGTGCTAATTTATCGTAGACATCTCCTATAATTCTACAATTTTAAATATCTATTCTTCTTGTTGTATTCTTTAACTCTTCTTTAATTATCATAAACCTCTAGTACACAAGGGATGCACTTTATTCTCTCTTTATCCATTTCCTTAATTTGATTATGCTCAATTTAATTTTTATTTAATTTAATTAATAATCTAATGAAAATATTGTTAAGGGATTTTACGAAACTTTAATATGTATATATGTATTTTTATTTATATTTTCGTGGGGTATATAAAACCTATAGTATATTTTATTTGTTATGGGTGTGCTATAGATAAATTATAAAAAATATTACCCTTTTAGCTAGAGAAAGTAATTGTAAGATCTTGATTCTCTTTTTGGATAAGCAATATAGGTAGTAATAGACAAAAATGTGAGGCCCACCCTTTAGTGGTAGTTGTATATATTTATATTTAAGCTCTTTTTTTCCATCATGTGATACTCATGTTATGCTCTATTAGTTGGCTATGGACCCTTCAACTTGACTATCATGTTAGACCCTTGACTTATGTGTGTTCACACATGCGATAGATCGATGGTAGCCTTAATGACATCATGTAGGTGGTTAGTTTTAGATGACCTTGTTCTATACTTCAATACATAATTTAAATTTATGATTCTAAGGTTGATATAACTTATATCTCAAGTAATCATGGTAAACTAGCTCACCAATTTTTTAATTGAAAAATGTAATTTTATTATAATATACATGCATAGAATATACTAACTTCATATGGATAGATTTTATGGATAATGTTAAATTGATAGCCCTTATGCATATATATGAATTTTAATAATGTGGTGATTAAATTGATCAAGATTCTAATGGACTTATGAAATGAAAATGCATAGTTTCCTTGTGAGAATTGAATTATCATTCTTGTGCAAAGTCAATGAGTTTGAATTTAGGATTTTATAATAAATTAAAAATGTGATTATAGGATAGTTGATATGAAATGATAACCTAGAATAATTGATATTATAATTTTATTAAGTGATGTTGTTTGTAAATTGTCTTGTAAGAATCAAATTAAATTTCATTACAATAAAGAGATGGATATAAATCTTGAGAATTAGGTTTGATTGGAAAAGAGATAAATAACATAATTATGATGTTGCATTTAATTGATTATGGGAATTTAATTGTGAGTGAACATGTGTGTTTCAATTCATTTGCTTCAACTATATATTCTATTTTAATGAATTAATACCTATAAATTGAATGTGCAGGTTTCATTTCCACAGGCCATCAAAATTAGAGATCTTATGTGAACCCAATGTGATAAAACTATCAAACTAGTACCACAATCCATTTTAAGGGACTATAGTCTCATTTGTGATGTATTTTATTTGAATTTTTTTGTAAACATTTTTTGTGATTTTTATTAATGTCATGCACAACCACTAGGATGTGTGTTGGAAACCTATGTGGAAAATTTAAGATGCATTATTTTAGGGGTTTTTAAAGGGTCTTAAAAGCTTTATTTTAAGTGTTTTCATTTTTTTGCCCTAAGTTGAATACCTATGGATTAGGTGTATTATTTAAGCCTCATTTTAGACTTGGGTGAAGATGTGACTCTTTTAAAATGGCCAATTCAAGTAATGATGAATTTTGTAGAGAGGGGCCTTAGAAACATGACTTGTTAGTTTCCAACCACACTCTCCAAACTTCATTAATGAGCTTGGGGTAAAGCAACAATGATCTCACATGTGTGAGCCACCTTGTAAGTCTTTAGTGGGTTGAGTGTACAAGTACACTCTGCATCTCCCAAAGTCTCACACATGTGTGAGCACTTATGGGGCAATGTGCTTGAGAGAGGAATGAGAGAGTGAAAAGTGTTACTCCCTCATTCAAGGAATTAAAATTAGGGATTCATATTTATCTCCCATTTTAGAATGAGGAGAGGGTTCTTCATTTTGGAGTCTTTCTTTATTTGTTCATTTTTTGAGTTCTTCTTTGCTTGGTTTTGGGAAGGATCTTGAAGAAGGAGTTAGATTTTGGTTCATCCTCACCTTAAATCTCACCATTTTGGAAGCCTCAAAAGGTATAAATTCTTCAATTTTTTATTTACGATTAATGTATGTGTGTGGAATTAAATTTTGTTTGTGTTGCATTTTAGTATTGTTTTAGTATTAATATTGTTATGCGTTGTAATGGGTATGGTGTTGTGAAGGACAAGCTCACCCTTATGGGATTGAGAGGGGTAGGATTCTCCTTGGGAAGCCTTTTTCATCCTTAGAGAAGGAGAGGATTTTAGGGTATTCAAGTACCCATATGATATTTTAGCTTTTTGATTTGTGTTGGAAGATAAATTTGGAAGTTAAAATGTGTTTAAGGTGAAAAGGGTTTATTGAGAAGTATTATGTGTCTTTCTATTTGGAGATTAGTCCACTCTCTCCCCCATTAACGAATCTCATTTGGGATTCTATGTGTGCATAAATCCTTGGTTTTGAGTGTTCATGTGTTTGCTATGTTTGGGTTGGGTTATTTTTCTTGCAAGTATATGTGTGTGCTTGTGTGTAAACTAGTTTCTATGGAGCTCTCCTAGGTTAGGGTGGCCTATATAGGTCAACAATTGGGAAGTGAGTATCTCATGCCATTGGAGAGTATTTTTTATTATGTGTAAGTGTGGAGAACTTTGGAGAGCAAGCTAAATGGTGGAAATAGAGTCATTTGTTTTATTTTTATAATAATTTTAGGTCAAATGTGTCATGGAAGACCTTTAAGAGGTCCTCATAATTTATTTTTAATAGATTCATTGTGAAAACTATTGTGATATTTTTATTTTATTTTCCTCATATTACTTGTGTGAAAGAAATAAAGAAAATATTTCATTCTATACTAGTGATTTCTTTCTCTCTATTAAGTGTTATTGCAAGATAATTTTATATTATTCCTACTCTCCTTAGTTCATTTGAATATATTGCTAAAAATATTATTCAATACTTGCAAGGAAAAAAATAGTTTATAGTCTATATTTTTTTTTCAATAAGTAAGATGAGATTTGTATTGATATTGGAAAGATTTACAATGAAATGCAAGCCAAAGGCACAAGATTTGAACTCGTTGCTCACCCAAAACTAGCCACAACCCAGTCTACTAACATAAAATTCAAAATGACCAAGTAGGGTCTAGCCATCATCGGAAAACTAGAGACTATCCCCTAATATAACTAGACATTATACTTTTCATATACTACCACAACCCATAGAAAAACCAAAACACAAATTAACATTTTTACCAAAGATTCTATTGAGAAAAAACCCTGAATTCATAGTACCAAGTAGCGTTCTATGTCATTGAAATATTAAATTTCTTCTTCAAGAATTTGACCCTAGTCGTGCCAACCTACAGTGTTCAAGTAGCTCCAACCCATCAATTTTCAAGAGGAAGGGATAGTAATTAATAGTCGCTCCATACTCCTCCACCAACCCCAAGTCATGTGGACAGGGGCATCCCAACCCATTCCTTACCGCAACCAAAACCTCATCCATCTCATCCAAGAGATCTTTTTTGAAGAGTCTCTAAATAATGATCTTTGCTTCATTCTTAGAGACCCCAACATCCATAATCCCCACCAACACCCTGAAAAAATGCTTGAGTCTGGTATGAAACCTCTGTTTCCTTCCATGAAGTGCCTCCCCACAATGAATTTCACCACTGAGAAAGTAAGTAAATCTTGATGTCAGATGATACGTCTCATCCATGGTAATGTCACAAGTCCCCTAAAGGCCATTTGGCATTTGCTGCTCAACAACTAGGCATGAGTGTCCATCCTACCACAAATTAAACCTCTAGCAGAGACCTTGACAATAAACATTTCCATAGTAAAATGAAGCCAAAAATCCCAATTTAATCACCTCATTTACACTCGTTAAAATTAAATCCCTAATAGAACGCCAACTCTCCACATATCTGCTTCATACAAGAAAGGTAATTTACCATCATGACACATCTCTTCAAGCCATGCACGTGTGAAACAAACACTTGACAAGACTGTCCAACCCAAACACATTGTTCCTCGATCATAAAGGGATTGTGCCATGTGCGCCCAAGTTAAATATCTCTTATCACCCTGCCAGCAAGGAAAAGAAAAATTGATGTGGCAAAAAACCACGTCCAACCGCCACTAAATCTCCACATCCTCATTGTGGAGAGTTACCCACCCTACCACCCATAGTTTATAGTCTATTTTTTATATAGTTGTATAAATATAATTTGTCGAATGTAAAAGTATATTTACTAGATAGAAATTTATTTCACAATATATATAGGCATAATTTTTAAATTTATTCTCTAATTTTTATGAACATTAAATCAATAAACTTTTCATATGGTTGTGAATTTAATCGTTTTAAGTTATTTTAATTTTTTTTTTAATTTCTAGTCTCCCCCATCCCGTGGTACTGGAGGGCGTGTCGCACCAGCACCGCCGGTCACGTTAAAAAGTTTACCAGGCGCACTGTAGTTTATAGGGGGCCGTGCTATACAAACCTGATTTCTGCAGCCTAAAAAAAAAAAAAAATTATTTCCCAAACTATGGTTAAGTGCTTGATAATTTGTGTTGGATTTACGTGTTAAATTTTAAATGTATCTTTAATTTAATTATTACTTTCAATGCAAGTTAGAATATAATAAATAAAAAATATTTTAGATGAAATTTGTTTAAATTGGTAGTGTTAGGTCGTAGTGGTTCTAGTGTGGCACCACCTCATCACTTTTGTATAGTGAACTTGACAAGGGTTTTACCCATGAGTAGGGTCCATGTGGTGGTGTCTCTCTTGTAGACACCTATACCTAACTAGGTTAACCCACCACCATTAAAGGGTGTTTGTGAAGGCAATCACATTCCCATTCACATTTATCATGTCACCTTGCTCTCGGGTGGTGTGCTTAGGATAAGTTTACACTAGCAACATCATTTGGTGCATAAGTCTATCATCATGTCATGGGTGTATTTAGTGGATTATATGAGAAAAAAAAATTGTTGTGTTTTTCCCTTTGAGCTAAAATTAGAGTATGATAAAAAATATGGACACAATTTAGAGAGGAAAAATACTCTTTAATTATTAGATGTTTGGATGTAGTTTTAGTGGTGGTATTAAGGACTTAATTTTTTTATTTAATTACATTTTAGGATGTAATTATTTTTGTATGTGAAGAAAGAAATTGATGGCCTCAAACATAAATTCAATTATTTGTATATGCGAATATAAAGAAAATAGATAGATTCTCTATGAGAGGTCTTACAAATATTGCATGATATTTTTATGTATATATGATCCTATTTATAATTCCATCTCTTAGAATTTTATTTATGTTTTTAAAAAAATTGAGGTAAAATATGGGTTTTTGAAAGGTACCCAACCCTTTTATAGTAGAAACTATTGGAAGAATGAAGAACAAGCCCTCTGGTGTGTTGTCATTGATGCCAACATTGGTTTGTGATAGTTTATGTCTATTCAGTAAATAGTGATTCAATTACTCAAATTCGGTAATTGTTCATATCATAAGATCAACCTATGTGGTTCTAATATGTTAATCAGGACTATTAATTGCCGCTATAGATAGATTTTTAGTGATTTTGGTTGAATGGGCTGAGAGATATAAATGATAGAAGAACTACTTATAGGCATTGTACATTCTCTTGGATGACATGGCTAAGTGTTGTCCTCTTTGGGGATGATTAAAGAGTTCTTTAGGTCCGTGCCAACCTATTTTATGTCTTGCACATTTTATTTTGAGTGCCAAAAAAGTTTTGGTTTGAGCCAAAAGGCTATTTTGAATTGAGTATGTTCACATCCAATTAGGCCGACCTAATTGATGTATGTTGATGTAAGTTGGTATATATATGTATGCAACATTTTTGTAATAAAGAGAATATAGACATATAGATAGAGATGTATGTATCTGTGTTAAGCAAAAAATTACAAGTAGTAATATGCGATAGTGTGATATTGTGTGAAGTTGTTGGTAGTTGCTGTGAACTTGCAAAATGGTGTAGGATTTTGTTTTCCAGAGCTTAATTGGGACTGAACTCAACACACAAAATGTGTATTTCATTAGTTCATCTTTTGGAAATGAGCCACACTCTTTTGTAGTCATCTGAGGATGTTATCCTTTTAAGGATAGTGTGTTTTGGTAGTGTTCCATGTAATATCTTTTGACTAGTTATAATATATTGTGAGCTAATCCTCATTGTGGTTTTTTCCATTCTAGGTTTTCCACATAAAAATCCTGGTGTTCATGTGTCATGTGATGCTATGATTCTTTTCATAATTTTTTTTATAGTTGCAACTAGATATGTTTTAATGATTGAATGGTTAGTAGTTAAATAGTTTAGTAGAATACTAATTCACCCTCCCTCTCAATATTTTGGGTGTTCAACAATTGGTATCAGAGTTTGGTTCCTTTTGAAAAGTTTAACATATTAAGGAAGATCTTGAAATTTGAACACATGGCTAACAAAAAGTATCCTATTCCTCTGGAAGAGATCTCTCTAAATGAAGAACTCCATGTTGCTCTTGATGATTTAGAAAGAATTGAAAATGAGAAAGAAACTTTGAGGGAAAACTTAAAAGAAGAAAATGAGTGCATCAAAAATTGAGAGAACAAATCAAGAAATTCAAAGAAAGGCATAAATAAGTAAGTGATCAATTAAAGAAAGAAAAATAGGAAATCACCAAACTAAAGATACAAGTGGAAGAAAAGAAAAGGATTGAAGACTATCAGAAAGATGAAATTCAGAGGAATATTGATGAATGTATAGAGCTTGAACAAGAAGTGGTAACCCTAAGGTCTGACTTGGAAAAAGAAAGAGCTCATGAGGACAAATTCAAAACAAGTTCCAAAATTCTTGATGAGTTGATTGTGTTTCAGAAACCCTGTAAGGACAAAGTTGGGTTGGGACTTGAAGAACAACAAAGCTCAAAGGAAAATCAAACTCCTAATAAGGTTGACAATCAAAGGAAGACTCAAGCCAATAGTAGATAGATCAAGAATCAAAGAAGCAATACCAAAAGGATTCCTATTAGACAACCTAACACTCAAAGGTACCCATATTTCAATGGTATTTTTTTTCATGCAATAAATTTGTTCATAGAGCAACAAAATGTAGAAATAGAATGAATAAGAATATTGGATTCTTTACTTGACAATGTTTTTGTTGCAATAAATTTGAACAAAGAGCTACTGAGTGCAAAAGTCAGATAGTGATGATGAATAGACTCAATATTGGTAGAATGATTCAATATTTTCAAGGATATTGCTACACATGTAATGCATTTGGAAATTAAGCTAATTAGTACAGATCAAGGTTAAATACATATCAATCTAGTCATAAAAATGTTGTGTGCTACACTTGCAAGAAACTAGGACATATTTCAAAATTTTGTAGAAGCAAAAATGGGAAGAGATCTAATCTAGAAAAAAGGAATAAAACTATGAATAAATTTGATCCTACTGAAGTTAAAAAGGAAACAAAGAAAATTTAGAAGAAAGAGGGGGGTGCAAAAAGATGGGGAGCCAAATTGTGACCAAAATTTCAAAAAACATTTGATAGGCTATAACGTGAGCACGTTATAACATACTTGTGTTATGGCTTGGTGTGACCAATCCAAAGGCTCAGCCACATCAAGCCTGTAATTCATTCACATTATAACACAGGTGCGTTATAGGTTATTAAAACAAAATAAAATAAAATGAATTCATTTTTATTGAGATTGTTGTTTTTGCTGCACGCGGCCAAAAACCCTTCTCTTGCATGCTCACATTCTAGAAGGAGGTTTTTTTGCATTTTCTTCATCAATTTGTTGCAATTTCGTTGGCAAGATTCTTCCATATTGACAGGGAGGTCGAATAAGTAAGGATTGTTGGTTTTTTGTTGTGATTTTTTTGTGAATTGGTTAGTCTTACGTTGTTTTTATATTCAATTATTTAATTTGTAGGAAATGATAATGATTCTGAAAAAACTTCTTGAAAACCCTCTTTAAAATATTGAACAACTAGAGCAACAAGAATATGAAAAAAATCCTCAACAACCACAATAAAAATCTCCACTAATTCCTCAACATCCTCTTGACACTCAACAAAATTTAATGGGGGTAATTTAAAACAATAAAAAATAGATTGAGGAGTTAATCATGAGGTTGAACGATCCATTAAGTTCAACCATGGAAAGAAGAACACTTGCAAGTTCACTTAAAGAAATGTTAGAACATGTAGATGCAATCAACAAATAATTAAATGGTTGGGTAGATAGGAGGCAGGTGGCTAGGAATTTTTATGCAAATAAATTATCATATAAAGAAGTAAAAGATGAAAAAATTACAAAATATCATTTGTGCTCAATATTCACTGACCCACACATAAATAAAAATCTTGACCTTAATGCCAAGAGGTTTCCTATCGATGGGTGCCACCACCAAGGGATCAAGAACAATTTTTGGGATAGGTGGTACATGGTTTTTGACTACCCACCATGCAAAAATTGTGAAGTCCTACAATATTTCTTGAGGAAACTCTATTGTGAGTTCATCTTGAACAAAATCCCCAATTATTTTGATATGAGGGACTTCTAGGGGAGAGGTGGGGGGTCGGAACAAGATAGACCCGGTGCATGACAAGATCCTCAGCAACAAGCAAGACGAGCTCTCACTAGGCCAGCTCATTAACACATCATTATCCCTTCCATCACGAAGGAGAGTGTCGAGGTAGACACTTTGCAGTCTATCAACTTTTTGACCTAGAGTGTCATCCAACATGCTAGTCCTATACTACAGCACCATCCATGGGATTCTTCGAGTGGTAGGCTTCCACCCCATTCGTGTCAGGTTTGTGGGGTGACTTGTACATATGACCCCATCAACACTCATGAGGTTGCTATGCAGGATACATCTGTAGCTACAAAGATAGCGAGGGTGGTTGAAATTTTGAATGAGGCTTATGGCATTGATACTCAGGTAATGTTACCATGTTCATTGAATTTAATTTATTAAATTTCATTTTTGAAATGCAAGATTAACTAATTTAGTTTTATGATTGTAATAAAATTTCAGGGTCACAATGTTGATACTAGATACACCAGCCCTACACCTATTTATTGCTCCACTACATCTACCATTGAGGTATGTAACTAGTAAAAAATTATAAATTTATTACATGTGAATAACATTGTTATATGAATGGTATTCTAATATCTGATTTTGGATGTTGAATAGGATAATATTGGAGGTTTCCTAGGAACACCTCTGAGTGTCAGTGGAGTTAGACAAACCTACACGTAGGTAATAGAATAAAGAGTTTAACTAATGAATTTTACTTAATAGATTTGTGTAGTTTATATTCATACCGTTGATTACATTACATTGCACATCTTTCAAAATAAAAGCATTATTTCACATTCCATAACTAATAACTAGATGTTGATAGATGACAAAATTTCAACTACAATATAGTTGTTTAGAAATTCAACATAAGTAGTGATGCAATTACTCACATAGCATAAGTAATAGCTAGGAGAAGCTTCCAATTGCATTTTCTTGTCATGGCATTCCATGAGACCGCTTTTTACTGAGGCATCTTTTCAAAAAGTTCACTGCCTTGTCTATGCTATGGATACTTGGAAGAAATATATGAAAGTGGTGCAAGGGCACCTTATCAATTTTTATCAATATGGTAACATGTTTCATTTTTAGGTGTTTAGAGTCTTTTTTGATGTAATAAGGTCATAATAGACCATTTTCAATGTATTGGGTCTCATGGGGTTGAGTTGAACACATTTTGTCATGTTTTGCAAATGTTGTCAAAAGTTGCTTTGCAACTTTGCAAATTTTGTCATGTAAGGAAGATGAACAGTCATACATTCAAATTTTGGTTATGAACCATTGTTTTTGGCTGGTTGAAGTTTAAATAGGCCTCACAAAGCTCGAGGCAAGGTTTTGTTGAAATTTTTAGTGCACAAGCAATAAAGAAACTTTATTTTTCTGTGTGTTTTCTAGTAAATTTACTGCTACATGCACTGGTACGACTGTGTACAATCTATAAATAATGTAAGGTGAATTTTAATTGATGGTGGCATGTGTTAAGAGAATTTTGGTTTTGGATTAAAGTGTTTTCATAAATTTTAAAGCATTTGGAAAGAAAATTTCTAGAAACGGGTTAGAAACCCTGAATTTAGAGGGTTTGTAAACAAAATATGGAATAAAAGACCATTCCACTAGTAAAATTCTTTGTAACTCAGTGGAATGGCACTAGATAGTTTAATTTTCATGTTTAGTATGTTTTAGTTGTAGGGGTTAGAGTTAGGGCCCGGTTTGTGCAAGCCCTAGCCTAATATCTCAATGTATTAAGCTAGTTTTGATAGGTAGAAGTAGGGTTTTGTGGTTAGATGAGTTGGTGGTTGATTCAAGTGATAAAATTCATGGTTTAAAACCCTATGTGATCTTTCCAAGGTTTTGGAATGAATATTGGTAATATGGGAAGAGAATATGACACACTTGCTTTGTAAAAGAGGCCTAATTGGTCTTAAGGGGCAACATAGCAGTCCTTTTTAGGAGGGTATGTTTTGAAAAAAGTATATACACAAAGTTGATATGTTAAATAATATCATAAAGGGTATCCTAAAAGGTATTCCTTTCATGGGTTTGAGGCATTCTCTAAAAGATATGCCCAAATTTCATGGATTGGTGTGTTATAAGCAAAATTGGGAAAATTGAGTGAAAGCACCAAGTTAGGGTCTTTAAGGTGGAAAAGTTGGTCAAGTTTGATTGAATTGTGATTAGTAAGAGATCTCCACCCCTTCTCTACATCATTTGGTATTAGAGTTTAGGTTTTGATATTTTGAAGGAAAGAGGTTGAAGTTTGAAGAAAGAAAAGTTGTAGATTGAAGGACAAGATGCCTCCTAAAGGTGGTGCAGTCATTTCTAGAAAGTTTAGGATGATGAAAGAGTCTCAAGAAGTTGTGTTAGCTATACTTGCAGCATTGGAAATAAATCAAAGGAGAGGAAAGGCCACTAAAGAGGAAAGTGACCGAGAGGAAGAGGAAGAGGAAGAGGGTGAGAATGAAAACCCTCAGAGAGGAGTCCAAGGTGATGATGAGTTGGAACCTGATGAAGGAAGGATGGTTAAAATGTTGAAGGTTGTCAAAGGAGAGACTATTGAAGTGAAAATGGAATTTCCCATGTATAATGGGAAAATGGATGCAAAAGAATTATTGTATTGGATAGATGCACTAGACAACTACTTTGAATACAAGGAGGTGGTAGAAGAACAAAATGTAAAGTTTGTTAAGACAAAATTGAAAGGCCCTACCCTGACTTGGTGGAACTATGTACAAGAGAAGAGAGTGAAAAAGGGAAAAGAAAAGATAAATTCATGGGATAGGATGTTGTCTAAGGTTAAGAGACAATTCTTGCCCAATGACCATGCCATACAAATATTTAGGAAGTTGCAAAACTTAAAGCAAAGGGAGATGTGCGTTATGGCCTACACAGAGGAGTTCCATAAATTGAGCCTTAGAGTAGGTCATATTGAAGATGAGGTTGAGAAGATAGCAAGATATATGAATGGACTAAGGTTCAACATTCAGGATGAATTGAGTCTTGCCACATCTAGAACAGTGGAAGAGTTCCTTCAGTTGGCTGTTAGGGAAGAAGAGAAATTGAAAAGAAGGAAAGAAAAAAAAAGTAGAGGCAGAGGAAAGAACTTCATGGGTAGAGGATCTTTTGGTGGAAGAGGAAAAATAAAAAAATCACAAGGTGATTCAAGTGGAAATCAAGAACAAAGCTCAGATTCAAGAGGTGGATTCAAAGGTAGAAGACCTAATGGTAGAGGTGGATTTGGAGGACAAGGTAGAGGTTCAAACAAAATTTCAGAGAGATGTTATCAGTGTAACCAATTTGGTCATCAAGCATGGAAGTTCCCAAAGAAACAACCTTCAACATCTCATGGTGGTGAAAGGAGAAAATAGTTGGTGCAAGAGGAAGATTGTGAGAGTGTTAACTCTCCTTCTCAACATGTTGCTCCAAAGGTTGGAGAAAATATGATGATGAGAAGAACACTCCTCAAGGTTCCTGTGGTGAAGGAGCCTCCACAAAGAAAGTCTTTGTTCAGAACAACTTGCAAATCCCAAGACAAGGTATGTAAGGTTGTTGTAGATTCCGATTCAACTGATAATTTAGTTTCTTTGGAGATGGTTGAAAAACTAAAGATGAAAATGATTCCACACCCTACACCTTATAAGGATTCTTGGAAAATAGTGGCCAACAAGTCTTGGTCAATGAAAAAACATGGGTAGAGTTTAACATTGGGGGGTATAAAGACAAAATCTTGTGTGATATCGTCCCCATGGATGTTTGTCACTTGCTACTAGGAAGACCCTGGTAACATGACAAAAAGGAAAAGCATGATGGGAAGAAAAACACATATGTGATTGAAAAAGATGGTGTGTCCTTTACCCTCACTCCTTTGCAAGATGACAATGTAGATACTCAATTTGGGTCAAGTATCATGTTAGTTGGGGAGAAATAATTCTTGAAAACCATGGAGGAAGGTGGTCAGGGGTATGCAATCATAATCAGACCCAAATCTATTTTGACAACAACAACCATGGAAAATGTGCCCAAGGAAGTACAAACTTTGTTGAATAAGTATCAAGACATAGTTGATGATGAACTCCCTAGTTCTTTGCCACCCATTAGATATGGGAGCCACCACATAGACTTTATTCTAGGTGAAAACTTACCCAATAAGGCTACATACAAGATGACTCCTCAAAAAAATGAAGAAATAATGAAGTAAATACAAGAATTCTAGGATAAGGGTCTTATAAGGGAAAGTTTAAGTCCATGTACTATTCCTACAATGTTGGCACCTAAAAAAGGTGGAGATTGGAGAATGTGCACCGATTCAAGGGAAATCAACAAAATCACTATAAGGTATAGGTTCCCAATACCTAGAATGGAGGGTTTGATGGATTTTTTAGGAGGAGCTTGCTATTTTTCAAAAATTGACCTCAAAAGTGGCTATCATTAGATTAGGATAAGATAGGGGGATGAGTGGAAAACTTCCTTTAAAACCAATGAGGGGTTGTATGAATGGGTGGTAATGCCATTTGGATTGTCAAATACTCCAAGTACTTTTATAAGGTTAATGAATGAAGTTTTGAAGCCTTTCATAGGAAATTTTTTTGTTGTGTATTTGGATGACATACTTGTGTTTAGTAAGACCAAGGAAGAACACTTGCAACATCTTGACATGGTTTTACAGAAGTTAAATGAAGAGAAGTTGATGATAAATCTCCAAAAATGTGAATTCATGAAAGAGGAACTAGTGTACCTTGGTTTTGTCATCTATAAAGGTTCATTCAAGATGTATCTCACCAAAGTAGAAGCAATTCTCAGTTGGCCAACTCCAAAATCAGTAGGGGAGGTAAGAAGCTTTCATGGTCTTGCTAGTTTCTATAGGAAATTTATAAAGAATTTCAGTCATATCTTCTCTCCAATTATGGACACCATAAAAGGGGACGAAAGGAAAAGGTTTCAATGGACTAATGAGGCAAAGAAAAGCTTTCAATATTTGAAAAAATAGAGTGGAACAACAACCCATCCTTGCATTACCTGATTTCAACAAAGTCTTCACAATAGAGTGAGATGTAAGTGGGTTTGCAGTTAGAGCAGTCCTGAGCCAAGAGGGAAAACTGGTGGCTTTCTTTAGTGAAAAGATTAATGAGGCAAAAAAGAAGTATTCCTCATATGACTTAGAGTTGCATGCAATGGTTCAAGCATTGAAAAAAAAGTGGAGACACTATCTCCTTCCTAAGGAATTTATTGTTTTTACTGACAATCATGCTTTGAGTTTCTTGAACAACTAGGAAAAGTTGAGTCACAGACATGTGAAGTGGGTGGAGTACCTACAAAGTTATACTTTTAGCATAAAACACAAAAAAGGATAGTGAAACAAAGTGGCAAATGCTTTGAGCAGAAGGTCAATGTTGGTGCAAGAAATTCAACTTCAAAGTGTGGGAATAGATGCCTTGAAAGGTATATATGAAGGAGATGAAGACTTAAAGGAGGTATATTTTGTTTGTGATCAGTTTAAGGGTTCTTACAAGATGGATTATTTTTCAAGGTTCCTTAGTTATGTATTTCAAAGTGCTCCATGAGGACTAACTTGATAAAAGATAAACATTGTGGCATCTTAGGAGGTCATTTTGGGGTGGATAAAACATTGGAGCAAGTAAGGAGATTTTACTATTGGCCAAAGATGCAAGTAGATGTCAAAAATTTTGTGGAAAGTTTTGTAATTTTCTAAAGAGCCAAGGGTTCTAGTTCAAATGCATGTATTTACCATCCCTTACCAGTACTTGTAATGCCTCTCTGTTTTGGTCATTCTTGAAATCTAGGAAGTTGGTTGTTTGGTGGCCATATCATTTTCGCTTGTTACTTGTGGTTGGTGATTTGCTTGGTCATGAGGATTTTGGGATTGCATAATTTAATTTGATTTTATGTTAGACAATATCACTAATTATTATGACTAGATGTAATTTATCAAATTAATCTAATCTTTAAGGTCACTTGATTTGGTTTGGGATCAAATAAAGAGCTAGATTTAATAATAAATGTTAATTGTATTGTCATTGAAAATTTCTTATTTTAAGATGAAAGAAATATAATTGTAAGTAAATGAATTTAATAAAAATAATTATTTTCTAATGAGTAAATTTAATCAAGAAATTTAAAATTAAGAATTAACGTAGTTAAAAATTTGAACTCAAGTTTGAATAAGGATTAAAGCAAGGAAAAGAATCATTTATTGCTAAATAAATAATAATAAAGCATCATTTTGGGAAGAGTAAAAGGAAAGAGAAGCTAGAAAAAGATGGTATATGCTTTATCTTCCTTTGTCTCATCACCTTCCAGGTAGAGTTTTCAATGATTGAAACTCATAAATTAGGAGGGAAGAGACAACTCAAGAGGGAGGAGGGGAATGTTAAAAGATGCGTGCTACAGGGAACATACGATGGACTGCACAAATCTTTGATACAAGAGGATGTTTTGAATGCACTTTATCAGATAAGTACACCCATCACCTATTTATATTTTCTTTGTGTTGCTAGTATTTGTGTAAGTAAATGTGGTTAAATAATTATACACGGATTTAGGATTGGGAAAATGCATATTTTGGCCCAAAAGGGAACGTTGAATTCTTCAAATTGAGTGAATGATGCATCTTTACTGCTTCTGATCTCAAATGTTAGAGTTTTACTTGTTCTTCGTTCGGCACCTTGTAAGTTATACACTATTTCGGCCGTATATTCAATATGAAATCCTTGTCAATGCCTATCGGCAGAAGGAACACTTGGATCTCACAACAATGTTCATCTTTCTCCATTAATCTGCATTCAAAGATTAAATATATTCCCATGCATAACAGATTATTCGACAAACAGGTTATGTACAGTCGGATTCTATGGCCATGTGTTAGATAAGGCAGGAGGAATTTGGCTAGATAACATAGAAATTCATAGCCTCTTTATATTGTAACTAATAGACATTATTTGAAAAATTGTTACATGCATTATTCTGGCATAAACTGCAATCATTATAGTTCGTGGCTTCATCTTTCATCAATTAGATGTGCCGCCTGGTATACATACTTCCTTATTTTGTTGCATGCTATTTCTTAATTCTCAATTCTAGGCGTAGGCAGGAAGATGCTAACCAGGATTATGGTATTGAGAAGAGATCGGCTTCAGGAAACATATGGGATAAAATACTCAAACCAAAGATTAGATACCTTCATATATCAGATAGCAACAGAATGAATATAAACTTCAAACTGATATTCCATTAGCAACCTGTCTTAGTAGAAACACTCGAACATAGAAGACAGAGGAGGTAAAAATAGTCTCCCAGTTTCGTGGGAAACCTGCCACATCTATTGTACTTGAAAATAGAATGTTGTAGAGTTTTAAATAATCTCTCTGTGTTTTCTGTGTCAACCAGTCTCATCCGTGCACTGGGACATAATAGGAAGTTTAAAGGTTTAAATAACCTGCTTGATTCTCTTGTCAATCTATCGTAGTTGTAACACTTGAAATAAGGATAATAATGCAAGTAGATGGCGATATTTCGAAATTCCAATATTCACTCTCTAATATAATTGGCAACCTGCGAAGAGAGGGACTAGCATTTTGCTACGAGTGCCTGAGCACAAGTCTTCATCCTCGCAGCGGTGGGAAAAAGAGAAGGAGAAAGGTGAGGTGCTAATACGCGACTTACGAGTAAGAGAATTAATGTACAACTTTTTCTTTTTTGAATTTGATGCAATTGCATCTACAGTAGCTGTAAAAATTCCTTCAACCGTTAATTACGGCATGCGTTTGATTGTTCTATCTGAAAGGGCTTAGTGATAATTTTAAAATGGTATTCATAACATTAGAAAACTTTCAATAGTCATAACAATATAAAATAGAAAACATGGAAAGTTAAAATAAACTCAAATGGTGGATAAAGAATAAAGTAGAAGCCTCTCATGAGAGAGAAGATCACATTACTTTAAAATAAGAATATATATTAAAAGATAAAAGATTCGTCAAGGTTTTAAAGAACAATTTTGGTATGATATAATAAATTGATTTATGTTTTCCATGTAGCTAGTTTGAGTTAATTTTAATTCTTTTAAATTATATAAACATATTTATATGAGAATAAAGTGAATAAAATAGTTTCTTTTTAAGGATATCAAAATAAGGGGAAATAAATAAATAAAAATAATAATAATAGCATCAATAACTATTTGTATAAATCAATGTTAGTATCATTGTGGTTAGATTTAATCATGAATGTCTAAATTTAATTCTTGTAGATCAATCTTAAAATTAATAATAATATTGATATATTGTTTTTTTTTAATCTTGTATGAATATTAATGTAATACCTCTAGGAAACATTAATAATAGATAAGTAGGAGGTATTTTTGTTACATATAGCAATATCTAAACATTAATAATAATCAAACAAGATTGCATAATAATGTATTCCACATCTATAATAGCATCAATGCCAATAAAGATGTGTAACGAATAAATCCTAATGTTACTAATAACACAATGGTGAGGTGTAAATAAGTGTTGTGAACGTTGGACAAGTGCTCTTAAAATTAGATTTAATTACAAGTGTTTTTAAAATTTAGATTAATTATTGTTATAGTAAATAATGTATTGTTAAAATAGGTTACTTAATTTATTGATTTAAGGTGAATAGTACGTGAATTGGTTTTAAGATGGTGAAGGAATTTTTGTTAAGAAGAAAGATAGAATGTTTTAATAGAGAATTGTAAATAGAAGATATGTGTCAGGATAAGCAACTTTTGACTTAAAATTTTAAGGTTCCTATATTTAAGTGGTTCGACTTGTTTTCATGTTGGGATATTCGAGTGTCTTCAATTGTAAAATTTATTTGTATCAATTCATGAGTTGTGAAGGTTTCCCATAGTTATGGTGTATTTGGTCATTGTTCATTTAAGGGAAATTTGGAGTATCCTATTTGTGGTGCCCTCTTTGGAATTGCTTGGCTTCAGAAGTGATTTCATTCCATTGGGTTCGTGTCCTTTTTATGAGTGATTTGACATAACCTTTCATTGTGACTTTTCTTGAGTTTGCATGAGTTGGGAATCCTCTTTAATTTAAATTGTGTTGCTATTCGTTCAACCCTGCGTGATGAATTCTTGGATTTGTTTGGAGTTGTGGGGGTCTTATTAATTGATTTTGTGGTGGAGTATTTTGGATACTAATGTGATGCTTGGTTGTGATAAGTTTATGCTTCTTGTCATATGCAATCTTTCCACTTGTATTATTTTGGTGAAACATTAAATTATATTGTTGTTATGTTTGATGATTTTGTCAAAGGTCATTTGTTTACCAGCTGCACAGGTATCTTGTGAGGAGGAAATTGAGGTCTCCCTTGGATGACTGGTTGCATGCTTTTATCTCTGTTGTTGAAGGATTGTGTTGGATGGTTTCGTGTTGTTGTGGATTCTTTTGGAGACTAATTTTGATTCAAGGAATCCTTTTCCATTTAATTTGTGTTGTTTTGTTTATGAGTTGTGGATAGTTGATCTTCTTGAATTTCTGATTTATTTTGTATCGAAGTTGATTATGTAGTCTGGATGGAGTTGTTGATCTTAGTTTGATGTATTCACTCATTATATTTGAATTGAAAATAGTTCTTGTGGCCTTGCAATTATTGTTGTCAGTTATTTGATGGGGAAACCCTAGTGTAACTTTTTGAGATACTTCCAGAGGCTTGAGATGATTGTCAGTTAATGTCCCTCCTTTTTATGTGCCCTTGAAGTGGCAAGTGTATTGGTATCAGGATTTTGAAAGGGTTGTACGAGAATTGTTAAGACTCTGATTTTGTACTTTTTAGCGAGATGGGTAATACCTCGCATGCTTTTATGTTGTGATTCTTTGTTCAAATTATGATGGTACAACCCTTGGTTTTTATGTTGTAGGGTCTCTAGGGAGAGTGGCTCCTCGTGGGGGACGACACCCCGTTTAAGGGGAAGGGCTCAGGATAACCCACGAGTGAGTTAGTAATCAAGTGAAAACCTAATAATTAACTTAGGAGGGTTGGGTAGTAATATCATTATAAGATTAAAAAAAATGGATGCCTCGTCTTCATTAGTGCTTCTGTAGACTAATGGAAGGCTGAGAAGGCCATGGTTGGCAAGGTCGTAACCTCGTCTTCATGAGAGGTTTACGGCTCCGCATGAGTCACCCTATGGACCGATGCCTCCAGTTGGGAGGAAGGGAACAGGACAGCCATAGATGGGATCGGCGCCTTCAGTTGGGAGGAAGAGCATAGGACAGCCATGTAGGACTATGCGATGACACTCTCCCCTAGTTGCCCATGTGTTTTACTTTATTGTGTTCCTCTGGAAGTACGTTATGGGAGTTGATTTAGATTGTGGTTGAATGGACTTATATTGATTTGTGGAGTATTGCCTTGATACATCTTTAGTGTACTTTGTGGTCTTGTATGATCTCATTTATATTTGATGTACGATCTTGTATTTTTATGGTACTGTGATATAATGTTATTGTATTGTTTAATTAAAATTTGGAATTGTATTTATTAATTCAGTTTGATTTGGAAGTATTTCATGATCATCCTTTGGTTACTTGTTTACTAGTCATTGCTTTGATTTATGTAATGAGATTTATGATTTTAAGTTTTTTTGTTGACTCTTGGATGTTGTTGATTATTTCATTGTAATCCTTGAGTTTTATGATACTTTTATATGGTGTTGAGTCTTGTGGTTCCCTGCTTGGATGTTCTTGGTTGAGGTCTCTTTCTTGTTAGCTCCTAGCACAGGGGGTGGGTCTTCGGACCCACATGGTCGGGTGGAACGTGCTAAGCACCCCACTAGGTCCCCAGTCGAGGATCGAGAGGTGCAGATTGGTGTTGTTGCGGAGACTCCAGAGTTGTATCTGTCTTGGAGCTAGTTATGATTCTATGTATTCTTCTATTCAATTGTATCATGTTATCTTGTTGTATGGGTTCTATTCATGATTGGAAAAACTTTTGTATCATTGTACATCTTGAACATTGTATTTTAATGTAACGTTAAACCTTATGTGGCTATTGGCAGTTGTTATTCAATGTGTTAAGTTAATCTTGCATATGTTGTATTTATGTACACAGATGGTTTCTTATCAATGAATTTTCATGTATGTGTTACATTTGTTATTGTTTACTTTGTTATGGATTATATTTTTGCTTTTATTCTTTATTGTCGTTGTGTGGATCTAAGTCGTGTAATGACTCCTCGTGTACCCCAAGGGATGTATGTGTTAATGAATCTACTTAAATGAAATTCATGTTATGACTTAATGTGTATTTTATGTTAACTTTAAAAAAAAAAAATTGTGCAGTAATTATTGTTTTATTGTCCTTTGGGGTTCACACGACGGGGTGTTACAGTACCTAATAGACCATGCGAGTCTCTCAGTATGGATTTTGTGTTAGGTTTTCCAAAAACTCATAGGGGTTATGACAATGTGTTTTTTGTTGTTGATAAATTTAGTAAAATGGCTCATTTTATTCCATGCAAGTGCACAAGTGATGCTTCTTATATTGTATGGTTATTTTTCAAAGAGATAGTTATAATTCATGGTCTACCATTGAATATTGTATCATATAGGGATTCAAAGTTTGTAGGTTAGTTTTGGAGGAAGCTTGGAACAAACTTGACCTTTAGTATTGCCTATCATCCAAAAAAAATGAGAAGACTGAAGTAGTGAATTGGTCACTTGGAAATATTCTTAGATGTCTCAAAAAGGAGCATGGAAAATAATGGGATTTGGTTCTTCCAAAAGCTGAGTATGATTATAATGGCTCTATAAATAGAAGCATTGGGAAAATCCCATTTGAGGTGGTGTATGGACTAAAACCTAGAGGTGTGTTTGAGCTCAAGGATTTGAGTGGAATGGAGAAGAGGAGTGATGAGCGAGAAGGATTTTTAGAAGCCACAAGGGAAATGCACCCACAGGTTAGAGAAAACCTTCAAAAAAGTGTTGAAAAATACAAGAAACATGTAGATTTAAGGAGAAGAGATGTTCAATTCAAGGTGGGAGATTTAGTACTTGCACATTTGAGGAAGGAAAGGTTTCCAAAAGGAAAATACACAAAGCTACAAATTAAAAAGATTGGGCCATGCAAGGTGGTCCACAAATTTGGTGAGAATGCCTATGAGATAGAACTCCCTCTTGGAGTTGCTATCTCTCCAATCTTTAATGTTTCTGACCTTTATCCTTTCAAAGGATTTGTGTTTGCAGGTGAAGAAGTAGGTACATCTAAGTTGCATGATGAAGAGTGGGTCAAGGATCTACCACCAAGTCAACCTTTGAAGCTTGAAAGCATTTTGGACACAAAGATGGTGAAGAGAACTAGGCACAAAGTGTATAATGAATATATTGTGAAATATAAAGGTCAACCTCATGAAGATACAACATGGATGACAAAGGAGTACATTAAGATGCATGGAACAATTGTTCAAGAGCTGATCTCAAATGGAGCATGAGATTCTTTTCTCCCTGGGTGTATGGTGCAGGGGCACCTTGTCAATTTTTGTCAATATGGTCACATGTTTGGTTTTTAGGTGTTTAGAGTCTTGTTGGATGTAATAAGATCATAATAGACCATTTTCAATGTATTGGGTCTCATGGGGTCGAGTTGAACACATTTTGTCATGTTTTGTAAATGTTGTCAAAAGTTGCTTTGCAACTTTGCAAATTTTGTCATGTAAGGAAGATGAATGGTCATACATTCAAAATTTGGTTATCAACCATTTTTTTTGGCTGGTTGAAGTTTAAATAGGCCTCAAAAAGCTTGAGACAAGATTTTTTTGAAATTTTTAGTGCACGAGCAATAAATAAACTTTAATTTTATGTGTGTTTTCTAGTAAATCTACTGCTACAGGCACTAGTATAGCTACGTACAATCTCTAAATGACGTAAGGTCAATTGGAATTGATGGTGGCATGTGTTAATATAATTTTTTATATTTTATTTAAGTTTTTTCATAAATTTTGAAGCATTTGGCAAGCAAATTTTTGGAAATGGGTTAGAAACCATGAATTTGGAAGGTTTGTAGACAAAATATGGAATAAAAGGCCATTCCATTGGTCAAATTATCTGTAACTTAGTGGAATGGAACTAGATAGACTGGTTTTTATTTTTAGTAGGGTTGTAGTTGCAGGGGTTGGAGTTAGGGCTTGGTTTGTGCAAGCCCTAGCCTAATATCTCAACGCATTAAGCTAGTTTTGATAGGTAGAAGTAGGGTTTCATGGTTAGATGAGTTGGTGGTTGATTCAAGAGATGAAATTCATGGTTTTAGACCCTATGTGATATTTCCAAGGTCTGAGAATGAATATTGGTATTCTGGGAAGAGAATATCACACACTTGCTTTGTAAAAGAGGCCTAATTGGTCTTAAGGGGCAGCGTAGCAGTCCTTTTAAGGAGGGTATATTATGAAACAAGTATATGAAAAAAGTTGATATGTTCAAGAAGAGAATAAAGGGTATTCTAAAAGGTATTCCTTTCATGGGTTTGATGCATTCTCTAAAATATATGCCCAAATTTTATGGTTTGGTGTGCTACAAGCGAAATTGGGAAAATTGAGTGAAAGCACCAAGTTAGGGTATTTAATGTGGAAAAAATGGTCAAGTTGGATTTAATTGTGATTGGTAAGAGATATCCACCCTTTCTCTACATCAAAAATAATAATAGTAAGTAGTAGCATAGACAAGGCAATGAGTTGTTTGAAAAAATGCCTCAAAGAAATGTGGTCTCATGGTGATGTCAATAACCATGAGATCCAATTTCTTTGAGGAATTTTTTCAAACAGCTCACCACCTTTTCTATGGTACCACATTTTCCATACATGTCTTCCAAATAATTTTATCAAATAGTTCACTTCCTTCCTGCTATTGCTAAAAGCCTAAGGAAAGGTGCTTTCCAACAAACTATGGATTCTTTGAAAAATATCTATCAAAGAATAATAGTAAGCAATAGCATATTCAAGGTAGTGAGTAGTTTGAAAAAATGCCTCTGAGAAATGTGGTCTCATGGTGATGGAATACCACATTTTTCATACATGTCTACCAAAGTATTTTATCAATCTACTCATTTCCTTGATGCTATGGCTAAAAGCCTAAACTAGGTGCTTTCCAACAAACTATGGATGCTTGGAAAAAATCTATCAAAGCATAATAGTAATAAATAGCAAAGAAAAGGAAATGAGTAGTTTTAAAAAATGCCTTGAAGAAATGTGGTATCATGGTGATGGAATGCCATTCAATCACCATGAGACCACATTTCTTTGAGGTATTTTTTCAAATATCTCACTGCCTTTTCTATGCTACCACATTTTCCATACACGTCTACCAAAGCATTTTATCAAATAGTTCAGTTCCTTGCTTCTATGGATAAAAGCCTAAAAAAGGTGTTTTCCAACAAACTATGGATGCTTGGAAAAAAACTATCAAAGCATAATAGTAAGCAATAGAATAAACAAGGCAATGAGTAGTTTGAAAAAATGACTCAAAGAAATGTGGTCTCATGGTGATGGAATGGCATTCCATCACCATGAGACCACATTTCTTTGAGGTATTTATTCAAATATCCCACTTCCTTTTCTATGCTACCACATTTTCCATACATTTCTACCAAAGCATTTTATCAAACTACTCACTTCCTTGCTGCTATGGCTAAAAGCCTAAGATAGGCACTTTCCAACAAACTATGGATGCTTGGAAAAAATCTATCAAAGCATAATAGTAAGCAATAACATAGTCAAGGTAGTGACTAATTTGAAAAAATTCCTTGAATAAATGTGGTCTCATGGTGATGGAATGCCATTCCATCACCATGAGACAACAATTCTTTGAGGCATTTTTTCAAACAACTCATTGCTTGAAGAATAGAAACCAAGCCTTTAGCCAAAATTCTCCTCCAAATTATTTTCAAGGTCCTTATCCTCATCCTCAATTTACCAATCCATGGAACCTTCCACCTTTTATTCCACTTTTTCATATCCCCACCCCTCCCTCTTCATGTCATGATCGCCCTCCATCTCATAACCAAGACCACACTATACCATTCACCCCATCCCAACATAATACCATAGAGAAGGAAATGAACTATTTGAAAAAATGCCTCAAAGAAATGTGGTCTCATGGTGATGGAATTCCATGAAACATTTTTTTGTAATGGCATTCTATCACCATGGGACCACATTTCTTTGAGGAATTTTTTCAAATAGTTCACTACCTTCTCTATGCTATCATGGTTTTTGTACATGTATACCAAAGCATTTTATCAAACAGTTCACCGCCTTGCTGCTATGAATAAAAGCACAAAATAAGTGCTTTTAAACAAGATATGGATAGGGAAAATAGTAAGCATGACAGTCAGAAATATATAGTTTAATAAGTACTCAAAATTTTGTTCATTATCTCAAACATTATAAGTTGTGATGTGCATCACTATTGCAGTTTTTGTGATTGAATAATTTGTTATTTTATTTTTAGATGTTGGAAGTAGATACACCTCCACATGTTCATAGGGAAATGGAGATTCTTTTCCTATAGACTCCTCAATGCCTCTCACGGAGGTATGAGGTAGATTACTAAATTTTAATTTACATTCATTTTTATAGCTTAGTTAGTGAAAAATCAAACCATTATTGATTTGTAGTTTAATTTCTCTTTGGATGGTTTCTACAGATAAGAAATGGACTTGGGAGAAAGCTTTATAACATATAAGAAATGGACTTGTGTGAGCTACTTTATTTATCACACCAAATAATAAATGTATGTGAGAGCATCAATTGTTTTTCTTAGACTCCAATTTTCAAGCATAGAAAATCAATTCAAATGAAAATGACAAAATACTTTATAACCAAAGTTGTTAATTGAGGAAAAAAAAAAAGTTTCCAAGTTCCACCATTATACACAGTTTTAATTGGTTGTATATTGTTGTAAGGGAAAGGAGGATAATTACAAAAATTCCTACCCTTGCTAGACTTGAGGATGGTCATATGCTTTTGGTGTGGAAAACTCATACTTCTCAACCCTCGTGTGAATGTTTCTCTTTTCACTGGTTTTGCATGCCATCATATGGGATCAAGTTGGTTAAATGTAACTCAGAGTGATTTGGCATGTTTGGGTACAAAAGAGGACCATGCCTAGTGTGAATGTATCCATTTGGATGTGTTGGAATAGTTTATTTGGTACACAAGTTGCACCACTTTGCAACTTTACACTGCTTGCATTTGACACTTTTTTTATCCAGTGAAAACTGGACACCACGAGAAAATGACTCTAAGATAACAAAAACTGAGACAGGTTTTTGTAGAGAGCCCAAAATGATCCTATATGCTCAGAGGAAGAGTCCCTAAACATCATGGTTTCTAAGCAATAGCCCGTCAAAGATGGCATCTATTTTTCACTTTAGACCCTTAATGAATCGAGTCAGTTGAAAGTAGCTTGAAGTGATTCAATGTGTTTCATTGAGAAAGAGGACCATGCCTAGCATAAAAATACCCATACAGATGTGTTTAAATAGTTCATTTGGTCACACAAGTTGCAAAATGAAAGTTGCATCACTTTGCAACTTTACACTGCTTCCATTTGACACTTTTTTCATCAAGTGAAAATTGGACACCACAGAAAAATGAATCTAAGATAATAAAAACCAAGAGAGGTTTTTGTAGAGGGGCCCAAATCAATCCCGTAGGCTCAGATAGAGAGTTCCTATGCGTCATGGATTTTAAGTAATAGCCCATCAAAGATGACAACCATTTTGCACTTTGGACCCTTAAGAGATCGAGTCAGTTGAACATAGCTCAAAGTGATTCGATGTGTTTGGGTGCAAGAGAGGACAATTCCTAGCATAAAACTACCCATACATATGTTTTTGAATAGTTCATTTGGTCACACAAGTTTTAGAATGAAAGTTGCACCACTTTGCAACTTTACACTACTTGCATTTGACACTTTTTCCATCAAGTGAAAACTAGACACCACAGGAAAATGACTCTGAGATAACAAAAATTGAGAGAGGTTATTGTAGAGGGGCCCAACATGATCTCGTAGGATTAGATAGAGAGTTTGTAAGAATCATGATTTCTAAGTAATAGCCCATGAAATATTGCAATTATTTTGCTCTTTAGACCCTTAAGGGATTGAGCCAGTTGAACATATCTTGGAGTGATTCAGCCTGTTTGGGTGTGAAGGAGGACCATGAAAACTAGAAACCATAGGAAAATGACTTTGAGATAAAAAATAACTGAGAGAGGTTATTGTAGAGGGGCCCAACACTATCCTGTAGGCTCAGACAGAGAGTTCGTAAGCGTCACAGTTTTTGACTAATAGCCCATCAAAGATTGCAATCATTTTCCACTTTGGACCCTTAAGGGGTCAAGCCGGTTGAATATAACTTAGAGTGATTTGGCATGTTTGGGTGCAAAAGAGGACCATTCCTAGTGTAAACGTACCCATCCAAATGCATTGGAACACTCTATTTAGTCACACGAGTTGCAAAATGAAAGAAACTAGACACCATGGGAAAAAAAAATGAGATAACAAAAACCAAGAGAGGTTATTATAGAAGGTCCCAATGCAATTTTGTAGGCTTAGATGAAGGGGTCATAAGCATCATGGTTTCTAGGTAATAGTTTGTCAAAGATTGCAATCATTTTGCACTTTGGACTCTTAAGGGATTGAGTCGGTTGAATGTAGCTCAGAGTGATTTAGCATGTTTGGGTGCGAAAGAGGACCATTCCTAGCATAAACGTACCCATATGGATGCATTGGAATAGTTCATTTAGTCACATGAGTTGTAGAATTAAAGTTGCACCACTTTGCAACTTTACACTTCTTTCATTTGACACTTTTTCCATCAAGTGAAAACTTGTCACCAGAGGAAAATGACTCTGAGATAACAAAAACTGAGAGAGGTTATTGTAGAGGTGTCCTACATGATCTTGATGCTTCTGATAGAATGCCCATAACTAACATGCTCTCTGGGTAATAGGCTGACAAGGATTGTTGCCCTTTTGCAATTTGGACTATTAAGGGATTACGCTGCATGAATTATAAATGTTTGAGGGCAGCAATAAATTTCAAAAATTGAATAAATATTATTACAAATGTTTATGTGAATAGATGGTATGCTATATTTATATTGTTATATAATCATTAGGTTGATTTGTTTTAATAAATGAAGTTTTTATAATAAGTTAGTCAATTGGTTCTAGCTATAATAGGGAGAGAATAAAAGAAGAAAAAGAATGATTGGTAACCATCAATGGTTATTACACTCACTATATTAATAATATGATGTTTATAATAAAATGAGATTTATTTGGCAATCCTAATTCCTATGTTTGTGCTACAATTGTCTTGTATGCTTCATACACCATTCTAAAACCCAAGTGCTTGTACTTGTAGGAATAATGCTTTCTCAAAACTATCAAGTGGTAATACAAAATCATGAGAAAAAAATCAACCTATATGAATTCCAACACTCCATTTAAATCAAATATTGAATCATTGTGCCCCATTTTCATGCACACAAACTTAGCTTATAAGATTCTCTCATAATAACCAAAAATAAGATTCAGGTTTGTCTTAGGTACTTCGTTCTCATAGATCTTTTGCAATGTCAATCATACATTCGAGATGCTCATATAATGTCTACATCATAGGTTCTCATGATGAGGTTAATTTCAAATGAAAAAATTGAAATTCCCTCACTAAACTTCACACACACTTTTATAATGGCTTAAAATTATAATTGAGATTTGTCAAGATCATTAAAATAAGGATGTTGCATTGCTTTTTTGGTTGAGATTTTCTTGGATGGCTCATAAATCAACATTTTCTGCAAGGAGACACCAATCAATTTTTAGTAGTTTACTTACAAATAGGCAAAGTAAAAGAAGAAAAAGAAAGAGCATCAAAAATGGAAATGAAATGAAAATAGATGGAAGGCACTTATAGACAAAAAATCCACACCATTTGGTTCCAAGTCAAGAACAACAAGGCTTAAATATTGATGCTTCCATTGAGGATAGGCATTTTAGTCTCTCAACTTAGTCACTCCTAGCCATACATCTTCATTGGGAGTTACAAGATACCTATTGCACACAACAACCTCTCATGAATAAAATAACTTGAAATTTGAGATGATCTTATAATGTCTACATCATAAGTGCTTATGATGAGGTTAACTTAAAATGAATAACTTGAAATTCCCTTGCTAAGCTTCACAAACACTTTAATAATGGCTTAAAATAAGAATTGATATTTTTTAAGATCATCAAAATAAGGATGTTGCATTGCTTTTTTGGTTGAGATTCTCTTGGATGGCTCATAAATTAGAATTTTCTACAAGGAGACACCAATCAATTTTTAGTAGTTTCCTTACAAATAGGAAAAGTAAAAGAAGAAAAAGAAAGAGCATCCAAAATGAAAATAGATGGAAGGCACTTATAGACAAAAAATAGACATCATTTGGTTCCAAGTTGGGAACAACAAGGCTTAAATCTTGATGCTTCCATTGAGGATGGGCATGCCAGTCTCTCAACTTAGTCACTCTTGGCCATACATCTTCATTGGGAGTTCTAAGATACCTATTGCACACAACAACCTCTCATGAATAGAATGTAACCAAACTATTACTTTCCAACCTTTTGGAAACTTGTAACTTGTTATAAAAAATAACATAATTTAATCTTCCACTTAGTTTAATAATCTATTGAGAATATCCTACATCATTTTTTTTGCATATTTTTGAGAAAAAATAAAATACCATTGAACTATGTATCATTTACCACAGTTCTAAACATAAAGTGTGCTACATTTACAAGTCTGATAACTTCATCAATAACCTACATACATATATAAACATTATATGATAGCATTGGAATCATACAAATTAATGTGCATACTTACAAATTAATCCAATGAACCATCCAAGTCTACTCTACTTTTTATTGTGTCAGGTATTGCCTCATGCTGAGTCTCACACACCTTCCACAAGGTCTTGTTCAAAGGTCTACCCCATATTTGATCAAACAAATATTGGATGCCACAACAAGGTTTGAGTAATGAAGAATCTTCTGATGCATGTCAAAGTCCTAAAATAGCCAAACATTAACACTCTTTATATGGTTACCTTCTAAGCCACGTTCTAGTAACAACAATTGAACCTATAGGGTATTCAATGTTTTCTCCATCTATAACTGGGGCCTCCAATTTATTTTTGGCCTCAACATAATGACACAAGTAATAATTTGTTCCCTCTTCATTTTCTTCATCTACAATAATTGCATAAACATGCCCTACATTGATATGTGTAGCAAATTAGATGAAATTATTCAACATTACAAATACACTACAAAGTAAGATAACAATAACAATTTCAAAAAATATGCAAGTAGATATATATCCTGGTTGAACTAGATCTGATATGCCATCAAAGTCAACATATGATTCCATCTGTGTTAGTTCCAATGTAATCGAAGGGTGATACATGTGAAGTGGGCTAAGATAACTCAACGACCATTTCTCAACCCACTCCTTTGACTTGCAATTATCCCAGGCTTGCATTGTACATGAAGAAAAAAATCATGCCATCTTTTGCATATGGATACTCCATGAACCTGCATTTGAGCTAAGGAAAGAGTGTAGCTCACTCAATCCTATAGAAGAGTATTTCTAGCATAGACAAAGGTCACATGATTTTTTGGATGGAATTCTTTAAAGAAATGTGGTCATGTGGAATGCCATGATTGCAAGATAGGCTCAAAATGGAAGCATGGACAAAGAATGTGAATTGTTTGACAATAATTTTTTCATACACATGTATGCAAAATGTGGTAACATTGGCAAGATAGTGAGCTCACTAGCTTGTCAATGTGTTAGGGTTGAAAAGGTAGGGGCAATGTGAAAAAATTCCTCATAGAAATGGGGTCTTATGGTGATGTACCACTAGCTTGTCAATGCGGTAGGGTTGACAAGGTAGGGGTAGCATGAAAAATTTCCTCATATAAAAGGAGTCTCATGTACATCACTATGAGCCCCCATTTTTATGAGGCATTTTTTCATGCTGCCCTTACCTTGTCAACCCTATCACTATGAGCTCCCATTTCTATGAGGATTTTTTTCATGCTACCCCTACCTTTTCAACCCTACGACATTGAAAAGCTAGTGTTTGACGAGCTCACTAGCTTGTCAATGTGGTAGGGGTAGTATGACAAAATGCCTCATAGAAATGGGGTCTCATGGTGATCCGTGAGACCACATTTCTATGAGAAATTTTTCAATGTTGCCCCTACCTTGTCAACCCTATCGCATTGAAAAACTAGTGATATTTTCATGCCTCATAGAAATGGGGTCTCATGATGATGTACATCACTGTGATACCCCTTTCTATGGGGTATTTTTTCATGCTTCCCCTACCTTGTCAACCTTTGCCGCATTGGCAAGCTATTGAGCTCACTAGCTAACCAATGCTACCACATTTTGCATACATGTCTATGAAAAAATTATTGTCAAAAAATTCACATGACTTGTCCATGCTTCCAATTTGAGGCTTTCTTGCAATCAAGGCATGCCACATGACCACATTTCTTCAAGGAATTCAATCCAAAAAATCATGTGAGCATTGGCAAGCTAGTGAGCTCACTAGCTTTCCAATGCGATAGGGTTGACAAGGTATGGGTAGCATGAAAAAATGCCTCATAGAAATGAGGTCTCATGGCATTTCTATGAGGAATTGTTTCATGTTTCCCCTACCTTGTCAACCCTACCGCATTGGCAAGCTAGTGAACTCACTAGCTTTCCAATGCTACCACATTTTGCATACATGTCTATGAAAACATTATTGTCAAAAAATTCACATGCCTTGTCCATGCTTCCATTTTGATTCTATCTTTCAATCAAGGCATGCCACATGACCACATTTCTTTAAGGAATTCCATCCAAAAAATCATGTGAGCATTGGCAAGCTAGTGAGCTCACTAGCTTGCCAATGCGGTAGGGTTGACAAGGTAGGGGAAGCTTGAAAAAGTGCCTCATAGAAATGGGGTCTCATGATGATGTTTCAAGTGCCTAATAGAAATGGGGTCTCACGATGATGTACATCATCGTGAGACCCCATTTCTATGAGGCACTTTTTCAAGGTTGACATCATCGTGAGATCCCATTTCTATGAGGCACTTTTTCAAGCTTCCCCTACCTTGTCAACCCTACCACATTGATACTGTGAGACCCCATTTCTATGAGGAATATTTTCACATTTCCCCTACCTTGTCAACCCTACCACATTCACCGTGAGACCCCATTTCTATGAGGAATTTTTTCATGATGCCCCTACCTTGTCAACCCTACCACATTAGCAAGATAGTGAGTTCACTAGGTTTCCAATGCTACCACATTTTGCATACATGTCTATGAAAAATTATTGTCAAACAATTCGCACACCTTGTTCATGCTTCCATTTTGAGCCTATCTTGCAATCAAGGCATGCCACATGACCAAATTTCTTTAAGACATTCCATCCAAAAAATCATGTGAGCATTGGCAAGCTAGTGAGCTCACTAGCGTGTCAATGCAGTAGGGTTGACAAGGTATGGGAATCATGAAAAAATGCCTCATAGAAATGAGGTCTCAAATTTTACCATGAGACCCCATTTCTATGAGGCATTTTTTCACACTACTCCTACCTTTTCAACCCTCCTGCAATGACAAGCTAGTGAGCTCACTAGCTTACCAATTCAGTAGGGTTGACAAGGTAGGGCAAGCATGAAAAAATGCCTCATAGAAATGGGGGCTCATGGTGATGTACCCTCATAGAAATGGGCACTCACAGTGATGTAGCCTCATGAAATGGGGGCTCAGGGTGATGTACATCACCATGATCCCCCATTTCTATGAGGAATTTTTTCATTCTACCCATACCTTCTCAACCCTACTGCATTGACAAGCTAGTGTTTAACAAGCTCACTAGCTTGTTAATGCTCACATGAATTTTTGGATCCAATGCCTTAAAGAAATGTGATCTTGTGGCATGCCATGATTGCAAGATAGGTTGCACCTTTCCCCATGTTGCTAACTTAGCCTTGAATAAAGAGTCTTGAAACAATGGAGAGAAGGGTTAGAATCCCTTGTAGGTAGACCGCATTTCTTGGACCCATTTTTTCAAAAAGGCCAAGTTAGGTTTCCAATTTCACTGAATTGGAAAGCTAGTGGACCCACCATCTTGTCAATTCAGTGAAATTGGAAATGTAGTGGCTTGTTTGAAAAAATGGGTTCAAGAAATGGGGTCTTTTGGTGATGTAAATCACTAGAAGACCCCATTTCTTGGACCCATTTTTTCAAATAGGTCAAGTTAGGTTGCGAAGTTCACCAAATTGGAAAGCTAGTGGTAAATCAATGGGAGAACATCTATTTATTATAGTCTATGAAAATTCAAAGGTATCCTCTAATTAAGGATGTTGTAAAATATTTAGAAAATAGAAAGGATTCGCTTGTGTGTATACCCTCTATCTTTCTCCCACTCCCTCCATCCCTCCCTCCCTCTCTCTCTCTCTCTCCCCTCTACCCTTAACCCTTAAACCCCTACCCTACCCCCTCTCTCTCTCTCTCTCAAGTCTCTCTCTCACACTCAATCCCTCTATCTCTCTCCGTTATACCCTTAACCCTAAACCCTAAACCCTAAACCCTTAACCCTTAAACCCTAAACACTTAAACCCTCTACCCTCTACACTTAACCCCCCCTCTCTCTCTTTCTCTCTCCTCTAGTCTCAACCCTTAAACCCTGTACCCTCAACCCAATAGCCTATATCCTCAACCCTAATCCCTCAACCCTAAACTGTAAACCCTCTACCTCAACCTTAAAATGTTAACCCTCAACCCTTAAACCCTAAACCCAATACCCAATACCCTATACACTCCATCCTAATCCATCAACCCTATACCCTCAACCTTAAGCCCTCAACCCTTAAACATTAAACCCTCAAAACCTATACCATCTACCCTATACATTGGACCCTCAACCCTAATCCTTCAACCATATACCCTCAAACCTATACCCTAAACCCTCTACCTCAACACTTAACCCTCAACCCTAAAAACTTAAACCCTAAACCCTTAAACCTTCTACCCTGTACCCTCAACCCTATACCCTCAACCCAATACTCTAAACCATCAACCCTATAGGTCCTCAACCCTATATCATAAACCCTAAACCCTCTACCCTATGCATTGGATCTTCAACCCTCATATATCCTTGTCCCTCCCTCCTCTTCTCTCCTCTATATCTCACTTCTCCCTCCATATCTCCCTCCATCCATCCCTACCTCTCTACCCTAATCCATAAACTCTAAAACCTCAACCCTTAAACCCTTAAAAACTCAACCCTAAACCCTAAAAGCTCAACCCTCAACCCTTAAACACTCTACCCTCTACCCTCAACCCTCAACCCTCAACCCTCTACCCTCTACCCTAATCCCTCAACCCTTAAACCCTTAAACCCAAGTAAAATCTCTACCCTAATCTCTCAACCCTCAACCCTTAATCCCTCAACCCTTAAACCCTCAACTCTTAAATCCTCAACCCTCAACCCTCTACCCTTAAACCCTAATCCCTCAACCCATATACCATCTAATCTATACATTGGACCCTCAACCCTATACCCTCAACCCTTAATTATCAACTCTCAACCCTTAAACCCTAAACCCTCAATGATTATACCCTCTACCTTATACGTTGGACCCTCAAACCTAATCCTTCAACCATATAACCTCAAATCTATACCCTAAACCCTCTACCCTCAACCCTAAGCCCTCAACCCTCAACCCTTAAACCTTCTACCCTCTACCCTCAACCCTAATCACTCAACCCTATACCCTCAACCCAATACCCTAAAATATCAACCCTTTAGGTCCTCAACCCTATACCCTCCATTCTCAACCCTCTACCCTATACATTGGATCCTCAACCCTCATATGTCTCTATCCCTCCCTCCTCTCCTTCTCTCTATCTCACTTCTCCCTCCATCTCTCCCTCCATCCATACCTCCCTCTCTACCCTAATCCATCAACCCTATATCCTCAACCTTTAAACCCTTAAACACTCAAACCTAAACCCTCAACCCTCAACCCTTAAACCCTAAACCCTAAACCCTTAAACCCTCTACCCTCTACCCTCTACTCTCAATCCTTAAATCCTAATCCCTCAACCCTATACCCGTAACCCTCTACTATCAACCATAAACCAACAACCCTCAACCCTTAAAATATAAACCCTTAAACCCTCTACCCTCTACCCTCTACCCTCTACCCTCTACCCTTTACATTAAACCCTCAACCCTCAATTCTCAACCCTCAACGCTCAATCCCTCAACTCTTAAACCCTAAACCCTCAACCATGATGCCCTCTACCTTGTACGTTGGACCATCAAACCTAATATTTCAACCTATAATTAGAGAAATTTTCAGTTAGATTGCAAGAAACATAAAACTAAATCTCCAATCAACAATAGAGCACAAAGGAAACTAGAAGCAAAATAACATGAAACAACATCACCTAGTCTTCAAGCTTCCATTGGTTGACCTCCATTGGCCTTCTCCATCTTGCTGAAAATGATATAATTTCCCTTATATTTGAAGTGTAACTATAACCTATGCCAAAGACAAGAAAAATATTGAAGTAAAATGTATGCTAAAGTACTCAAAAGCTCTCAAGCATGTTCTATATAACTCTTGTGTGTGTAGAATGACTTAAAAGAGGGCCTTTTAAAGAATTCCAAATTGAGAATGGATGGCCAGGATTAAAAGTTGGTGAAGCCCTAAGATCAAAGGCCAAGAATCAATGTGATAAGGAGGATTAGGGTTAGGGAAACATTAGGTCAAAGTTAGGGCAAGCCTTGAAATGAAGGGTTGGGATTTAGTTGGAGACAATCAAATTAATGGTGGAGAAAAATAGGTAGTTGGAATAATATAAATTATTTAATTTATGGAGGAATGTTGACTTATGAATTAAATAATGGTTTAATGCATAAATGGGAATGAGACAAAAGACAATATTTATAATTATTTTAATTATTTATTTGGTGAGATGGAATGTGGGATAAACAAATAAGTTTATTTGATTCAAGGATAAATGATAATGTTATGAAGGAAATAAGGATTGATCAATGACACATTTAAATAAATAAATGTAATTTATTTATTTAAATAATCATGGAGGGATGGACATGATTAGATAACTAAATTATGTGAGGGAGAAGTATAGTCATCATAGAAAATATGGTTTACAAGTTGAGGCCATTTTTATGTGTCTACATTTTTCCCCTCTTTGACATGATGCAGTTTATCACATTGTGTCAAAGAACAAGTCAAAAATATGCCCTAGTGTGAAAGTGAGGAGAGGAAGGATGATGAGGAGGTAGTGGTATGCCCCCTCGAGAGGACAGGTGGGTTGAAAGAGCGTGAGTGTGCTCTCCAAATGGATGAGAGGACTAGAGGATGAAGGAATAGAAGAAATGTTAGCGTGGAAATCATGGATGTTAGGATGAAAAATGAATACTTAAATATTTTGCTAAGTAACAAAATAGGTGTTGCAGAATCATCATTGGGTAGTAATATGTGACAAATGGACAACAAACACCATGATATGAAATAGACCAAGGCGTGCAAGGTCGGCCACTTGTGAAGAATAGATAATCATAAACAAGGAATGTCCTAACTCATACTAAGGGCTAAGTTGCCCCAGTCTTTTTGTCAAGACACACCCAAGACATCAATCAAGGAAAAAAAGGTCATGAGACATCATTGCACCTCTAAATCCTTCATGGGACATCCTCGAGGTAGCTAGAAACATGACTAAGAGACAAAATAGACCAATAAAATCAACAACCATTCAATATGTCTGCCAAGATTTGTGTGTCAAAGGTTGATTGCATGACAGTTTGACAATTTGACGATTTGATAGTCTAACAGTATTGATGATTTGACAATGCCTATCGTCGGGAAGGACACATCCTGAAAATGCCAATGACTATGTGATGAAGCCTATCGTCATGAAGGAAACATCCTAAAAAGGCCAATGACTATGTGACGAAGCCTGTCATCAGGAAAGACACATCCTGAAAAGGAAAATGATGTTTCCACGGGGTCCAATTCCAAGAAGGACACATCTTGAAGGGGACCATAAAGTGACTAGGTTGACATTGTGTTGGAAATTTGACGAATGTTTGGCTTGATGAATGACTGGGCTATGTTGTCTATTGGTTCATGATTTGAATGTTGACATTCAAACGATTGTCTTGTTTATGAGTCTGACTATGTCTGACTTATTTGACTGACATGACAAACCCTAAACGACTGACCTAGGTGGCCTCAGGGCACATCGACTGATGGCCTTGCCTACGTCATGCACTCAAAGACCTCATAGTTTGACAATTGACAAAGACTAACATGACTGAAATGACTAACTTTGACTCTGTTTTGGGATTTGTGATGTTATTTGGATGGTTTTGTGCTTTCTTCAAGACATTTTTTTAATTTTTAGGTCTTTTTTTAGGACTTTTTTATGATTTTTAGAATTTTCTTTTAGGACTTTTTATGATTTTTATAATTTTTTAGGACTTTTTGATTGTGAAGACTATGTGCGATACCCACTGCAGTCTCATGATAAAATTTTGCCCCTAGTCAAGTTGACGAAAAGGACATGACCAGGATGGACGATAGGCAGTGTGTAAGACTTCAATGTCAACCATTGTCGGCCATGGAAAGAAATGTCATGATGTCAAGGTGAAATGTTGTGATGAATCTTAGAAAAATGGATGTTTATTATGGACTAAGGTAGATAGAGTGATAGTAGATGTCAAGACAATGGCTGACTACACATGGCACCTGTTTGCCTGGTTTTCACCATGGTACTTATCCAAAGCGCTTGGTTATTAGGTTTTCACTATTGGATGAATTATTTCTCTTTATTTTTGTCAATTTTTTCATTTTTTTGGTGTCACCAGGATGCCTGTTTGCCAAGTTTTCATCCAAGTGACGATATTTTTTTATTTTTCAATTTTATTTTTATTTGTATTTTTAATGGTTGTTAGCCAGACTTTCTGATGCTATGTATAGAACTTGTGTAAATGAAAATTGTTGATTGGATCTATCAATTGTTCACCATCTGGAGTAGCCAACTGATATGCACCAAAACTAAATGATGTGATGATGATGTATGGAACTAGCCAATTGGGCTCAAACTTGCCTGGTTTTTCTCTAGCAGACTGATTCTTAGGATTCTGCATGAGAACTAGGTCACCAATGCCAAATTTCTGAGTCATCACTCTTTTGTTGTAGCTTGTGCAAAGATGATTTTGATATGCCTGTAAGTGGTTCAAGGCATTATGTCTACGTTTGTCTAGCATTTCTAATTCATGTAGTCATGACTGTCGATATTCTTCATCAGTGATTAGACCTTTTAGAGAGACTTGTAGGGATGGAAGTTTGACCTCTATGGGCAAGATGAGGGCAAAGGGAGTGGCTCCAGTGGGAGTACAGATGCTAGTACGATATGCCCACAAAGTAGGATTGAGTTGTATGTGCCAGTCACGACCAACATCATTGACGGTCTTCTTAAGAAGTTTGATGATCATTTTATTAGATGCCTCAGCTTGACCATTTCCTTGTGGGTAGTAAGGGGTGGAGAAGTGGTGTCGGATATGGAAGCATTCACAAAATTCATGGACATCCTAATTTTTGAAGGGATGACCGTTATCTGTGATTATGGATTGTGGAATACCCTATCAATAGATGATATAGTTGAGGATAAACTTGGAAATTTGTTTGTCGGTAATGTAAGTGAGCAGGATGGCTTCGATCCACTTAGTAAAGTACTTAGTGGCGGTAATGATGAATTTGTGGCCATTGGATGAGGTAGGATGAATCTTGCCCACGAGGTCGAGTCCCCATTGTGCGAAGGGCCAAGGAGAAGTAATCGGCCGAAGTTCCTATGCTGGTGAATGAATCAAGTCACTGTGTATCTGACATTGGTGACACATTTTGATAAATTCAAGTACATCTTTCTCAATGGTTGGCCAATAATACGCAAGTCTCGTTATATTTTTGGCTAAAGTAGGACTTGAATGGGATCTGCATATACCCTCATGTACCTCTTGCAAGGTTGTTTGTGCTTCATTAGTGTCAAGACATCGAAGAAGGGAGTTATCAAAGCTACAACAGTAAAGGGTATCACCGAGGATGATGTATCTGGCAGCTTTTCAGATAAAGGACTTTCATTGGTTATTAGATAGGTTGGGGGGAAAGGTTTGGGACTTGAGGTAGTCATAAATGTCTTGATACCATGGAGAATTGGGACCAAAAAGCTCACAAACCATCTCTGATTCAGGTATGTCATATGTAGGAACCAAAAGTTGTTCTACCAAGAATTCAAATTGAGGCACATTACTAGGAATGTCCAGGAGAGAGCCAATTGTGGCCATTGCATCTACTACCTTATTCTGTGTTCTTGGAACTTGCTCAAAAGTCACCATGTGAAAATATGTTTGAAAGTTGTCAACCATTCGTTTGTAAGGCATTAATTCCGTGTCCTTAGTGTCATAGTCATCGTTGACTTGGTTAATGACCAACTGAGAATCTCCATAGACATGAAGTTTTCTAGTTTTCCATTTGATGGCCATTCTGAGTCCCGTGTCAAGTGTCTCATATTCTGCCACATTATTTGTACATGGAAAAGCAATGCAGAAGGACTTAGGAATGGAGTCTCCTTGAGGGGTGATAAATAATATTCCTGCCCTTGAGCCATGATTAGTATGAGATCCATCAAAATATAGCCTCCAAGGTGACTTAGGTTCTATATGAAATATTTACTCATTTGGAAAGTCTGCTACTAGTGGATGATCACCCTGTATAGGTGCATCTACCAGTTGGTCTGCTATCAATTTTCCCTTTATCTCCTTTCTTTCCACATACTGAATATCATACTCACTCAAGATCATTACCCATTTTTCCAGGTGACCTATCAATACTACACAACTTAGGAGATATTTTAGGGGATCAATCTTCACCACTAAGTGTGTCTAGTGATTTGGTATGTAGTGTCTTAATTTCTAAGCGGCAAAGACAATTAATAGGAAAGCACGTTCGATGGTTGTGTAATTTAGCTCATATCCGACCAGTGTCCTACTGATGTAGTATATGGGCCTTTCCTTTTCTTCATGGTCTTTCTATGCCAGTAATGCCTCCAGTGTTGAAGTTGTTGCAGAAATGTATAGAATCAAAGGTTTCCCTTCGATTGGTGGCATTAACATAGGTGGTGATAGTAGATAATCTTTTATTTGTTGGAAGGCCTCCTGACATTTATCTGTCCACAAAAAAGGGATACCTTTGTGCAAAAGATACTGAAATGGATGACACTTGTCTACCAATTGTACTATGAAACATCAAATAGATTGTAACCTACCTTGCAATGTCCTGAGTTCACTTATCCCTTTTAGAGGAGGCATGTCTAATATGGCTTTCACCTTGGCAAGATCAACTTCAATGCCTCTACGAGAAAAAATGTACCCCAAAAGTTTTCCTAATGTTATGCCAAAGACACATTTCTTTGGATTCAAGTGGACCTTGTATTTTTCTAGTCTCTTGAAAATTTTGTCTAACACCTTCAAGTGGTCTTTTCATGTCAAATATTTTTCCAAAAGGTTATCTACATAATCTTCCATTATCTTGTGCATCATGTCATGAAATATGGTTGTCATGGCTCTCTGATACGTGGTACCTACATTCTTAAGACCAAAAGGCATGATGTTCCAATAGTATGTGCACCAAGGACATGTGAATGTTGTTTTGTGTTGATCTTCAAGTGCAATATGAATCTGATTATAACCAGAAAAACCGTCCATGAGGGACAACATCTCATATCCTGTTGTAAGGTCCACTATGATGTCGATGTTTGGCAAGGGAAAGTAATCCTTGGGACATGCTTTATTTAGGTCTCAAAAATCTGTGCCGATGCGGATTTGACCATTTGGCTTTGTGACTGGTACAAGATTTGATATCCATTCAGCATAGTCTATGGACTGTATGAATCATATGTCTAACAATTTCTTAAGTTCTACTTTGACTAACAAGGTGATTTGTGGGTGCATGTTTTGCAACTTCTATTTCACTGGCTTAGCATCTGAAAATGAGGACAAATGGTGCAAGACAAGTTCTAGATCAAACCTAGGCATATTAGCATAAGACCATGCAAAGTTGACCTTACGCTCAGAAAAGAATTTGTGGAACTCAGGTTTCTCTTGCTCTACCAAAGATGTCACAAAGAGAACCATCTTAGGATCTTCTGCTGTAGATATGTTTACTTCCATAGTGTCCTCTATGAGTATGTCTAATTTTTCCTGAGTTACAAGGAGAAAGTCTAGTCCTCCATCCTTAGGTGCTTCAAAAAGGTTTTCACCTTCGGATATGTCTTTTATTTTTACTTTTTTATCATCAAAAGGTGCCTTTCGATTTTCACCTAAAGACGTGTCATTTTTTGCTTTATTTTTATTTTTCATTTTGTGACTAAAGGATGGAGCAGTCTCCCCAAAGTAAGTGGCATAATCTAGGTCAATGGAAAAACCAACCTTGTGGTCACCATTTGGTATACCCTCACACAGTCCCATGAATTCTGCAATGGCCTCATCATTTTGAAATATGTCCATAACTGGCAGGCCTTGTTGATCCTAATCGATTAGTTGTGGGTACACTAAGGAAATACCATCATCAGTATTGGTGAATGGTGGGTAGGACATGGAAATCATGCCAACAGATTCAGAGAGGTTAAAGATAAAACTATCATCATTGAGCTCTATATCAGATTCTATCCAATACTCAGCCTCGCTTGATTCACACTCATCAGCAAAGTAAGGAGCAAAGGGAGTGGATTCAGGGTCAGTAGTGTCATGGGGCAATTCAAATGAATCTAAATGATGGTCATTAGGTTCAGCAAGGTAGATGAGTATGTTGAGATTATGGTCAATGGGAGTAGAAGAGGATCTGGACTTGGTGTTGTTTGGTGTCATGTCAATTTTGAACAATTTCCAGAATCTCTCTTCAAATGTAGGCTCTCAAGGTTCAAGGAACAAGTCATCAAGGCAACAATCACTTAGGGATTGTTGGGAGCCAAATTCCCATTCGTGGGAGTTAGTTTCAGAAAGGGGATCTTCAATTGTCTCGACACAGTCTGAAGTAGTTACTCTCTTGCTAGAAAGCACATTGGTACTATGATCGCCAGATTCTCGTGGTCCTAACCCTAACCCAAGACGTTTAGGTCTTCCTTTAGGTGCTAGAGGTTCTCGCCTTCCTGTCTTGTGCTTGCCGAGGCCACTAATTCCATCATAGCCTTTTTCCTTTATCATTTCATATCCTTTACCATACATTTTTACTAGCAAGGGAGTTGGATCCTCTAGTTCTCTATAAATCCAAGATAGCACGTTGTCAGTGTCCTCTTGACTCATTTCACCCCACTTTATGAATACTATTTTTGGAGGGACTTTGAAAATTTATTTTGACTCTAACATGAAGCAAGGCTTGTTGTAGACCTGGGGAGACTTGGGCATCCTTGTTATGCAATAGGCCATATTCAGTTTATACTCTCCACACCCTTGGTCCTGGATCTTAATACTTGCATCGATGCTTGGGGTGATGGATCAAGTGGTAGATGTCATGGAGGTGGTCATGGTTTCTGAAGAAGCAAAAGTGGATATTGTGGTAGTGGATGTGGATGTGGGAGGCTTTGCAAGTGTTGATGGGTCAAGGAATTTAGAGGATGAAGATGTTGAAGCTTCACTATTGATAGGCACTTGGCACTCCGAGATACCTCTCAAATTGGTACAATATTGAAATGGGTCAGGGTCTCCATATATGGTAATCTCAGTGCCTTCAAAGGGAAACTTCAAACATTGGTGATACATGGAAGGGACAACTTTCAAGGCATGAATCCAAGGTCGACGAAGTAAAATATTGTATGGAAGTTCTAGATCTAGGACTTGACAAGTGGTGTCCACAATGACTGGTCTAATATGAATTGGAAGTGTAATTATGCCCCGAGAGGAACGTTCTTCATCATCATATGCCTTGATAAAAATGCTCTTTGTATCATCTACACAAGCATCAGAAAATCCTAGGGACTTAACCAATTTTAAGGAGCATATGTTCATTCTTGCTCCACCATCTACTAACACTTGTCTGACCTTATGCTTATAGATAAAAACTTCAATGTGAAGGGAATCATTATGATTGGATTTGGACGATGAGTAGTCTTGGTCTGAAAATGTTATATGGTGGGGAGCGGTAAGATATCCCACCATGGCCTCAAATTGATTGACATCAATGTCTTGGGGAATAGAATACTCTTGTAATGTTTTCTCTAGTATAGCCTTATGCGCTAGGGAAATGCATAGCAACTCAAGTATAGAAATCTGTGTAGGTGTCTTCCCAAGTTGGTCAATGAGGTTAAAATGTCCTTTAGGATGGGACTATTTGGTTAATGGATGGGACTGCGATTATTGGGCAGACGGGCCAGCTATTGTTATCTTTGGTTGTCTGGGAGGAGGAGGGCCGACTATGGTGACTTTGCCCCCACGAGTAGTGACATTGCATTTAGGGGCCTTTCTAATAGTAACTGTGTTGACATGTTCAACAATTGTTCTAATATGATTTATGATAGGTCCACCAGAATAGTCATATGCAATACGGGCATGGTTGGCTCGATTATTGTTATTGGCTTTTGATGTGGAAGGGTTACTAGAACCATGGTCTTGCAGTGGGTTCTTGTGTATAGTATGGTCTGAATTAGATGCAAATTGTGATCCACCTATCTCAATGGTACAATTCTCAATAAGTTCTTGTACTAGATTTTTCAGTTGTTGATAGGTGGAGGTTTTATGTCCTTTTGCCTGATGATAATCAAAAAATGCGTTGTCGTCCCACCAAAATGGTTTAAACTTCCATGGGTCATATGGTTTTGGGTCCTCAAGTGCTATGACACCATTTTGAAGGAGTTTCTTGAGGACTTCTTCAATGGGCTCACCCAAGGGGGTGTATCTGCGACTCTTGGGGAACTATCTAGGTTGTCAGGGCTGCCTTTGATTTTGGTTATTCTAATTACCTTGGTTATTTTGATTTGTCTGTACAACATTGGCAACATGGGTCTGTGTGGTCATCTATGTATTTTGCAGTTGAGCCCCTTTAAGGGTAAGCATAGGACCCATTGCATTGACAGCCTTAGCATCTACAATGCTATCATTGGTGACATGTTTATTCTTAACCCAATATTTGTTCTTGTCAATGGGTGGACTTGCATTTATGTTTTTAGGACCGTATTTTAATCTTCCCTCAGCAATAAGTGCTTTCTCAAGTTGGATGCCTCATTTGACCAGGTCTGCGAAGGTTGTACAACAATGAACTCGCAAGCCATTTTTCAATGAGCCTAGGAGTGTTTGTACAAACATGTCAACCTTCTCTTTTTCAAGTATGTCTATGTGGCAGTGACTTGCTAGGCCTTTCCATCATTGGAAAAATGGGATAAAGTTTCACCAACGTCTTCTTGTGTAAGTGTGAATAAGCTAGTGATGGAGGTGTCTGTGTCAATGTTATAGGCATAATTTTTCACAAATTTGTCTACAAGTTCATTCCATGTTTTTATCTCCTTCAAAGTGGAGAACCATTCAAGTGTGGGTCCTGTTAGACTCTTGGAGAAGAGTCTCATGAAGTAAGTGTGTTCATATGCAATGTCCATATAGTTGGTCATGAATTCTCAAACGTGTTCAATAGGATTTATCTTGCCCTTGTATTTGGTGAAGTTTGGGGCCACATATCCAGGAGGAAATGGTGGCATGTATAAAGTTGTGTCAAAAGGATATGGACATAGGTCATATGAAATTGGTGGCATTTTTTTGGATGTTTGCATGGTTTCCATCTATTTTTGGAGGTCTGCCACTCTGGCTATCAAGGCATCTATTATGGGATTATTGGTCACATCACACATGGGAGTGATGGGTATCCCCTGAGTCCCCATTGATTGTGATAGCATGTTCGAGTTTGAATGTGACATGTGTTGTGAAATGTATGATATGTTTTGGTTTGGTGATTGTTGGTATTGCCAATTGATGAATGTGTTGTTGTGTGTGGAACTGTGATGAATATGTGGGGATGTGCGATCCAACCATATTTGTCGATATTTGGGGGATCTAGTAACCTTGACTATTTTGGTGCCCAAATGTATTCATTTGTTGTGTCATTTGAGTGCCTTGTCCATATTGGAAGAATTGTCCATGTGGGATGTTGGTATTTTGTCCTTGGAATTTTCCATGCGGGATGTTGGTATTTTGTCCTTGGAATTGTCCATGTGAGATGTTGGTATTTTGTCCTTGTGAGGCATTGATGTTTAATTGTGATGATGTGTTAACGTTTGGTTGGGGACCTCTAATAAGAATACATTGTTTAGTTCCTCCAAAGGGGTTGAATGAGATTCCAACATAAGGATTTGATGATGATGTCCCTATGGTCATAGATGAAGTTCCAAATATGGGGTTTGAGGAACTTGCCCCCATTGATGTAGATCCAAGGGTAGTTCCAACTGTTTGTGAAGATGTCATTGACATTGCGGGCATGGATTGTGATATTGCTTGTGGCATGGTGGGTGTTCCTTCAATAGATGTTGCATTGATTGAGTTGGAGGTTTTTTGACTTATGGTGCCACTAGATGTAACATTGATGGTGCTTGTAGCAATTTGTGTGGCGAACAATAGTGTTATTGTTGGAGGCATTGTTCGTGTTTTGTTGAGGTGTCAAGTTTTGTGTCATGTTGTCTAGAGACGAAGGTCTTATGATATTGATGTCAAAGCCTCTTGGTAGTTTTTCCCCTTGGTCTAAAAGCATAGCAAGGTATCTGTCAGCATCGTTCAAGACCAAGTGCTCTACAAATAAAGCTACGTCAGGATTTTGGGTTACAGCCTCTAGATCCTCAGCTAATACTTGTCCATTGTGGTCTCTCTATATGAATGGTTTGAATGGATTTTGAGAGGATGTTGGTAGGTTCATGGAAGATGGTATGTTCATGTTGGTAAATGGATCGTTACAATTCATGTCTTGGTTCATGTCATAAGTGTTGGTGCAGATGTTGGTGTTGAAGTCTTGTCTAAAGTTTTCCATTTGTCTTTTCTTTCTTTGAAGCCTAGTTTCGACCATAAAAGAAAATTGCTCAAATGAGGATGATGATTATGACAAATAGTCTATGTTTTTGGTGTTTTTGTGATAAAGGATGACAATGCAAAGTGACTATGATGTCTTCCTAAGGAAATGATTGATGCAAGATGACAAAGTTGCCAAAGAAAGATGTCAAATGTCAGGGCGACAATGATGGCTAGGATGACAATGTTGATTAATGCAAGGTGATAGAATTGCCTAGGTCCAAAATGAGGACTAAGATGATAATTTTGGCTAAAAAGGTGACTAATGCAATGTCAAGGTGCAAAATGAGGACTAGGGTGAACACTATTTTTGGATTTTTTTGGATTTTTAGGCATAAAATATGCAAAGTATGGACTAAGATGAATGCAATGTGGAGAAAGATTTGCCTAGCCACTATAAGCTTAATCTATGTCTTAATTTTGGTTATGAAAGGACTTGTTAAAAGGGCGAAGTGACAAGGTTAAAATGACTAGTGAGTTTTCCTAACTAGACTGTTGAGTTGGAAATTCTCACAAAAAGGACAATGACTGAAAAGGAGATTATTGACTAAGTCCCAAGATAACCTACTCTTGAAGGCAATGATTTTGAAAAGTGTGATGAGGTGGCCTAATCCAAACTCTACAAAGATGAAAACCTAATGACAAGTCTATGTAGGAAAGGATGATTATGAAGCCTAAGGAATCCAACTAAAATTAGCAAGGATGAACCTAAGGTAAAAATGCAAGCTAATGGTTGAATGATGAAAATTTTGAGCAATTTCAGTTCTGGTTTCTAACAAAGAATTTGAGAAAAGATGTGTGACAACATGCAAAATTGTCAGACTCGAATTCAGTTTTGTGATGTTTTGATGAAAAGTCTGAATTGTTTGAAGTTGATTGTTTCGTTTCCAGATTTGTGAGTGTTGTGTATATTGTTTGAGAATCCAGAAAAAACTTAGCAAACACAATGTTTTGAATGTGTAATCAATCACAAAGAAGACAAGCACAATCCTATGGTTAGGCCAGGACAATATCTGCTAGATTCTACTTGGGTTTCCCCAACCACATATCCTTAGCGTGTGAATCCAGAAGCTTGGTTGCACGGGCTCCCCCTTATAGCACACTCTCTTCTCAGTCCAACCAAGCTTCCAGTGCCCATAAAACTCCCATGGAACGTTGATCACCTCTACTAAAGACTGTGAAGATGTGGATGCCCTCACAACGACCGTTACTGCGCTAGCGGATAGAAGGTTTTTGGCTACTACACAAAAGTATTTAGTTCAGGACCCCCGTTTGAGTGGCCACACATGAGGCAAAGATTAATCTCCATTTAGGAGGCACTCCAGCCTAAAGAGGTTACACTTAGTAGGGTTTTGGGGAGTACTACTTTGTCTGTGTAACACATCTGCACTCGTAATCCTAGGATTTCTATTAGGATTCACATTTATATACCAGTCGAGAGTAGCTCGGCCAAAGAGCTCCATTACCAGTCTGAGTCACCTTGGGGTGAGTAATTTTTCCAGCCAAGGAAGGACCAATTTCCTAGAGTCAATAACAGTTTCTCTTGCACCCAGGATCGCACAAGTGCGCAAGGGGAGAGGATACTCCTATTATTGAATCAAAGGTTACACAAGTTGAAAACATTTGCTTATTTTAATAGCCAAATTGAACTCTGAGGCAAACACATCAAACACTTTATGTATTTTAATCCAAGTTTATAATGCCAACTCAAGCACACAAGTTTTTTTTAGGCCTGCTAATCCTTCTATGTGAAAAAGACACACAAGATAAAGCAAAATTGAAGCAAGAGCCCTGCAAAAACATAATTAGTAGTTTTGAGTCGTCAATCTTTGGCAAGCAAAAGTGGACGTTGCAAAGCTTGAATCGTGGACATTTGAACCTACAAAAAAAGACTCAAAGATTAGTCCTAAAAATTAAAATTAAACTAGAAGAAAAAAATAACATTAATCTAGTCTAAAAATCTAAAATCTAAGTCTAAAAATTTATAACTAGACTAAAAAATAAAAATAAATCTAAATCTAATTAAAGTGAAAATTTAATTATTCTAAAAATTTAATTAAAAATCTAAATTAACTATATACAAACTAATTAAAAGTAAACTAAAATCTAAAAAAAATAAAAATCTAATTAAAAATTAAAATATAATCTGAAAAAAATCCTTTTGTAAAGGGATGGAGATGGCATCTGCAACTTTTCGGGCCGAGCTAGGGCACCCGAGCCCTAGCTTGTGATTGCTCTTTGTCTATCTGTGTGCTGAGGGGTGGGTCAATCTAGTGAAGTAAGGGGGGTTGCATTTGTATTTGCTATTCTTTGCTGTGTGTGGCTGTGTTTTGCTTTTAGGAAGCTTTCTTTCTTGCATTGGCATTTCTCCTGCCTGTTTTCTATGCTTAGGGCTATCACTACATGGTGGGCTTGGGCTGACACGCGCTGGCATGGAGCTATGGTGTCCTGTGGCACATGGGGATCTTCACCAACTACTGCTTAATTTTTTTGGCGCAGGTGTGGTAGGGCGCAGTTGATTGGAGTGTGTGTGTAGCGTGGTCAACTGCAATGGTGTGGGGTTCCCCACTTATTGCTAGGTTGTGCTCTTATAGGCCTGTCTCGGGATTGATATATTTGCATAGGGGTGAGGCATCTGGGGCATCTCTCGAGTTGGATTTTTGAGCAGTGTTCGGTTCAAAGTCTCCTAAACTAGGGATGAAGACTTTCAATAATAATCTTTTTGCTTCGGATTCAAGATTTATTGGCATGGGTTCTTCTAATGGCGTGAAGCTCAAGAAGATTAATGGATGTCTCGAGCGTTGCCAAGAGAGGCCTAAATTGGTGATCCCAATGGAGATGATTGCTGAAGACATTGAATATTATACGAACCACTCATTATATTGCAATTTTTTGGGGATGAGGGTTTCACTATAGTTTTTGGAATCTTGGGCCCAGAGGACTTGGGCTCCTTGGGCTCCTGAGGGAGAAATGGAGATCATGCTCTTGGCCAATAGTTACTTTATGGTTACCTTTAATTGCATCACTGATCACAATAAGGTCTTTGAGGGAGGCCCTTATTTCCATAACCAGATGGGGTTGTTCATCAAACCTTGGCAGGAGGGCTTCATCCCTTCAGAGGAGCTGCCAATTCGTGTTTCAGTGTGTGTTCGTTTGCCTCAGTTTCTAGTGGAGTGTTGTCAAGAGGATACTTTGTACCTTTTGGCTTCGTTGCTTGGAAAATTAGTTGGGTCTTCACTGCAAACCCTAGGTAAAAGGGTAATGACATTTGCTCATATTTGTGTTGAAATTGATCTTAGCAAGCCTTTGCCCGATGCTGTGGATATGTGTGCAGGATCCTTCTCTTGGGTGCAGCAATTGGATTACTAGACTCTTCCTTTTCATTGTCTTCTGTGTCATGAATACGGTCATTTGCAGCGTAGATGTCCAAGATATAAGCCTGTGGAGTCACAACCTACTCAAACTCCTCGCAACCCCCCTACGGTTGATAAGGGGAAAGGCCTTGCCTTTGGTGAGGTGGATGGTGCTAGTGGTTTTGTTCCAGTCAAGGCTCGCAACAAGAACCGAGGTCAGAAGAGGACCTTAAAGGAAAGCCTGGAGGAGGATACTTTTAATAGGTTTGAGGTTTTGGATGATCTCAACTAGCAGGAAGTGAACCCGGGTTTGTTGAGTCTAGTGCAAGAGGTTGTGGGTTCCGCTCAGGTGGACAATATCACTGGTGAATCTTTGGTTCCATCAGGTGTTGATACTTTTCACATGGATACGGATCAACAATTAGTGGTTTCAGAGGTACCGATTCTTCATGTTGAGGCACCGAATAGTGGTGGGGATTCTTCTCATCCTAGGTGAATTGTAAGTTCGGTTGCGGCCAAGAGTAGCAAGCCTTCTCCTCAGTTGGGTATTCTGCAAAGAGATCTTAAGAAAGGTGGGGCGGAGAAATCTGCCAAATTGGGTAGAAAGAAGGATTTAGAAAAGATCAAGTTGATGGGTGAGACTTTGGTGGAGTCAGGGTCGGTAAAGACTCTAGATTCTCATTTTTTGAGCCCCTTGAAATGATTGTTTTATCATGGAATGTAAGGGGCTTGAACAGCGGCCCTAGAAAAAAAGTTCATGATTTGCTTAGAAATCAAGGCCCTGATATTCTTTTTCTGCAGGAGACCAAGCTGTCAGTGGAGACTATGTTTAGTTTGGCTCCTAAGTTGTGGAGGAATGGGGAGTGCCAGTGCATTGGTGCTCAGGGGTCTTCTGGGGGTATATCTTGTTTGTGGAACCCATGGAAGATCCATCCTCTTTGGTGGTTGTCTTCAAAGTCTGCTATGTCTATGATTGCTTCTAGCTTTGAGACAGGGGAGATTATTCTCCTTTCTAATATCTATGCTCCTATTGATCTTCGAGGTAAGCAGTCTCTGTGGTCCCATATTTGGTTTGTCCACAGTTTGGCTCCTTTCCATCCCTGGATTTTGGCTGGAGATTTTAATGCTATCACAGAGTTGGCTGAAAAGTGTGGTGGCACTGCGAGGCTGGAGCCCTCTATGCTGCTCCTATGTGATAACATTGATGCTTTGAATTTAGTTGATATTAAGCCCAGTAATGGTCAGTTTACATGGAACAATCGTAGGGTCGGGGATAACTGTATTGCTGAGAGATTGGATCGCTTCTTGGTTTCCTGTTACTGGGTCGGTGGTTTGTGGTCTTCTTGTTCTAAAATTTTGGATTGGAGAGGATCTGGCCATTGGCCTATCAAGTTGGCTATTGTGTCTTGTCGTGTGCCTCATTCTCCTTTTAGATTTCAGCTTATGTGGTTGTGGGACCAATCCCTGTATGATTATGTGGTTAACTGGTGGAGAAGGGGTAGACCTGCTTTTGGTATGGCAATGTACACCTTTACAAAACCTCTTCAGCATGTGAAGTATCAGCTCAAGCGATGGAATCGTCATTGCTTTGGGAATGTCTTTCATGCTAAGGCAGTTGCTCAGGCTGAATTGGATGGCATCACGAGACTGATAAGGGAGGGTGGGTTGACTGAAGATTTACTTCAGGAAGAGGCTCGAGCCTTGAAAGCTCTAGAGGAGTGTGAGCTTTGGGAGGAAATGTATTGGAAACAAAAGGATTAGATAGAGTGGCTTCAGGAGGGGGATAAAAATACTACCTTTTTCTTTAATTTGATGAAAGCCAAGAGGCAAGGCAATTCTATTTCTGTTCTAGTGAATGATCGGGGTGAGTAGCTTTCTTCCTTTCCTGAAATCTCTAGGGAGGTGATGCATTATTTTCCTCTCTTTTTACGGAGGATTCGCAAGGGGGGTCTCCTGAAGAAGCTCAGGTTCTTTCATGTATCCCTCCTCTGGTGTCCCATGAAATTAATGATCATCTTATGAGTAATATCATGCTAGAGGAGCTTGAGGGGACTATCTTCCAAATGAAGAAAGGGAAAACTCCTAGTCTTGATGGCTTCTCGGTTGATTTTTTCCAAGAATTCTGGGATATTATCAAATTGGACCTATTGGCGGTGGTTTTGGAATATCAACAGAATAAGCAAATGCTTAGGGCTTTAAATTCTACCTTTCTTGCCCTCATTCCCAAGTGTGATGGGGCTGATAGGTTAAGTCAATTCCGCCCCATTTCTCTTTGCAATGTCATTTATAAGATTATCTCTAAGTTATTTGTTGATAGGCTAAAAAAGGGGCTTAAAAAGCTGATTTCTGAGGAGCAGAATGGTTTTGTGGCGGGTAGGAAAATTCTGGATGGGAATGTTATTGCAACTAAGACCAATCATTCTATGGCCAACTGCAAAGAAAAGGTGATGTTCATTAAGTTGGATATGGCTAAGGCTTATGACAGGGTCAGGTGGTCCTTCCTTCAGAAGGTTCTTAGTGTTTTTGGTTTTGGGGATGATTGGATTCAATGGGTTATGAATTGTGTTACCTTAGTTTCTTTCTCTATGCTTATTAATGGGGAGCACTCTAAGTTATTTGGTGCTTCTCGGGGGCTACGTCAAGGAGATCCCCTCTCTCCGTATTTGTTTCTTCTCTTTGCTGAAGGGTTGGGGTAGTTGATTAAAAGAAATGTGGAGGTTGGTCAAATCCTGGGTTGGCAATGGGGTGGTGACTTGCCTCCATAGTCTCACCTATAGTTTGTGGATGATACTACTCTGATGGGAATGGCTACAATGAGAGAAGCTACTAATATTCGTAGGGTGTTGGATGTTTACCTGACTGCTTCTGGACAACTGATTAATGAGAATAAATCTTCCATCTTCTTTTTTAACACTCCAGGTCCCATTCAATAGCGGATTGCTCAGACTTTGAGATTTCAGATTGGGAATCTTCCTTTGACCTATCTTGGTATCCCCATCTCGGATAGGCGATTGCCCAAAGAATCTTGGCAGAATATTTTAGATAAATTTTAGGTAAAAGTTAATCACTGGACTCATCGTTGGTTATCTTTTGCTGGGCGTGTTAAGTTAATCAAGTCTGTGGTGCAGGCTTTGCCCATTTATAGATGCATGCTCTAGGTTGCCCCGGTGAGCTTTCTTAAGGAGTTGGATTTTGTGGCTAGACAATTTTTATGGGCTGGTTGTTTGGTGTCTTCTAAATGGAGTCTGGTTAGATGGGAAGTTGTTTGTAGCCTGAAGCAGTATGGGGGTCTTGGATTACGATAGTCGGCTCTAACTGGGGTGGTGATGGCTGCAAAGTTGTATTGGCAGTGGTGCACTGAGTAGGATAAGTTTTGGGTGAGGATTCTGTCTCAGAAGTACTTCATGGGGGCCCCTCACACTGTTATTCCTCGTTACCCCCTTGTGGGGAAGGGTTCGGTGATTTGGGGCACTCTAAAAAAGGGGGCTGCTCTTATTAAGGAAGGTTTATTTTGGATCTATAAGCAAGGGACTATGGTTCAATTTTGGTCTGATTCTTGGGATGGATCTCCTCCTCTCATCTCTCAATATCCTAATCTTTTGAATCTTTGCCAGAGGTTTCTTGAGGTTGGTTGGTCTAGGGTGAGTGACTTTAAATCCTCCTCTTCTTGTGGGCTATTGGAGGTGGCTAGATGGAAGTATCCTAATGTTTGGCCAGATGTTGGTCTGCAAGAGGAGTGTGCTGAGCTGTATGGTATTCTTTACAGTCATTGATGTAGTTCTCTACAGGAGGACGATATGCTTGCCTGGTCTCCTAACCCTATGGGTGTTTATACTGTTGCCTCTGGATATAAGGTGTTATTGTCTCACAGGGTGGATGGGGAGGAAGTTCAGTGGTGGAAGAAGGTTTGGAACAAATTCTCCAGGCCGAAGTGTAATTGCTTTGTCTGGATGTTGACCTAGAATAAGTGTCTGACTTGGGAAAATATTCAAAAGAGGGGTTTCCATGGCCCTTTTGTCTATGTTTTGTGTGGGGCTGCGGAGGAAGATTCTTCTCATTTGTTTTTTCGTTGTCCTTTTGCTATCCAGATTTGGCATTTTTGGTGGGGTGTTTGGTTGAGCCCCTGTGTTCATGCTTCCTCCTTGATTGAATTTTGGAATAGTGTGGGTAGGCCTCCCTCTATGACTTCTTTCTTATAGGAAGTTTGGTATATGGGGCCTATCTTTATGCTATGGCAAATTTGGCTAAAACAGAATCGTCGTATTTTTCATGGAGAGAAGAAGTTTGTGCAGCAAGTCTGGCAGAGGATTTTGAGCATGATTCAGGAGACGGTGGAGGCTAAGTGTGTTGTGAGCTTTCCTTTAGAGATAAGGGATGTTGAGGTGGTGGAGAGATTGGGGATTTAGGGGTTGTCTATGACTTCTTAGGAAAGGTCGGAAGGTGAAGCAAAAAATTCATAGGTGGTAGCTGGCAACTCCCTCCTGGTGGAATTCTAAAGATCAATACTGATGGCTCTTCCAGGGGCAATCCTGGGCCTGTTGGTATTGGGGGGATTGGTAGGGATTCTTTATGTTCAGTGATTTTCCTCTTTTCGGTCCATGAGGGGTTGAAGACTATCAACATTATGGAAAGATTAGCAATCCTCTATGCCTTTGAGAGGGCTTTTGCTTTGGGGTGGAGAAGGTTGATATGTGAATCTGATTCCCATATCTTGATCAATTTGCTCATTGAGAGGAAAGTGATGGGGGTCAACTGGTAGTTGGCTAAGATTATGCATCAGATTCCGCAGATTAGTTCGTTGATGGAAATGGTGACTTTTGTTCATATTCCGCGGGAGTGGAATAGGGCTGCTGATTGCTTAACCAAATGGGCTTCTGAGCGTGTTGATGGATGGAGAATTGAGGAGTGGGAATTTATCCCTCTAGCGCTTCGCCATGATTTGGAAGGAATTCTTAATAAGGTAGGGCTGGGTATGGAGTTGGTTGACTTTAGTTGTAGCTTGTTCTTCTATTATTGTTGATTCCTGGGACTTTGGTCCTTTGCTTTCTTTGTAGTGTTCCTTTTTGAATTTCAATAAAGTTTTTACCCCTTCCCAAAATATATATATATAATCTAATTAAAATATAATTAAATTAAAATCTAAAAATATTAAAATCTAACTAAAATCTAAATGCAATCTAATTAAAATTAAAATCTAACTAAAAATTTAAAATCTAAAAATATCTAAATCTAAGTGAAATCTAATTATAATGTAAAATCATTCAAAATCTAAACTAAAATTTAATAAGCCTAAAATCTAAAAAGGAAAATGAAGTTAGGTAAATTAAAATCGAAATAAAACTAAGGAAAGCTAAATAAAGTCTTTCCCGAAAGCTTTTTTGCCAACGGTTCAAGTTGAATTGGAGCTCGAGTGAAAGGTCAAAAACATAGCAACTACTTCAATCTATGCAAAATAGTCGAGATGTCTTCCTACAATGGCAGCTTGAATCTGAGAGACATAAAATATTTGCAAGATCCGATAAGATTAAAATAGCAGTGTTAGATTAATAAATGCACTCCATTTGTTTACCAACTGCTGGCACGATTGCTCCTCATACACATGGATTTGATAGATTTGTGTGTTGATAGCTCACCAGATCACAAGATATGGTGAAGATTCTGTGAGCATTAAAAAGAAAGCATGGCACCCAATTAAGGAATGCACTTCATGTGATCAACCAACAGTTAGCTACGGAAGTTTTCAATTTGAACACTCCAAACAAAAAAATGTCAATCGTAGTGAATGTTGCAATAAAAGCAAAAACATCAATCACCTGATGCATGAACACTGTGCAAAATATGTCAAGCATAATTAATAAATGCATGCAGTGGGTGCAGCCAATTTTTGGTGTAGCATTAATGAATGCACTCTGAGTTTATCAATTTCTGGCACTAAATAATGACTGCACTCTTTCAATGAACTGTTAGTGCTAAATGAATGCTCTCCAGGAGTTCAACTAACTCTCAGCTGCGGCAAGCCCTCATTTCCCGCATCGGTTTTTGAATGCCAAATCTGAGCAACAAGCTTATGAATATTGCATTAATATGTGTGTTGACAAAAGGTGATAAAAAAGATCCACAAAATATTTGCAAAAGCTTAAAAAAAATACTATCACGAACCCCTCCGTGTCAGAATTAATGAATGTACTCGTGTCTTCTACAACCATCAGCACAGTGAATGCACTCTTGCAATGAATTGTTGCACAACCAACCTTGTACACATGGCTTTGTTGCCTCTCACATTTCATGGCTTCTCTATAAGCTTTGGAAGCAATAAGAAAATGTTGACAGTAGGCAATAGGCAATGAGATTAGGATTACATCTTTCTTAACAATGTTGTTGTGCATCCTCAAATCCTGTAGAAATGTGAGTACCAGGATTTGGGTGAATTGGGTCCTAAGACTGAAGGAAACCAAGCTCAGATTGGTGGCGGCAGAGAAAGGCCCCCCGAAGGCCTTGAGGTTATGATTGATGTTGTCTACTCAGATTGATTGAGGGATCGATTGCAAGAAAGAGACAACAGCTAGTGTTTGACCAAAATCAGAAGTTGTGCCATTCCAAAGGAATTTGGCTCAGTTGTTAAGAAATTGTCATGGAAAAAGGGTATCTGAAGCTATCACAATGTTTGGGCTTTAGATGAGGTTGAGAGAAAAGTCCAACCCCGTCATGGTATTTGGGATTTAAACGAGGTTGAGAGAAAATTCCAACCCCAGAACATGGTGAAAAAAAATGAAATCGTAGTGCAAAGGTGAAGACTTCTACCACGGAGAAAGAGCAAACAAACAACAATACCCAAGCGATTGCAGCTGAACAAGAAATTTTCCAAGTCAAAATATATCTGTTATATGCAAAATCAATATAGTTTTTTTTTTTTCATAATTTATCTATTTTTCCCTTAGATATATTTTTGCGCAAATATATGAACATATAGTAGTGAAATGATTGTGAAAAAAAATATGGCGTGGTGATCGGGCTAGCAGTAGTAAGGATGAGCATACTATCAAAAAAAGATAGATTGATAATTTGTTGTCACTACAAGGCTCTGCATACAGGAAATTGGAAATATGTGCAACGTTCCTGGTTTACATTTGTCTCATACATCAAATTACAGATATTCATTTTAGATCTAAGGAAATCGTTTGATAATCTGTGTCAAAATATTACATTTAGAACAAATTTTTCACTAATGTAATCATTGGTGACAGATATGACACAGATTTTGCATATGATGTACTAGTGAAAGACAAAATATGGAAAAAGCATGTCTGGAAGTAATTAAATAGAAATGACAAATTTTTCACTAATGTAATCATCTGTGATAGATATGACACAAATTTTGTGTAGGACATATCAGTGAAAGACAAAATATGGAAAAAGCATGTCCGCAAGTAATTAAAATTCACATCGGGTTCACCAAATGTAATTAGAGAAATTTTCAGTTAGATTGCAAGCAACATAAAACTAAATCTCCAATCAACAATAGAGCACAAAGGAAACTAGAAGCAAAATAACATGAAACAACATCACCTAGTCTTCAAGCTTCCATTAGTTGACCTCCATTGGCCTTCTCCATCTTGTTGAAAATGATATAATTTCCCTTAGATTTGAAGTGCAACTATAACCTATGCCAAAGACAAGCAAAATATTGAAGTAAAATGTATGCTCAAGTACTCAAAAGCTCTCAAGCATGTTCTATATAACTCTTGTGTGTGTAAAATGATTTGAAAGAGGGCCTTTTAAATAATTCCAAATTGAGAATGGATGGCCAGGATTAAAAGTTGGTGAAGCCCTAAGATCAAAGGCCAAGAATCAATGTGATAAGGAGGATTAGGGTTAGGGTAATATTAGGTCAAAGTTAGGGAAAGCCTTGAAATGAAGGGTTGGGATTTAGTTGGAGACAATCAAATCAATGGTGGAGAAAAATAGGTAGTTGGAATAATATAAATTATTTAATTTATGGAGGAATTTTGACGTATGAATTAAATAATGGTTTAATGCATAAATGGGAATGAGACAAAAGACAATATTTATAATTATTTTAATTATTTATTTGGTGGGATGGAATGTGGGATAAATAAATAAGTTTATTTGATTCAAGGATAAATGATAATGTTATGAAGGAAATAAGGATTGATCAGTGACACATTTAAATAAATAAACGTAATTTATTTGTTTAAATAATCATGGAGGGATGGACATGATTAGATAACTAAATTATGTGAGGGAGAAGTGTGGTCGTCATAGAAAATATGGTTTACAATTTGAGGCCATTTTTATATGTCTACATTTTTCCCCTCTTTGACATGATGCAGTTTATCGCATTGTGTCAAAGAACAAGTCAAAAATATGCCCTAGTGTGAAAGTGAGGAGAGGAAGGATGATGAGGAGGTAGTGATATGCCCCCTTGAGAGGACAGGTGGGTTGAAAGAACGTGAGTGTGCTCTTGAAATGGATGAGAGGACTAGAGGATGAAGGAATAGAAGAAATGTTAGCGTGGAAATCATGGATGTTAGGATGAAAAATGAATACTTCAATATTTTGTGAAGTAACAAAATAGTTGTTGCAAAATCATCATTGGGCAGTAATATGCGGCAAATGGACAACAAACACCATGATATTACATAGACTAAGGCGTGCAAGGTCGGCCACTTGCGAAGAATAGACAGTCATAAACAAGGAATGTCCTAACTCATACTAAGGGCTAAGTTGCCCTAGTCTTTTGGTCAAGACACACCCAAGACATCAATCAAGGAAAAATAGGTCATTCTCTCCCACACCCTCTCCCTCTCTCAGGTCTCTCACTCTCACACTCCCTCTCTCTCAATCCCTCTCTCTCCCACTTCCTCTCTCTCCCACTCCATCTCACTACCTATCTCTCAAGTCTCTCGCTTTCACTCCTCCTCATACTCTCAAGTCTCTCCCTCTAGCACCCTACCTACATAACTCTCTCCCTCCCTCCCTCTTTCTCTCCCCCCTCTCTCTCTCCCTCTATCCCTCCCACCCTACCTAGCTAAGTCCCTCTCACTCCAACACCTTCTCTCCCACTCCCTCTCTCTTACTCTTTCCCTTCCACCCCCTCTCCCTCCCTCAAGTCTCCCTATCGCTACCTCTCTACCTCTCTCCCTCTTAGGTCTCTCACTCCCTCTCTCCCTCCCACCCTACATAGAAAACTCTCTCTCTCTCTCTTTCTCTTAAAATTCTCCCTCCCTCTAAAGACATACATAAATACATACATACATACATACATACAATCCTACATACATACAAGTACAAATGTATATATGTACATACAATCTTACTTACATACATACATACATATAAGAATACATACATACAGGCATAAATGCATACAAGCATGCATACATACATACATACTTCACATACAAGCATACATGTACATACAAACATACAAATATATAAACATACATTCAATAGAGTAGAATTTAACATAAAGCAATACATAACGTGAGTAGGTTATAATGCGCTCATGTTATGTCTTGCTAGAAATGTCTTGTACAAATGCAAAAAGCATGTCAAAACTAAGATATAACGTGAGCGTGTTATAACAAACTCATGTTATATCTTGATTTGGGAATCCCCAAGCCTTGGGCATGGTATTTTCCTTGGAATACCAACCCAAAGGCTTGGAGAGCCTTCCCAATGACCAAAGACATTTTTTTCCAAATTCTAAAATATTTCACACAACCGGGTTCGTGCTCATCATCAGGATTGCACGTGTTTCAATGTTGAACAAATAAAACACCTGGGTAATGTTAGGATCTTTCTTAGCTATCCAACGACGTAATTTTTTTCACTTTTTGAAAATGTTAAGCCTTTGATCTATAATTTATTTTGTTTGTGTCTCTTTTTTTGCAAAAAATAGTGTTTGGTGTTTTTTTCATTATAAATTAACCATTCATCTAAATTTCAAATAAATTACATTTTTTAGAAACTAGACTCCATTCTACAAATATTAAAAAAAATCAATTAGTTTCCAAAATTTGTAGGGGTAGCAAGGCGAAATTTTTGTTTTTCAGGAAGTGTCCACTTTGAAAATTAGTAAAAAAAATCAAATATTCATTAAAAAATTATCAAAAAAATTGTGCATCAACTACATACTATTAGCTAATTTCTCACCAAAGCAATTTTAAAAATACTAAAAAAAATTTCACCATGCTATGTTCCCACAAAAGTTGCTATGTTATATTTTTCTGACAAAAATAGCACAAATTTTTGTGGGTCCCTCTTTTGAATGCCTTAATCTCAACTATTTTCAAAATAAATTAGTAGTTTAGAAAGTAGACTCTAAGCACTACAATCCTTGTTTTTGTTGCATCTCAAAATTTTGAGTGTAACTATCCTCAATTTCACATCCAAGGTCAGTATTTCCTGATTTTAGAAAATAAGTGGCCACTTAAACCCCTTTTTGGTCCCACATCTTTTTGCACTTATCCAGAGGAATAACTTGAGAATAAGGATGAATCAAATGCATTTGTACTTGAATTTGGTGTAGATACTTCTAAAAACTAAACCTAGTACTAGATTTAGGGGGAGCAATTATGGAGAAATATTATAAACCCCCAATTTAAGAGGTGTCAAGTAGTGACATGAGGATATGTGTTGTAAGATGTCATTCTGAAGGTTTTGAAAAAGATTCTAATAAAAAATATACAATTTTGAATATTTAAGGAGAATTTTAGGGTCTACAGTCTATTCATAAGGTGTTTATTAGCTTTTTGAAGGTGGAATGCATTAAATGCAAAATTAGAGCTAGTTGGAAATGCTTCCTCAGTGAAGCCAGAATATGAAAATGTTGTACGAAAGAAGCTAGATGTATGGAATTGGTTCCCAAAATTTTGTAGTGAAATGGATGCAAATTTTGTAAGGGTGGAACTTAGCAGAGTGCATGATAAATTTATGTGGACAAGTGTAGCTAGAGTAATTACCAAGGAAGTAATTAAAGTTGTAACTAGTCTTTGTGACATTGGACCTGTACAAGTGCTAAAAGCTGTAAAGAATGATATGGTCATGAAACTAACTTGTGCCAAAAATGATGGGAGAGAACTAACAACCAAACCCATTACAAACCTTGCTATAAGATATGTTTTAGTCATGATTAGTCAGAAAATCTACTTTACCAATAGAGGCAATTTGATGTCTACAACTACAATTTATGTTGCATATGGCATGGTGATTAATGGAAGAGATTATGTTTTGTGTGAGTTCATCCATAAGCAACTTATGGATAACCTAAACCAAACTAAGATAAAAAAAAAAATCATGTGAAATGGTGTATTTGTGGGATGGATGCTATCATATGCTTTAGGACATAGAGCATACCCACAATTCCAATTTCATTCAAGGGTAACTCTAAAAGATCTCAATGCAAAATAGAAAGAAATATTGTAATAGGGTTGTCCTAGGGGATAAATATGATCTAATGAGGGGTTCACCACCAATTTTACACTTGGAAAAGACAATAATATGCAAGATGAAATGCAAAACTCTACTTGAATGAAAACTAATTCTAAATGACCTAGAAAGATGGATGAAATGAAACAAAAAACTATAAAATAGAAAGTTTGCACTTGGGAAACTAGAGATAGCTAAATGGAGGTCTGAATCATTGGAAATTCTACTTTCAAGGCTGATTGGGACTCATTCCCCAAGCTAGGTGAATCAATCATATTTTTGGGAAATTGTGCAAGAACAAATTTCTGCCAAAAGGGTATCTAGATCTGCAAAATCCTAAAAATATATTAGAACTAGGACTCATTCACCCAACATGGCAAATCAGTCTAGTTGGGATTTTTTGCAACTTCAAAAGCTGATCCCACTCTTTTATGTCTGCTCTCTTCTTCTTGACTGGTTTCTAGATTTGAATCTTCAATTTTCAACCCGTAGGTCTTCTTCAAGGCTCTCCAAGGCTCTCCAAGGCTTGATGACAACATTAATAGCTTTGAATGATTTGCAACTTTTCTCCAATCTTGCTCCTTAGTAAATTTGCAACCTAAACCTGCAAATCACACACAAAAGAGAGGGGAAAATGTTGTTGGGTTAGTGGATAGGGGTTTTTTTTAGTCAAACTCCATGTTGATAATTAAACTTTGAAATGAAAGCAAATAAGAATGGAGAATGATGAATGAACAAATAACAATTTTGAAACTCACCAAACCCTAGCAATAAGGTGCTACAAATATGTTTGAAATGGATATAATGGATGTAGATCTTGACTCTTGTTTGAATGATATTGATCTTGCTTGAAATACTTGCTTGAATCATAAACCCTACATCACAATTGTTAGCACAATAACAAACATGATGGATGAATTCTTTGACATGTTGCTTGACACTTGAAGAATGCTCTAATTTTTTTGATAATGTACCCTTGAATGCTATTGAATGCTCTTGTGAATTCTCAATGATATCTTGAATGCTAGGTATTGAATATGAGTGAAAGAACCTTGTATTTATACTCAATTATGCAAGAATTCCCAAAATTACAACACTACAAACCAACATCAAATCTAGGAGAATAAAATCCTGCCAAACATTTGAATTAAATTTTATTTTGGCCCACACAAGATTCATTCATCCAAGGTGGTGAATGAGTCCCATTAGACATATGGGACCAAAAACTAAAAGTCTTAGAAATGTATGAAAACCAGTTCAGGACCCAAAAATCTAGGTGGGACCCATTCACCCAAGGTGGCGAATGAGTCCTAGATCCCTAAATCTAGGCCACACAAGCTAGAAACACCTGAATTATGATTGGTTACGGATCAGTGTCGAGATTATCCTTGAAAAGATGCAATAAATGAGGCTTGTGGATGCAAAATAGGGCCAATTAAAGTATAAGAAATCCCAATTATTGATGACAAGCCATACAAGTGTGAAAGTGTATGAAAACACTTTACAACACTTCAAATAAGGAAATATTAAGATTTATTTTCATTAAAAAGAGGTTCATTAAGCTCAGTTAATTAATAAAACCTTAGAAAAGTGTGAGAGTGTGTTACAACACTTCACAACACTTTGGAAAAGTACCATTTAAATCCATTAGTTCACAAGGACCCAAGACGTAATGTGAATATGTTAGGAATATTACAACACTAAATCAAGGCCAAGTTAAGGGGACCTTTTTCCATCATTACAATATGTATTCAAATTTGGTACATTGGTAGTTTGTTTGCTATTCTACTTTCTGAGAGAGCTACCTGGAAGGAATATAATTATATGGAATCACAACAGACTAGTGGCGGGTAAAAGCACCAAGCCATGTCACACTTTATAAAGGGAACGACCCACATTGATCCAAATTTTAAACCTGAATCACTAAAAAGTGGCATATATGTTTTTAATTTTGAAATGATGTAAACTAGTAAAATTTGTATTTTTTAGTATTTTTTATTTTTTATTTTTTTAAAAAAATAAAAAATTATTTTAAACTAGATTTTAGTAAATTAACACTATAATTTAGTTGTTGATAAAATGCTAAAAAATGAAATTGCATGGGATGCCAAACTTTTTATAGTAATTTTTTTTTTCTTTCAATTTTTTTGTGTATTTACAACTTGAAATTTTAGTGTATGGATATATTTTTCTTCAATTTTGATATATATATATATAAATGTGCGTGAATCAAAAAACAACTATTTTCATCATAATTCAAATTTCATATTAAATATTTATCTAAAATGGAAAAAAAATTATACCATCTTGAAATAGATTCTTTTATCTAGTGCATCATATTTTTTTCAATTTTTTTTAGTAAGTTTTAGTATTTTTCCTTGGCATAGTAATTAACCTAATATTTTGTTCAGATAACCTACTTTTAGTAAAAATAAAAAATAAAATATTAAAAATAATTAAACTATTAAAATAAATATATTTTTGAAAACTACACTTATGGGTCTACAAAAGGGTATCTTTATATTTTTTTAAAAATGTTATTTACATTAGCAAGAGTTATTGAAACTTTAGGTTTTTCAAATAATTTTATTTTTTGGTAAATTGGACTCAAAGTGGCGCTCCATATATTTTTAGCCAACAATTGTAGTTGAAAAAGTTGTGGAAGTATCTAACTTCTCTAGAATGAATCTTACTAGATCATATGTTTGACCAAAATTGATTTTTAGTTAGAAATACTTATATTTAGTTGTGCTGATAAGTTAGCTAAAAGTGTGACACAAATTTGTACTTTTACCCTAGCACATGAAATTTTTGAACATTTACATAGCCTTGGATACTTCAAAGCACAAAGAGATGCTTTAATTACATTTTTTGTAGTTTTTCAGAACACGTATGAAAGAGATAGAGTTCCAAGGAGCTTAGTAAATAATTATGCAAAGGAAATAACTTTTCTTGTGTCCACTGATAAGTGCATCATATAAGTGATAGAACCTAGATCTCTATGGATATATCCTCTAGGATATGAGATTGATGAGAAAATTGTAGAGGGATTCATTGAAATTTTAATAAGCAGTCCTAAGGATCCCACTTTACCCCATCATGGTACATATGAAGAAAAGCCTACCAAAGTGCATTTGGAAACCTCTACACCTCAAAGGGCCAAAATAGTAAATAAAAATGTTGAGGCATTATTTCAAATGCATTCATTCTCTAAGAATGATTTTGAAAGTGTTGAACACCCAAAATACTGAGAGGGGGGCATGAATTAGTATTTCATTGAGCCATTTAATTGCTAACCATTCAATTATCAAAACATATTTAATTGCAATTGTAAAAAAGAACATGAAAGGAAACATAACACCACATAATAAATGAACACCAAGATTTTTATGTGGGAAACCCAAAATGGGAAAAACCACGATGAGGATTAGCTCACAATATATTATAATCGGTTATAAGATATTACAAGGCACACTGCCAAGACTCACTATCCTTGAAAGGTTCACAACCTGAAGTAAATACAAAATGAAGTGTGGCTCACTACCAAAATTATGAACCAATGAAATACACCTTTTGTGTGTTGATTTTAGTTCCAATTAAGCTCTGGAGTACAAAATTTTGCTCTAGTTTGTAGGTACAAAACAAATACATTAAGAGTATGCAACTTCACACAATAGACACACACCACTACTTATTACCTTTTTGCTTATCACACCTTATACACACACACATCTATATCTATATCTCTCTCAATACAAAAATATGTTTCATATATATACACTATTACACCTTCATACATCAATTAGGTCGGCCTAATTAGATGTACACATACTTAATAAAAATTTAGCTTGTCAGGTCAACCCAAAACACCTTTTCACCAAGAAAAAATGTGCAAAGCATAAATTAGGTCAGCCTGGACCTAATAAGGAACTCTTTAAATTCCCAACAAAGCACACACCACATATCTATGTCGGCCAAAAGAAAACTTATGCCAATTTCACAAATGAGAAGTAGAATACTATAAGTTGAACTTTTTCATTCCTTTCAACAAAAACAACTGAAAACTTGTCCAGAGATGCACCTGATGGAACTAATCATCACATTAAAATCTTATGAAGTGATCTACTGAGAGAATTTTTGAACCAAATTAATGGATCAAGATAACATAGACATAGCTTTTTCAGATTGACAAAATTGCTACCAACCAATGTTGGCATCAATGACAACACAGCAAAGGCTTATTATTCATTCTTCTAACATAAAGGCTAAGGGAAGTTGATGATGAGGAGAGGACTAGATCAATTGAAGTTCCCTCTAGGCCTAGAAGATCAAGAAGAGCATCCTACACCACTACCTTTGCATTACCAAAAACACCTGGCACAATGACAGTAGTGAAAGGAAAGAAGGTAGAGCATAGTACCCCTACAACAATTGATGTAGTTGCTTCCTCTAGACCCAACACTAGAGCTTCTAAGAAAAGAAATGTACCCCCTGTTGCACCATTTGCCACCCCTAGAAAAAGAAAAAAGAAAAAGGAAAATAGAAAGAGGAATATAAGAAATTTTATACAAGAAGAGATTGATCTTGGCTTGCAAGAAGAGATATAGTTGAAAAGGAAAAGGAGAAGTAGTACCTCCAAAAACAATGAAGAAGCAAAAACCAAAGACAATGTTGAAATCTTATTTGATGAAGAAGATACAAAAGATGAAATGAAAGCTTTCAAAATTCATGTGCATGAGAAGAAGAAATAAGAAGGTGCATCATAATCTAATGAGGTAAAAATGACCTCATCAGAATAATGGGCTCAATATGTAAATATAAACCATTTAGCCTTAATAACCTTGCCAATTGATTACCTTTAGGAAAAATAAGTGCTCTCTTTCTATGAATAAGTGTACAAACTTTATTTCTTAGAGTTGATCAAATTTAACTAACTTATGCTGACTTAATGGTATAGTCTTTGAGCATTTTGCAGGTCAATTCCACTCCCAATCATATTCTAGTTAGAAGGGAAATGAATGCAGATCTTGACACTTTTGAAAACTAGTGAGCGGGTGCTAGAATTCTAGGAGCACACGTTTTCATGGAGTCTTTATAATTATGTTAACTTTCAGTTTCAAAAATGTATGGCTCATGTGAAGCCTCTTTAATATTGTATATATCATGGGCTTTAAAGTCCCTTTTACTTTGGGCAATCTATTGAAAGACTCGACCGACTAAAAAATAGAATTTTTGTTAGTCATTTTTCATATATATATATATATATATATATATATATATGTAACTGTTACAAACAATAAAAGGAGATGATTGTTATGCTACCAATTTGTCTTTGAGTAAAAAAAACTACCATAGGAATATGAGTTTTCCTACCACTCTTTGAATTACTGTGTAATATGGATGCATCTATGGAATGAAGTAAGTGAGATATTTTTCCAGTGCATGTGATATAAACTAGTTGTAGTCACACCCGAGAGTTGGCCACTCAAGGGTTATAGATAGATAGACAGATAAGTATTTTGTTTCCTATTATGTATTTTCTTCTAGTCGATAATAGTTGAGTTTTCATTTCATTTTCATGAGTATATGTTATACTGTTATTGTCAAGCTTGCAAGTTGTAACTGAGTCCATAGTTTCTAAGCTTAACATTTGAATGTCCAGAGCACCATTCTTTAGTTGATTCTGATTAATGGTTTTATGATTAGTAGTTGGCTTGCTATCTTTTGCATTAGATAGATGTTTCTTAATTTCTTTGTATGCTTTAATTCTTTAGAAATTTATGCATTCTTTAGATTAATCGTTTCTATGCTTTCTAGTTTAATGCTGATGCTTTTTAGATTCTTAGTTTTCTATTTTCTGATTTGAGTTATTTCCCTGCTTCCTAGATAGATGATTTATTGCTTTTAAGATTAGAGGCCCCTTAGCTTAGAACTTTTATTCAGTTGATTAGTGCTTAAGAGAGAAGTTGAGATGTACTCTATTGCATACAACGGTTGGACACTGCCTAGTTGACATATTGATGTTTTTATTCACTAAAGTGTTAGGACCTAACGACAACTTGTCACTTTTTGGCACCATTGTCGGGGAAGCCCTTTTTATAGTGTTAGTAGGAGATATCTTGAATACCTCTCTTAGGGATAGGAATAGTTCTTTGGATTATTTTCTACATGGTCAGGAAATGAGGCCCCCATGGAAGATTCATACCAAAATCCCCCCACTCGAGGTACCAACAACAAGTAGGGAGGAAGGAAACTCAGACCAAGAACTTATTGAGGAATTGACCGAATAGGGTAGACCTGAGACTTTCCCATATACCCCAAAAAAAGAACTAATAGTTGTCAAGGAGCATATTCTCTTGCAAACTATTGAACCTCCTACCACTAAGCAAGTTGTGGAAGAGGATCACATCCCTTTCAACACCATGAGTGATCGTAGAAATGCTAAAAATAACCTCAACAATAATGACCCCCCACCACGCACATTCACTTATCCAATTGCTATTGATGCAGATGATGACACAACAATAAAAAATATCTCACCGGCCTTCTTACCAACCTTTTGAGGTTTGTCTATTAAGGACCCTGATCAGTTCCTATTTGAATTCAAAGTATTGTGTCAATCATATGACTACAAGAATGATAATAAAAAATTATAACTTTTCCCTTCCACTCTGAAAGACTCAGCTATGCACTGGTTTATGGGGCTACCTTCAATAACCTCTTGGGATGAAATGGAGTTAGTCTTTTTGCAGAAATACCAAAGTTACTACAAGGTGAGTGATAGAAAAGAAGAACTATTCAAAATAAGGCAAAATGAGGATGAAAGTTTAGAAGATTATCTCAATAGGTTTATCTTCTTGTCCAAACGCTATGGTGGAGAAGTCATAAGTCTTGATATTTTAAAGACCTTATTCCTCAAAGGTCTCGATGATGAAGCTTGAAGGAGTTTAGACTTAATGGGAAAAGGAGACATGTCCCAACTGAGACTGGAAGAAATAACAGAGTTGTGTCAGAAATTCTCTTGTACTTGTGGAGGTATTAGGAAGTCCACCCCCTTATGTAGTTATAATGACATAAATAAACTTCATGAGCAATTGGCCAATTTCAAGACTAACATTCTTGTCTAGCTAAACACACCTTAGATGGCATACAGGCTAAAACCATAAATACGAAGACTTTGTCTATTTTTTTCCCTAGGTGTCGAAACAAACATTTTCTAAGAGAATGTCCCTTGGACAAAGTTGACAAGATTGATGTTTGTCAAGTATGTAACAAGAACCACCCCACCAATCAATGTGAGCTATTGAATTCCATAAAAAATTCTAAGAAAAGAACAACTCCAGTCAAGGAAGAGGTGAACATTGTCAACCAAAGAACTAGATGTAATTTCTCCTATGGCCAAAATTCCAATCCTAACTGGCAGCCCCAATCAAATTGGAACAATAATCAATGGGCAGTGCCCTAGCCTCAAACACCACCACTAGTACCCTCTAATTGGGGAACCTATCCTTGGGGACCACCAGACTGGACAAACCAATCTTGGGGTAACCCTCAGAGGCCCCACCAGTGTCAACAGTAGTGGTACCTCAAAAATCCCATTCCTCAATGGAATCAACCCTAGTATCAGTTTTATTTTGGTCTCAAGAGGATGCCTACTCAACAGGCTCTCTTACCACCTCTTTAGAACACTCAAGAAAATGAACAAGTTAACCAACTGCCACTTCCAGTGCAAAAAGTCCCTAATCCAAAGAAAAATCATCCAAATACTTGGGTGTATTCCGTCAAACAAGAAAATGTCACCAGACTCAATGCAATACACTATGGAAACCTATAGTTGAGGTCTAGTAAAACACTTTCGCAACTAACTACCGAAGAAATCATAGATGAACCTGTCAGGAAGTCTGTTGAGGAAATAATAATACCCATGCCTGTAGAAAAAACCCTAGACACTACGCAACATGAGCTCGACCCGCCATCTTTGGTAGGAGATTCTGACCTACCTCAGGAGGAGGGTCACTCTCCAACTAAAGTTTTGAAAAATTTTGCACCTAAATAAAAAACCAAAGCCCCTTTTCTAGAGTGATTGAAACCAATTTCTATGAAAGATTCTCTAGAAACAAATTCGCATACGAAAACTACATTAATATAGGAAATTAAACTACTACAGATTGAAGTTCCCTTGTTACAAGAAATTAAAGACATCCTTGAGTTAAACCAGTTGATTAAATAGTTGTGCATCAAAACTCTAGGGAGGAATCCAAAACAAATCAACACTATCCATATCAATGGATACCTAGCTGATTTGTTAGCTGGAACAATCACTGCTTCAAAATATGATGATGCAGTCCACTCATAATAGTAACAGTTAATGAGGTAGCAATACCAAACGTTTTAGTGGACCTCAGAGCAACCATTAATGTAATGACTATTGATGTGATGGAAAAATTAGGACTTACTGATCTATGCCCCACAACTAGAGTCCTACAAATGGAAAATCAATCCATAGGTATTCCCAAAGGCATCATTGAAAATGTTCTTGTCAAGGTGGATGGATGGGAATATCCAGTGGATTTCTAGATAATTGAATCCCTTACGCCCAAAGACAGTTATCCAATAATTTTTGGACGACCATGGATGGCTATAGTTGCATCCAAGATTGACTATAGGGAGGGAGGAATGACAATCTCCCATGGATCTAATAGAAAATAGTTGTTTTTGTATCCTCTTGCTAAGCCTGCCGAACATAGTAAAGTATGGGTTGATGAACCAGAAATTCCTATTGGACAAGAAAATTTGGCTACACTGGCCATGGTAGTCATCAAACAACATGGTGAGGAATTAGAGGATGAATTAGAGAACAATGTGGAAAGTATTGCAATAGAATCCAATAATGAAGAGATGTTAGATGTAGAAGAAATCATAGGACACCCAATCAATACAAATCAAGAAGAATTTGATGATAATAAGTTTACTGGATTTCCTTTCCCTTTGATGAACTTAGTTCCAAAAACTTTCCATTTCTTTGTAGATGTTGCTCGGCTTCATAAAACTGTATTGCATAGCTATCCACTTAACACTATGACAAGGCCCATTCACATTGTCACATCCAATTATCCTAGAGTCAAAACTATTATGTTGCTTCTAGGAAAAACTTTGAACATCAATAGTCGGTTGACTGAGATGAAAGAACAAAGACTATTTGATACCCTAGTGAGTAGATCTAAAGTGTTTGCTTGGGACTATAAGGATATGAGAGGAATACACCCTAGTGTGTGCACACACCGTATCTATATTGAGGCTGTTTGACCTATTCGCTCACCATAACTAAGACTCAATCTTGCCCTCAAAGACATTGTTAAAACTGAGATTTAGAAACTCTTGCAGGTAGGATTTATCTACCCAATTTCTGACAAGTGGGTGTCACCCTTGGTTGTATTTCCATAAGAAGAATGGGAATTGGAGAGTATGTGTAGATTATAGGGAGATCAACAAAGTGACATGTAGAGATTATTTCCCCTTGCCATTCATGTACCGAGTGTTGGATAAATTGGTTGGGAGAAAATATTTTTCATTTTTGGACGGATTTAGTGGATACAACTAGATACAGGTAGCAGCCAAAGAACAAGATAAGATGACCTTTACCTGCCCTTGGGGGAAATTTGCATATAGGGTTCTTCCCTTTGGGCTATGTAATGCTCTTGCCACGTTTCAAAGGGCCATCCTAGCTATATTTGCTAAGCTAGTAAATGAGTACATTGAAGTCTATATGGATGACTTCACTATATATGGTTCAAATTTTGATGAAGCGCTTACAAATCTAGATAAAGTGTTAGAATAGTGTGAGGATCATCATTTGTCCCTCAGCCATGAGAAATGCTTAATCATGGTGGAACAAGGAATAGTGCTAGGACATCATATTTCAACTAAATGGATTAAGTTTTATTCCAAGAAAATCAAAGTCATACAACAACTTGAGATCCAAAAAACTCATATTGATGTTAGGAGTTTCTTAGGGCATGCTGGATACTACCGAAGGTTCATAGGAAACTTTAGCAAAATTACAGCCTCGATGTTTTCTCTCCTTCAGAAAAATGTTGACTTCACTTGGACACCTAAGTGTCAGTCCTCATTTGAAACTATTAGAGAAAAACTCATCTCTACCCCTATCCTACGAGGACCTAACTAGAACCTGCTATTTCACATTTATGCCGATGCATCTAATGATGCCATTGGAGTGGTTCTAAGGAAAGAAGATGAGAATGGAGGGAAATATGCTATATATTTTATTAGCAAAAATTGGATGCCAACAGAGAAGAATTACACCACAACAGAGAAAGAATTCCTTGTTGTAGTGCACACCATCAAGAAATTTATACATTATGTCACAAGATGCAAAGTTACAGTGCACACAAACCATGCAACCATCAAGTATCTCATGAATAAATCGGTGGTAAATGCAAGGATAATCAAGTGGTTACTCCTCTAGGAGTTCAATGTGACAATTTTTGACAAACCAGGGAAGTCTAACATAGTCATAGACTTCTTATTCTCGATAAAACATGATGGCGACTATGCTCTAGTATAAGAAAAATTCCCAAATGAAAATTTGTTTGCCATCTCCACTAAAACTCCTTGGTTTGCCAATATTGTGAATTACTTAGCCAACACATAAGTACCACCCCACTTTTCATCAAAATAGAGGAAATACCTCGTGAGAGTGCCCCTTTTAAATGGATTAATGGAATCTTGTTTCGATGTGGACCTGATATGGTTTTACGATGGTGTGTTAGGGAAGATGAGACCCACAATATCCTTAGGGTCTATCATGATGACCCTTCTAGATGTCATTATTCTACTAAAAGGACAACTCACAAGATTCTAAGAGTAGGATACTATTGGCCTTCAATGCATAAGGACATCAAGAAGTACATTCGTAGGTGTGATGAATGCCAAAGGGTAGGAAGACCAACTGCATCCAATGAAATTCCCCTTCAACCTCAGGTAGTCCTTGAACCATTTGAAAAATGGGGATTGGATTTCATTGGCCCCATAGACCCTCCTTTGCAAGGAAAAGAATATATTATGGTATGTACCGACTACATGACTAAGTGGGAGGAAGTGCAAGCACTACGCATTGCTAGGGAAGAGCAGGTAGCTGACTTTCTTTATAACATAATAATTCTAAGATTCGGGGCTCCAAGAACAATTGTTACATACCAAGGCCCCCAATTTATGTCTAAAGTCCTATTGGCATTCACATATCACTTCCAAGTAGATCACAAGAAGTCTTCACCCTACCACCCACAAGAAAATAGACAAGTTGAGGTCACTAATAGGGAACTAGAGAATATTTTGACAAAAACGGTCTCTTTAGGAAGGAAAGATTGGGCTAGGAAACTACCAGAAGCTATTTGGGCATACAACATGGCTTGGAAGTCAACCACTAGCTATAGCCCCTATGAGTTAGTCTTTGGGAAGAAGCCCCTCTTGCCCATTGAATTCAAGTTCCAAACCCTTAGGACGGCCATGGAATTGGGAATGGATCTTAAATGAGCTCAAATTGAGAAAGTCTTATAGCTTAGTGAACTGGATGAACTCAGTTTGGATGTTGTCCATCAAATTGAACTGTTCCAACAATAATGTAAGGTATGGAGTGACAAACATATCAAGGAAAAAGAATTCCATACTAGGGATTGGACATTATTGTTTGATTCCAAATACAAGGATCATCAAGGGAAACTCAGGACACACTGGCTTGGACCATACGAGATTTCTAAAGTATTTTCTAATGGTTCGGTCCAGTTAAAACCAATTGATGGTGACACAAAAACTCTTCTAGTTAATGGGCATCGATTACGCATTGACCATAAACCCGTTAACAAAGAGGAGTTTACAAAAATGGTAGAAACATAGGGAGAAATCCACTACATTGGCTCTGATGTGGTAGGGTGAATATAGTTGTTAAACAAATAACCCAATAAAAATAAATAAATAAATAATAAATCATTTCATTTCTGAAAAATTTCTTCAATTTCTTCAAATCCATCATTTGGACTTGGCTAAAGTTTTGTTTATATTTTGCAGGACTTCATCTTTTGGTGAGCCCAATTCTGGCACACCCTACTGCGATGCTACAAAATATACTAGCACAACTATTGTGATGCTCTGGAATCTTCTAGCACAGCTACTGCAATGCTCCAGAATCTGCTAGTACAGCTATTGTGATGCTCCAGAATTGTTGTAGCGATACTCTAAAATTGTTGTTGCAATGATCCAAAATCTACACATTAGAGTGGTTCCAAATTTCCTCCTAATCCTACATTTTGATGCATAACTATATGGTGCTTTGGAAAGTCAAGGCCAAAGTATCACAATTTTCTTCCTTTCGGCTGCATCTTTTTAGCGATGCTCTTGAATTTTGTTGTTTCTCTTATGGCTGCATCTTCTTAGTGATGCTTCAAAATTCTGCCCGGATGCTTCAGAATTATATTCAAATGCTCCAAAAATTTTAGTTGCTGCTCCAGCCGCATCTTTCAGTGATGCTCTGGAAATTTTGGTTGTTGTTCTGGCTGCATATTTCAACGATGCTCTGAAATTTTTGGTTATTGCTTCGGCTGGATCATTTGACGATGCTCCAGAAATCTTGGTTTCTACCCCAACTGCATCTATCAGCGACGCTCTAGAATCCTCAATCTGGTTACTCTCTTCTGATGACATATTTCTAGAATTATTTGGGAACTCTTTTCTTCTCTACTTCAGGTGCATTACTTGATAATGCTCTAGATTTTTGTACAAATTTTGTCTTTCCAATTTTTTTTAATTTTTCCTAAGTTTTGTGCATGCCCATCCTTTAATGTTGCTCCAAGATCTGCCCCCTTATGATTGATCTACCACATCACATCAAATATTTCCACAATAAATAAGATTATTATGACACCTTTTTGTCATAATAATTTTTGTCATTACTTCAACCATCCCATCCATGCCATCATTATCCGCCACTACCCTTGCCAACCATATGACTACCCAATTATGTCAGCAAAGGTAAGTGACGTTTGATCTAATGACAAGATCCAAGGTATGTGCAAATTTATTTGTTAAAAGGGTTACTATTTATTTTGAATAAAGGTTAATTAATTGGCATGATTTGTCCCCCTTGTAACTTTGAAACTTGTGCCCTTTACATGATTGGTAAGAGTACGACAACAATTGTAATTCCCCATGAAAGGTCTTCATCATTATGTAGTAAGGTGACAAGAAAGCTAGTAATTAATCTTGTCCTCGTTGAATATATCAACGTAGAACTCTTTTTCCATCTGTAATTCAGACAAGCAAGCATTCCAGAGTTCTATAAAATTCCACCGAGAAATAAAGGAAAAGGGAGGTGCTAAGAAAAAGTTTGAGCCAACTTATGTAGTGCCATTACTAGCATTAAGCAATATAATAGCTTTATTTCAAAGGGTTGGATGGCTAGACTTCATGAAATAATTTGAAGGCCACACAAAGTAGTTGGTGAAGGAATTTGTTGAGAATTTTATAGATGGGAAGACTGTGGTGTGCGGAAAACCATTTCGGGTAAGTACAAAAGTTCTTGCTTGTCTTTCTAGTCTTGAGAATAAAGGAATTAATTTAAATGAAGATACCCGTGTCCCTTATCAAAAGTTAACTAAATTGTTCCATAGGGAAGGGGAACCCCAACTTGTAATGACCATAAACACTAGGGGGAAAAATAAGGGAATTCATAGAATGTCTATTCCAGAACCCTGGAGATCTGTTGCAGCCTGGATTATTAAATATTTCACTTGTGAGGAACAAATGACTATAGAAGTGGGACCCACTTTTCACCTGCTAACTCATTTACACCATGACATTGAGGACCCTACTCTTAGGGTAAATTTACCAACTTTTCTCTACCATTCAGTCACCTCTATGATAGAAAAGTATAAAATTGGGATGAGACCCCTTAAACATCATGGTCTGATACAATTAATATGTAAATACCATTTTTTCCATAAGCTAGAGAAAAAGTGGCAAAGGTTTCTATGCAAATTTAAGAATGAAGAGCCACAAAGGCCACTTGAGGAAGGAGAATTCTCTAAACAAAAGGAACAGTCTGTAGAGGAACCCTCCTTGGAGGCATTAGGCACCCTTGAATCCCAATGTACCTCCATGGCTACCAATGGTGATGCACTGGAAACCTTTCCAGATGAATTACAAACCCCAGGACAAGAAGGGGAGGTGGGAATTGTACATTTCAGAGAAGAGGATGAACCCCCTCAAAAGAAGAAGAAATGAAGTAAAATTGTTTTTTAAATAACTCCTCCTTTGTAGAGGAGTAAACGGTTATCTTCAAGGGCTAATGAAATCAAACCCCAAGATATAGGCAATAGTTCAAAAAGGAAAAAGGTCAGGACTCCAATAAAGGTGGTAGAAATTGATCGTCCACCTAATAATGAGGCAATAGATGGAACAAAACAGCAAGGCGATGAACTTCCCAGTGAAAAGAACAAAGAAATCTTGTTGCCTAAAGAACAAGAAAGGGAAAGAACACAATCACCACACTTAGAGCAGAATGAAGATGAGCCTATGGGAGGATTCTCCCCTTTCCTTAACAAGTTGGAAAGTATACCTGAATTTGTGGAAAGAGTGCCTCAAGTAACTCCTCATGCATCTTTCTCTATGAATACCGATGAATAAAAAGATAGACCTCATATTGATGGAGAAATTACTTGCTCCTCTTTACCTAAAGAAACTAAAGAAGGAAGTATGCCTCATAATGATAATATAGAAGAGGTGGAAGAAGTGCTTCCTAAGAGCACTGAAACAAAAAATGCACCCCATATTGATGAAAAAGTGGAAGAAGTACCTCACTCCTCCCTTCCTAAGGACAACAAAGAAGAAAATGTGCCTCATCTTGATGAAGAAATTCCTCATGCATTATTTTCTATGGACACAGGGGATGAAGAATCCAGCCAAAGAAATGAGGAATTAGAAAAGATAAAGATAGAAATTCAAGGGTTAAGAGCCAAGTTGTAGGATGACAAGGCACAAATTAATCAATAGAAAGAAGAAATTTAGGTGAAAACTGCTATTGTCCATAAAACAAATCAAGAAGTTTCCAAGTTGACTATGCAAATGGAGGAAAAAGACAAACTTATTGAGCAGCTGCAATTCTAGATCCAACAATGGAATCAGTAGGGTAAGTAGAATCAAGATGCTCTATGTGAAAAAGAAAAATGTATTCAAGATTTGAAAAATAATTTTATGCAATTATTCAATGCCTTTGAAGAAGAAAATAATCAGAAGGAAATTGAGTTAAATGCCTCTGTGAGTAAAATTGTGGAGCTAGAGAAAAGTTTGCAGGAGAGTGACACCCAAGCAATCATGGAATCAAAGGGGACGCAAAAAAAACCTATTGTTATAGACTGCTTCCAGGTACATATTCCCCCAATACTATTGAAATGGATAGAGCATTGGTACCTCTTAAAGGATGTGGAATTTGAAAATAATAGGTTAAAGAGGGAATTAGTCATGTTAAAATAATCTTTCCATTAGGCATATAGGAGTAAGCAAGATCCTTGTGAAATTGGTGAGTTGCTATTAGCATGTAGAAGACCATCTAGGTTGTACTCCATGTTTCTAAATGAGTAGCTTTTAAGATGGAAATTACAAAGAATTCACCAAAACTAGCCTCATGACCTTGATAACAAGGAATTTGTAAAAGTATTTATTGAGTCACTCCCTATACAACAAAATTTGTTGTGTGAGTTATTTGTTCATAATTTTCTCTTAGAAAAGTGTACAAATTTCTTTATTAACTTCTTTGTGGGAGAAGTAGAATTAAGATCATTCCTATCCACTATGAAAAATCAACTTCACTGGAAAGACAGATCCATAAAGTATTCCAAAAACTATTGTAGGGTTATAGATGAGATACCTCATAGGAAGCCTCTCTCTTTCAAGAAACATTTTTTGGGTGTCAAAAGTAAATAGGAAGTACAGGTCAAATACAATAAAAATACTAGGTTGTGTCATGATTACTTTCAAGAACAAGGGACACATTTAATAGGACCAACATGGCATGCATGTGAAGAAAGGTATACTCCTCTTCCCATGCATCTCGAAAAGAGGGAAATAATTTCACCTCTTAATATCAAATGGTCCTACGAAAGAGCAATAGTTTTGGCCAAAATTATGGAGGGATTAAAGATCAACTAGATTGGTATGAGGTACATTCCTCGCTTGCTTCTTTCACCGCCACCTTCAGTATACACCAACCTGGACCAACATGAGGACAGTTTTGCTAGGTGGAGACAGAGGGTCACTTTTCATCAAGGATTCTTGAGGAATCCAGATATATTAGACATAGAGGTAGATGATGTGTATGATCTTAGTGTTAAGTATGAGGAAATGAACAGAAGGAATGATGGGCAGGGGACACACCAGAGAGCAGGAGGACCTACTCAAACTTAGGAAGGCGAGGAAATTATGAGGTAAAAATAACCTCATCAAAATAATGAGCTCAATATGTAAATCTAAACCCTTCAACCTTAATAACCTTGCCAATTAATTACCTTTAGGAAAAATAAGTGCTCTCTTTCTACGAATAAGCATACAAACTTTATTTCTTAGAGTTGATCAAATTTAACTAACTTATGTTGACTTAATGGTCTAGTCTTTGAGCATTGTGTAGGTCAACTCCACTCCCAATCACATTCTAGTCATAAGGGAAATGAATGCGGATCTTGACACTTTTGAAAACTAGCGAGCGGGCACCGAAATTCTAGGAGCACATGTTTTGACCAAGTCTTTATAATTCTATTATCTTTCAATTTAAAAAAAATCATGGCTCATGTGAAGCCTCTTTAATATTGTATATGATGGGCTTTAAAGTCCCTTTTACTATGGGAAATTTGTTGAAAGACTCGACCGACTAAAAAATAGGACTTTTGTTAGTCATTTTTCATATATATATGTAATTGTTACAAACAATAAAAGGAGATGATCATTATGTTTCCAATTTGTCTTTGAGTAAAAAAAACTACCATATGAATATGATTTTTCCTGCCACTCTTTGAATTACTGTGTAATATGGATGCATATGTGGAATGAAGTAACTGAGAGATTTTTCTAGTGCATGTGATCTAAAGTATCATTAGTCACGCCTAAGAGTTGGCCACTCGAGGGTTATACATAGATAGATAAGTATTATGTTTCCTATTATGTATTTTCTTCTAATCAATAATAGTTGATTTTTCATTTCATTTTCATGAGTATATGTTATACTGTTAGTGTCAAGGTTGTAGGTTGTAACTAAGTCTGTAGTTTCTGAGCTTAATATTTGAATGTCCAGATCACCTTTCTTCAATTGATTCTAATTAATGGTTTTATGATTAGTAGTCAGCTTGTTATCTTTTGCATTAGATTGATGTTTCCTAATTTATTTACATGCTTTAATTCTTTAGCAATTTATGCATTCTTTAGATTAATCGTTTCTATACTTTCTAGTTTAATGGTGATGCTTTTTAGATTCTAAGTTTTCTATTTTCTGATTTGAGTTATTTTCCTGCTTTCTAGATAAATGATTTATTGCTTTTAAGATTAGAGGCCCCTTAGCTTAGAACTTTTATTTAGTTGATTAGTGCTTAAGAGAGAAGTTGAGATGTCCTCTATTGCATACAACTGTTGGACACTGCCCAGTCGACATATTGATGTGTTTATTCACTAAAGTGTTAGGACCTAACGTTAGCTTGTCAGAACCTATGGAGGATATGCCTAGCTCTCCTTTGGTAAGTGATCGTCCACCTCTAAATATGGAAGATTTAGTCAATAATATGATAGAATTTGAGGATTTTCTAGCTACTACTAGGTTATTTGATGAAGTTGCTAAAAAGGATAAGGAAAAAATTGTAGATGATTTCATTTAATACATGGTTATTTTTAATGAGAATATGGAACTATATGGAAGGAGGTGACTAAAAATGTATGGGAAGATTTTCTACAAAGAAGGCATGAAGTTGCAACTACTAATGAGAAAATAAACTATGATGCCTTGAACACATATGAATACTCTTTATCTAAGGAAGATGTTTCTACTATATTAAATGAATTTTCTAAGTTGTTCAGGGTAAAATCAGAGTCACTCTTCTAATGACTAAAGAGAAAGATAGTACTAAAAGATTGAGGCAAGAGACTCTTGATATAGTTAGGGAAATGGAAAAGAATTATGGGATAAGAACCATTTCTTCATCTCATACAACTCAAGCACAAGATCTCGCTAATGTTATAGAAGTAGAGGATCATCCTATTGTAATTTTTTTTGGTAAAACACATGTTTCTTCAAAGACATCTACTCCTCTGAATGATATAGAGGAAATAACCAATAAACCCACTAAAGATTAGCATAAGAATGATACTGATAACAATCCAAAATAACACCATGAGGATACAAGAAATAATGGAGATGAAGACAAGAATGAAGATGAAGGAAACAAAGATGAACAAGGTAATGATGGAAAAGATGAAGTAAAGGAGGAGGAAAATAAAGAAAAACCTTCAAAAAAATCCTTCGGAAAAGATGTAGAAGAGGAAAAGAAGGAAGAAAACAAGGAAGAAAAAAAGATTGGAAGAAGTGAAAGAAGAATTCCCCAAGACCACTGAGCCATCAAATCCATTCAGAGAATCATCTAGAAGTAATCTTAAAGGTCTAATGATAAGGAAAACAAGGATTCAGCTTGTGCTACCACCTCAGTTGGTTCAACTCCTGTCATATCTAGGCTATGTGAATCTAAGTAAGATGTCACCTATAGAAAGGATAAATATTTGTGGTAATTTTCTTAACTATAGAACATAGGAAATTGAACATACCTATTAGAGAGGGACCAAATTGGTAAATGAAGCTATTAAGGCTCTGCAAGAGACAACTCCCAATGCCACAATTGATGATTCCTTAGTGCATATTGAAAAAATAAAGTTCTTGGTTGGTTTTGTTAAAGAATATACCTCTAACCTTAAGATACAAACTGAGAAAGAGGCAGAGTCAAGCCTTCTAAAGAAAAAGTTACTAGTTCTATAGGATAAATTTGTAATCACACACAACAAGGTGTTGCAAAATTTGAAATAGGTAGAGGATTGTGATGAGGAATCCTAGATATTGTTTGTATATTGCATGTGGTGGCCTAATGCCACTCAAGGCATTAAATAATTAATGGGCTCAATAGAGTTTGAACTTTCCAATTCCTCTGAAACCTACAAGATTATAGATGATAAAATTTATACTACCTAGACTTCTATTGTAGATTTGTAGAGCAAGTTTCACCTTATAGAGGCAAAAAGAAGATGCTATAAGGTGGTTTGCAAAACTTAGAGATTTGGTAATTCATAGACACATTCATATATAAAGTGCCTTGGTGGATGCAAAGAAACTAAACAAGATGAATCTTAATCCATCCACTCTAGAAGAAGGAGAAGAATAATTAGTAGAACTGGAATCACTGCACAATGTGCTATGCTTAGTAGAACTAGAATCACTGCACAATGCGCTTGTCAGAGCAAAGCAAATTTGGAATGATGGAAAACTTGCTTGGGAAGCTATTCTCAACGAATTACAAAGTTCCCCTAGTTTTGGTTAATTTTTTTTGTTTATTTCTCTTTTACCCTTTGTTCTTGATGTCAAAGGGGGAGAAGGTTCTATGTGGAGAAGGGTTTGTGTAGAAAATAATTTTGTGAATTTTTGGTTTTAGAGAAGTTATGTGTTTGTGTATATCTGGAAGGGGGAGTTGAGTTCGCACATTTTTGTTTTGGAGTGTGAAGACATTTATTTTGGAGTTTCATTTTTGGAACATGTCTCCATCAATGATAAAGGGGGAGATTTTTGGAATAATGAAGAAGAATCCCTTTGATGTGTTGTCATTGATGTCAACATTGGTTTGTGACAGTTTTTGTCTATTGGGTAAATAGTGGTTCAAGTACTCTAATTCGGTAATTTGGTCCATAATTTTTCATATCATAAGATCAACCTATGCAGTTTTAATATTTTAATCAGGACTATTAATTTCCACTATGGACAAGTTTTCAACAATTTTGGTTGAATATGCTAAGAGATATAAATGATAGAAGATCGACTTATAGGAATTGCACACTATCCTGGCTGACATGGCTAAGTTTTGTTTGTTTCATGGATGATTAAATAGTTCCTTAGGTCTGGGCTGACATATTTTATGTCTTACATGTTTTGTTTTGAGTTCCAAGAAGTTTTGGTTTGAGCTGACAAGCTATTTTGAATCAATTATGTTCACATCCAATTAGGCCGACCTAATTGATGTATGTTGATGTAAGTTGGTATATATATGTATGAAATATTTTTATAATAAAGGGAATACAAACATATAGACATAGATGTATGTATGTGTGCTAAGTGAAAAACTACAAGCAGTAATATGCAACAATGTGATATTGTGTGAAGTTGTTGGTAGTTATTGTGAACCTACAAACTGATGCAAGGTTTTGTTTTCTAGAGCTTAATTGGAACTAAACTCAACACATAGAAGGTGTATTTCATCAGTTCATCCTTTTGGTAGTGAGTCACTCTCTTTTGTAATCATCTAAGGTTGTGAGCCTTTTAAAGATAGTGTGTCCTAGTGTACCATAGAAAAATGGGTCATTGACATTTTCATGGTTATTTAGGTCTTTCTCTTGTGATGTTTGACTTGTCTTGTTTTTATTTAATGTTGCAATGTAACTTAGGCATCCACATTAGGTCTTGAATATTCAAATTATGACATCTTTGAAGGTGTTGTGAAGTGTTGTAACACATTTCTACACTTTTCTAGACTCTTTTCATTACAATTCACCTAAAAATTACCTTTTCATCACTTGTCAAGTCCTATTCTAAAGTGTTATGGTGATTTTATGACATTTGCATGTTGTTTATTCATCATTCCTTGTTCATTTTGTGTGAACCCCAATCCTAATACCTGCAAAACAAAGAGAATAAACACACTAAGTTAGATATTGCAAGCATGAACAAGGATTCCCCATGAAATCCATTTACAAACTTCAAATTAGGAAAGAAAACAATGAAGAACACAATGAAACAAGAAAATACAGATTCAATCCTAATTAGAATAGCAAACACATGATCCCATGGGGGAATTGGTGCAATTTGATGTGAAAATTGGCCCTTTCCCAATTCCTAAGATGCAAGCTTGATATGTTGATAATGATTGATCCACTTTGTTGATGAAGGATGAGAAATCCAAGCGAAAAACCTAAAAAAACCTAACTAAGAACTCAATGGTGATGGATGGAAATGGCTAAATATTTTAGCATAATAACTTTGCATAATTTGTGGATGATCAAATTAGAATATGAGCTCTTTATTTATAGAATGCCAAGATGGATGAATGTCCAAATTTGAGCAATGTGGGACTAACATTCATCCAATGGAAAGATGCCACTTGTCAATCTATGAATGGATGGAGGATGTGCAAGATTTGAGAATTGTGCCAATAAATGCATATTTTTGAATTTCAAATTTGTTGAAATGACATGCAAGATGGAAGGGAAAATGTAATAAATGCCACTTGGCTCAAGGCAAAGGACATGTAAGATGAAGTTATTTCCTTTTTGGATGTACATGTTGACTTGGAATTTTTGAATTCAAATTTTAGGGAATATTCCAAAAGATTCCTTGTGAGGAAAATAGGGATTTAATAAATGAATTAAATCTATTTTCATGTGCAACTTGCAAAATCTAGAGGATGGGACATGATGAGAGATTAAATTAATCAAGGGTTAATTAATTTAATAGGAGGTTAGATGATGTGATCTATTTGGCTCAAATTTATGGATTTATTTAAATCAAATAAGAGAGGAATATGAGAAAGGATTAATTAAATAAAGATTTTGATTTATTTAACTAAAATATGATGGTGTTAGATTAAATTAAATAAGGTTTTAATTTATTTAATTTAATGAATAGACTTTAGAGATTTAATCCAATAAAATTAATTATTTAATTAAATAGAGATAATTAGATCAGATGGATTGATTTACTTAACAAAAGAGAGAGACATAATTAAATAACTGGTTTATTTAATTAAGGGAGGAATATTGATGAATTTAATCAGATAAGGAGATTTGATTAAATGGTTAGACTGAGGAATGATTTAGGAAGAAACGATGTTAGTAGTTGGGATCAGATGCACAATGTCAATTGGTATAATTTACGTGTCTACACATTTCATTTCATTTCTTCATTAAGGTTTTGATTACCTAAATAGGATTTGACCAAGGAAAATCCCTACACTCTAACCCTTAACTATTTTCCCCCTTTTGCATGTGTGTTTGCAAAATTTTGTATGCAGATTTATCAAGCAATTAGGTGTTAAAAGGTGGTCAAAAAGTCAACTAAACCCTATTACAAGCTTGGAGACAACCTATAGTTCATTTTCAGCAGATTTGACTCCTGTCAACCTGACAAGAAGACGAGTGCAGATCTGGAGCTACAAAATTGACCTTTGATTTCATAAAATTTTGGAGGAGGACTGATTCACCATCAGTGGCGAATGAGTCCCACCTTAAGGCTGAAAAAGGTGATTTTGTTAGATTCTAGTTCCCGATAGTTAGAAACCTGTTTCAGGAGATTTTACCAGTAGGAGGACTAGTTCGCCATCAGTGGTGAATGAGTCCCACTAGTCATCAACAATGATTTTTCTAGAATTCCAAAATCTTCTCAAATATATAATCTATTTCCAGGTGAACTCTAATTAGCCTCTTTCAATTTTATTTTGCATTTGTGTATGTTTCTTGTCCATTCTTGCATATCTAATTGTGTTTTCAAACATTGCATATTACATTAGTTTTGCATTAATAATAAGTCAATTACATCATTTAGTTACATCTACATCCTTGAATTTAGTCTTAATTACATCATACAATTCTCTATTTGAGTGAACCATCATAATTTTGGGGTTTTATCTCTCTCCTTTTAGGTGAAATATCCTAAGAGTGTAAGAGAAGCACATAAAACACATCAAAATTGTTGGTTCATTTTGGTGAACCTGCATATTGAACACTTTATCTTTCTGATTACAATTGCATCTTGCATCCTAGGTGTCCTTTTCCTAGACTCATTCACCACCTTGGGCGAATCAGTCCAGTTGCCTTTTCTACATTGAAATTTTTGGCATTTCATAAGTTTTTCCTGCATTTCTATTTCCTATTACTATCCTCTTGTTTCATTTTACAAAATTTCTATCATTAGCATTTTGTTGTTCCTAGTTTTCATTTTCATTCACCCCATTTTTGTGTTACTTGTATGAGTGTTTGGTGCCCTATAGATAATAATTAGTGAGATGAAGTTCTAGATTCATGGCTTCTCGTGATAGCACTTTTGTTGTGGACCTTGGGATCTCAAGAGATCCTACTCCTAGTATAGACAATGGTGCATTAAGCATGGATGCTACCACTAGTATGCCTTTACCTTCACATCCAATGCATGTTGACACACAAACAAATTCCATTCCACAAGAGAAATTCATTAGTATTCATGAGGATTTTGCACATTTGCAACAAGATTTAAGTCTTGAAAACATTTCCACCACTGCTATACCTACGATAGAAAACCTTCATTGCTTGATTGAAAGTGATGATGGCTTACAAGCTATAAAAATAATAGCTAAGATATACAACAAACATGTTCCTTCCTCATCCCAATTAGCAAATATTGTTGTGAGCCAAGGAGGATCTCACATTCCTCCTCCTTCAAGGATAGCATCCATACCAATCTATACTACTCCTCAAGTTACAACAACTATGCAATAGGTTAGTCATGTGATTCCCTCTTTCAGTATTCCAACTAGCATTCCTAGTTCTTTTGTGGAATTGAATGTTCCATATTCTACCTTCAACCCCTCTTAGTGTTCCTTTCACTTCCCCTAGCATTACATACACTCCATCACCATTTTCCCTTCCCCCTCACACCACTTACACCAACCCCATCATTACACAACTCTTTAACACCGTTTCATCCATGCAACAACAAATATCCACCATTAGCCAAAGTCAAAATGCTCCAACCACATATCATGCCCGTAGTAACCCATTATCTCTAGAGATCTTGAGAACATCAATGCCATAGGGAATTGAGATGCCTAGGTTTGAGAAGTATGGAGGTAAAGGAGACCCTACTAATCATGTTAATGTCTATACAACATTGTGTAGAGATTTTTTCCTCAATGATAAAATATTAGCCAAAATTTTTCCTAGGACCTTAAAGGACATTGCATTAGAGTGGTTTTCAAACCTACCTAATCATTCAATCCAATCATTTAATGAACTTGTGGATGCCTTTATAAGTCATTTCCAAGTCTATATGACTCCCAAAAAGATAATGGATGTTTTAATGCAATGTAAACAAAATGAAGATGAAAAAGTAACTGATTTCATTTCACGTTATCAGTCATTGTATGCTCAAATTGATGTAAAGATTCCTAATTCACATCTGCAAAAGATGTTTATCGAAAACTTGCACACTAACCTTTAGGATAAGTTAACTATGATGAAATTTCCTTCATTCATGCATTTATGGACAACCCTTTGTGACTATCACAACTCAGTTACTAGTCATGATTCAAAGTCCACTTCTTTAACTGAGCTGAGAAGTCTGAGCAAAACAACCAAAACAATGTGCAAAAATTTAGAAAACCAAATCGGGGCTTCTTACAGTTCAATTTTCCTTCTCTGCAACCAACTCAACCTATTTAGATTCAAGTGGCAGCTGTTAAAGTAGTGGTTCCCTTTACCTATGGAGACTTGAAGAGACAATTTACCACCTTACCCGATAATCTCCATAACACAATGAACCAATTGCTCCAGCAACAAATGATCACTTTTCCTACTATTAAACCACTTGATACCACCAATCCTTTACCACCCACATTTAAGCCTAATGCTTATTGTCGTTTTCATTGCCAAAATGGACATGACACTGAACAATGTAAGCATCTCAAACACTTAGTTCAAGACCTCATTGATTCTGTCTGTTTTTCCATTGTGGGTGTCAATGATCAAGAAGATAAGTCCAATGCACCCCCTAATTAGAATTTACAAATTTTTACCAACCCTATGCCTACACACAATGTTTCATTTGTCAAGGCTAGTGAACCTTCAAACACTCGTGCAATGAACATTGATACAAATAATGAACAATATGATATTACTCCAAATTTTACCCAATTCAATCCTATGGATGAACTTGTGAGTACGATAAATGTTATCCCTCATAAGGGCCCAACCAACGAATATATTGATATTACTTTTTCTTCTCATTATATATTTAAAAATCTTCTTGATGGTCATCTTTACATAGCCAGCAAAATCTATGATAAGCCCACCAATGGGATATTAATAGATCCCGCCTCTGGTGAGAATGTGATCATGGAAGAGCTTTTAGTATTACACAATCTCTATCAAGATGATTATAATAAACCAACTGAATGGATTAAAACACATACCGTTTTTGCATGCACTATGATTAGATTGACCATACTCCCATTACAGATAGGAGCCAAAAATTTGGATGTAACATTTTCTATTATTCCGCAATCAGATAGTTTCATTTGTGGTTAGGTCATCCTTGGCTTCGCTTGATGAAAGTTGTTCCTTCAGTTCTTCACAAATTTTTGAAGTTTCCATATAGCAATGAAATATTTACCATACACCATAGTGGCTTTAGGCCATTGTCCTCTAAAGGTAAATTTTCCTTAGAATCCTTTTGTCATGAACCTATGGAACCCATCACCCCTCGAAAGGACTTCTTTTTCATAACCTATCAAAAGTCCAAATCCAAATGAATAGTCAAATTGTCTCTTTGTAACATATCCCCATCCACTTTCGCTACTCCTATCCTTGATGAAACCATGCTTCAGCCTCAGTTCGACATTGAACAAACAATACAACCTCATGAGCACCCAACCATAGACACTTCCCCTTCATCGTTTAAATGAAACCAATCATGTCATGCCTCCTCACACTAAACAATTTTATAAAGCCAAAGAGAAAGTGATTGACCCATCTTCTTCAGTTTCTTTTGTTCTTCCTATTGGAAACACAAGGGTAGACAACTGAGAGGGGGGGTGAATCAGTTGTCACATAAATTTAAAAATTATTCAACTTATTAACCTTATTCTCTGATCTAATTAATAACCATGAAAGTATAAATCATCAACACATCAGAAACACACATAACACCAAGATTTTTTACGTGGAAACCTTGTTAGGGGAAAAACCATGGTGGAGGTCAGTCCACAAGATTATACCCTATTAAAAGTATAAGAAGTGAAAATATGGGAATGCACTTGCATTTAGGCATATTGCCTAGAGCTCACTACTCAATTACAACAGGGCTAACTACCCAAAGGAAGACACACTATCTTACAAAAAGAATCATATTACATCCGCAGCGATTTGAACTAATAGAATAACATCTGTTAATGCCTTATCACAGTTCTGGTTAAGTGCATGAACACTTCTTTGCTCTTCTTCACTCTTCTTCACACTCTGCTCTTCCTTCAAATGATTTAGATCAACATTCACACATATACACATAGAAGAACACTCTGAAATCCACTCACACACACCAATTCAAATAAACAATCACTCTTATATATCGTAACAAGAAGTTTCATCCCTTCATGTTGGCCTCAACAAAATAATAAAATTAATATAAATTGTCGACCCAAAATACTAAATATTATTAATGTGAATCAACCAAGTTTAGCCACACCTTAGTGAAGACCCAAATCAACATCTCCAACATGAAAACACTTCAATTAATTACTCCTCAAAAATCCACAACATGCTACAAACACCATGTTGGCCAAGAACAAGAAAAACATGAACATGCAAGAGAAAATCACCAACCACAAGCACAATGATCAATGCATACATGCAACAAAGATAGAGAATGATATAGAAGCATCCAAAAACATCATGAATCACTAGAGAAGCATCCAAAACAACTGAACTAACTAAAATAGCATCATCTTCAATCAACAACGCCAACTGAAGCAATAGAAAAACTACCAGAATGTAAATCTTCATAACTCGATCAAATCTTCACATAGATCTCTAAAACAAGTGATGTGGATAAACTAGATACACTTAGTAACAAACCCTTTAGTCCAAAAACTCTGATCATCAATGTATAGAACTTTCTGACATAATGAACTTTACTTTGCCACTAACAACCTTCAACTCATCTCATTACAATTTTCTCAATATCCTCGACATATATAGCTTCTAATGAATTAATGCTAATAGTGTTGACATCAATGACAACCACATATCAGAAACACAACCACAACATCCAAAAATCTCCCCCTTTGGAATTGATGGCAATGCATGATGTGAAAAACAACATCAATGCAACTAACTCTTGACACTTACTCCCCCTTAGGTTCTAACTCATTTTCTCCTCAATTATTTCACATGATCTTCTCCCCACAAGGCTCTTCTCCCCAAATAATCACCAATTTTTCACATGACTCTTCTCCCCATTTGACATCAATGACAAATATATTTAGACTTCACACAAGCTCTAAACCACATATCTGAACATCTGAACATCTGACTACTCCCCTTGAGTAGCAACAACCACAACATCAATTGGGATCAAGATATGACTTTGAAATGCACAAAATGATGCATTGCAATGCATCCTTAGTTCTAATTAGGAGGGGTAATCACCCCTAACTTCCCTCTAAGATACTAAAAAGTATCCTTAGGAAACAACTTGGTAAGATGTCTGTAATCTGATCCTTAGTGGGCACATACTCTAGTCTGACTTCCTTTTCACTCACCTTTTCTCTCAAAAAGTGAAACTTAATAGATATATGCTTTATCTTTGAATGCAACACCAGATTCTTAGAAATGTTAATAGCACTTGAATTATCATAGAATATAGCAATAGGCTCATTATACATAGATTTGATATCCTTCAACATCTACTTCATCCACAAGACTTGAGTACAATTGTTAGCAATAGAAATGTATTTGGCTTCTATAGTAGATAAGGAAATGGAATTTTGGTTCTTACTTAACCATGAAATCAGCTTCTTACCCAAGAAAAATGCTCCACCACTAGTGCTTTTCCTCTCATTTACATCTCCATCCCAATCAACATCAGTAAAGGCACTCAAAGTAAGATCATCATCTATAGGATACCATAGGCCAAAGTCAACTATTCCATTCAAGTATCTAAAAATTCTCTTCACAACAGTCACATGAGATTCCTTCAAATCAACTTGAAATCTTGCAACAATACATACAACATTCATGATATCAGTCCTAATTTGAGTTAAATACAACAATCCACCAATCATTGATCTGTATCTAGTCTTATTTTCCTTTGGAGAATCATCTTCTATTGTTAACTTGCATCTAGTCACCATGGGTGTACTGACTGGCTTTGAATCCTCCATACCGAACTTCAACAATTCCTTAACATACTTGGATTGAGATATAAAAATCCCTTTATCTAACTGAGTAACTTGCAATCCCAAAAAGAATTTCATCTCACCAATCATTGACATTTCAAATTTACTCATCTCATTAGCAAACTTCATGCACAAACGATCATCTCCTCCAAAAATGATATCATCAACAAAGACTTCCACAATCGAATCTTTATTACCATTCTTAAAATATAGATTACTATCAGCAGTACCTTTGTTAAATCCAAGCTTCAATAAATACTTGTCTAATCTGCCATACCATGATCTAGGGGCTTGCTTGAGTCCATACAATGCTTTCTTCAACCGACACACCATATCTCCCTTATTAGTCAACTAAAATCCATCAAGTTGTTAAACATACACCTCTTCTTCCAATTCACCAATTATAAAAGATGACTTGACATCCATCAAATAAACCTTGTAGTTCTTGTAGGCAACATAGGAAAGAAATAATCTTACAAATTCAATTCTAGCAACAGGGGAAAAAGTCTCTTTGAAATTGATTCCTTCCATCTGTGAATATCCTTTGCATACCCATCTTGCTTTGCTTCTAACCACTTCTCCTTGCTCATTTAGTTTGTTTCTAAAGACCCATTTAGTTCCAATGACATTCTTATCCTTAGGTCTGGGAACAAGAATCCATGTATCATCCTTCTCAATCTGTTTTAGTTCCTTTTTCATTGCTTCAACCCAATGCTCATCTCTACATGCTTCATTCACACTAGTAGGCTCAGTCTTTGAAATCAAATAGTATTCTTCTACAATCTTTCTCCTAGTATGGACACCTTTTTTATTATCTCCTATAATTTGATCTTCTAAATTATTCAATCTTACATACCTTGAATTCTTCTTAGGTTGTTCTTCAACTTCAGGCTCTTGTGTTCTCTCTTCTACAGCTTCATTGGTTTCTTCTTCCTCTTGATTTTCTTGATCCACCAGAATGATTTGTAGTCTGAACTTGCTTTCCCTTGTTTGTACAAACATTCTGATCATCAGAATCATATCCATAGGTTCTGGATGGTGTAACTAAGTCTTCATCAAACTTGACATTTGCACTTTCAACCATCTTCCTCAATCTTTTATTGTAACACCGGTAGGCCTTGCTATTAGTAGAATAACCTAGAAAGATGACTTCATCACTCCTAGCATCAAACTTTCCTAGGTCTTCATCTCTCTTAATATAACATTTTCTTCCAAATATCTTGAAATATTTAACAATAGGCTTTTGACCAGTCCATAGCTCAGAAGGGGTCTTACCAGTGTTACCTTTGATTTGTACCCAATTGAGTGTGTAGACAGGAGTACTCACAACTTCTCTCCAATAGATATGGGGGACATTTCCTTCCAACATCATAGTTCTAGCAACATCTTCAATTGTTTTTTTCTTCCTTTCCACAACTCCATTTTGCTGAGGGGTCCACAGTGCAGATAATTGTCTCTTTATTCCATGTTCTTCACAAAAAGAATTAAATTCACTAGAAGTGACTTAACCACCTCTATCTAATCTCAAACATTTAATCTTCAAACCTGTCTCTATCTCAACCATAGCCTTAAAGGTCTTGAAATTTTATAGTGCTTCTGATTTCTCCCTTAAGAAAGTAACCCACACCATTCTTGAATAATAATCAATGAGTAACATGAAATACCTATAACCTTGTCAACTTATGACTGTAGAGGGACCCAAAAAATTAATATGCACAAGTTCCAACAATTCATTTGAACAATGTTGTTTGCTTCGAAATGAAATTCTTGTTTTCTTTCCTAACTGACATTCCTTACATATGGCATTAGTAGGTTTCACCAACTTAGGTAGATCTCTCATAGCCTTAGTAGAACTTATCTTAACAATATTATCAAAGTTAACATGACACATTCTCCTATGCCATAACCAACTTTCATTAACTTGAGCAATCAAATGACTTTTACTAGCAAAACTCAAGTGAAAGATATTACCTTTTGTTTTTGTACCTGATGCAATTACATTTTCAGAACTCAATATTCTACACTTTCCATCCTTGAAGTGAAGATTGTATCCCTTATCAACCATCTGACCAACACTTAAAATATTATGGTTCAAACCTTCCACATACATGACATCATTAGTATTATTCTTACCATCAAGAGAAATGCATCCTCTCACATGGATCACACCAGTTGTATTATCACTAAATCTCACAACACCACCATCATACTTTTCCAAGTTCACAAACTTACTTTTATCTCATGTCATATGATGTGAACATCCACTGTCAAACACCCATTCATCTTTCTCTTCAACTCGAGCAACTAGGTATTTCTCCACATTTGTACAATTAGCAGATTCAGTAGATACATGCTTTTTTTCCTTGATAGAAATAAATACCCATTCATCATCACTTTTATTTCCTTTATTAGATTCATCATTTGTCACACCTTCATTAGCAGCATAGTAACACTTCTTTTGAAATCTAGGCTTGTTATGTCGTGGTTTATGATTTCTTTCTAGACACCTTGATGCAAAATGACCTATCTTATTGCAAGAAAAACATTTAAGAGGGAATTTTCCTTCATACTTATCTTTTCCTCTCAGTACTCTTTTGACAATAAGTGCTTCCATCTCTTCGAGCTCTCTTTCTTCTTCAATTTGTCTAATTTCATCCTCATACTTGAATGTATTTCTAGATGAACTCTCACCCAGATCATATCTCCATCTATCTCTTCTAGAAGTAGTAGCCTTCAATGCAGATTCAACCTTAGGAAGGGCATCACCAAATTCACTCAACTCAAAATCAGTAAGCTTACCAACCAACATGTCTTTGGTTACATTTGTTACAGCTCGGAGCTCTTCAATAGCACTAGATTTGACTTTGTAAGATTCAGGCAAGGATCTAAGTACTTTAGCAACAATCTCTTATTCGTCTATCTATCCACTAGCACATCTGATACCATACAAAAGTTCATTTACGCTTTGCATAAAAATAGTAATTTTCTCATCATCACCCATTCTCAACTTTTCATATTTTCCTTTCAGACTCTGCAACTTAGCAATCTTCACATTAGTATCACCTTCATACAAGGTTTCCAAATTTTTCTAGATCTCATAAACAATCTTCAAATCCATAACATTTTCCATCTTAGAATTAGTCAAGAAACTCAACAAGGCTTCCTTAGCCTAGATATTATACTTAGCATCTCTAATCTCAGAAGTAGTAGTAGGACCATTATGAGGAATAACATACCTATTACATGTAATGTTCTAGAAGGGTTCACCAATGCATCTCAAATGACACTCCATTCAAGTCTTCCACAAAGAATAATTTGTTACATCAAATCTCAAACTATCCTTGTAAGTTTCCATCCCTGATCACCTCAAGCTGTTAAACTTCTTCCAAGGAACCTACTCTGATACCAATTGTTGGAAACACAAAGGAAAACAACTAATAAGGGGGGGTGAATCAGTTGTCACATAAATTTAAAACTTATTCAACTTATTAACCTTATTCTCTGATTTGATTAATAACCATCAAAGCATAAATCATCAACACATTAGAAACACACATAACACCAATATTTTTTATGTGGAAACCTTGTTAGGGGAAAAACCACAGTGGAGGTCAGTCCACAAGATTATACCCTGTTAAAAGTATAATAAGTGAAAATATGGGGAATGCACTTGCATTCAGGCACACTACCTAGAGCTCACTACTTAATTACAATAGGCTAACTACCCAAAGGAAGACACACTATCTTACAGAAATAATCAGATTACATCCGTAGGGATTTGAACTAATAGAATAGTATCTGCTAATTCCTTATCACAGTTCTAGTTAAGCGCATGAACACTTCTTTACTCTTCTTCACTCTTCTTCACACTCTATTATTCCTTCGAATGATTTAGATCAATATTCAAACATATACACATAGAAGAATACTCTAGAATCCACTCGAACACACCAATTTGAATAAACAATCACTCTTATATATCTGCAACAAGAAGTTTCATCCCTTCATGTTGGCTTGAACAAAATAATAAAATGAATATAAATTGTCAGCCCAAAATACTAAAGATTATTAATGTGAATCAACCAAGGTCAACCACAACTTAGTGAAGACCCAAATCAACATCTCCAATGTGAAAACACTTCAATTAATTACTCCTCAAAAATCCACAACATGCTACAATCACCATGTTGGCCAAGAACAAGAAAAACATGAACACACAAGAGAAAACCACCAACCAAGAGCACAACGATCAATGCAGATGTGCAACAAAGATAGAGAAAGATCTAGAAGCATCCACAATAACTAAACTAACTAAAATAACATCATATTCAATCAACAACACCAACTGAAGCAACAAAAAAATTACCAGAATGTAAATCTTCATAACACGATCAAATCTTCACGGAGATCTCTAAAACTTGACGTGGATAAACTAGATATACTCAACAACAAACCCTTTATTCCACAACCTTTGATCATCAAAGTACAAATTTTTTTGACATACTGAACTTTACTTCACCACTGACAACCTGCAACTCATCTCATTACAATTTTCTCAATATCCTCGACATATACAACTTCTAATTATTTATGCTAGTAGTGTTGACATCAATGAAAACCACAACATTGAACACTTTCCCCTCCAGAAGAAAAGGAACCTATGGTGGATCAAACCACTCTTACACCTCAATAGTTTAAAATAAAATTAAGTGCAACTGCAGTGCTAGGGAGTGTAAGCGTCATCGTTGTCTCCTTGCTTGTTAAATGCAAACTGAAAACATAAAAAGAAAATCAACATGTACCTTTGAAAAAAGCAATAAATGATCATCCTCATCCTCCTCATCCACCACAAGATAGTATAGTCCAACCCTCTTAAAAAAATGATTCGATCCAACAATCACAACTCCTGATACATCCTTATAAATTGCCCTCCATCCTCCCGTCGTGATTAACCTAGATGATGTTGATGATGAGGAGATCACTAAAATTAATGAAGAAGTGCATAACAATTTAAATTCTTTATTTTCATTGTCCATGAGCTTAAAAGATAAATCTGCTACACCAAGTGAAGAACCTGGCACTTCCCCTAGTTCGAAAATCACAATTCTTCCTTTGGACAGTCAACTACCCTTGCAATATACTAAACATGATTGGGAGGTGGATGACTTGTTAGATGGTTCACTTGCATTCACCTTTCTAGCCTTTTTACATTTTCCTTTTTTTTTTCTTTTCTTTGATTGTATGTGTGTATTGTGTTCCCCCGTAACGTGCATTTGATGTTCTCTCTCTTTGTGAAATTCTTCTATTTGTACCTCTATTCTTCTATATGTTGTACATCTTGCATTTCCTTTTTCACTTTTTTTTTGTGTTCTCCTTTTGGGGATGACACAAAGCATTGAGATGCCAATGTCTCTTCCATATTGACCCAAATGGTCCCTTTTCCTTTTCCTTTTTTTTTATCTTTTCTTGTGTTTTTCCTTTTGGGGATGACACAAGGCATTGAGACCAAAGTGTCTCCTTCATGTTGACCCAAAAGATTTTTCTTTTCTTTTTCCTTTTTTTTTCTTTTTGCTTGTGTTTTCCTTTTAGGGACAATGCAAAGAATTGATACAGCAATGTATCTTCCATGTTGACCCAAAATGGACTTTCTTTTTCTTTTTCTTTTGCTCTCATTGTGTCTTTCTTCTAGTTCTATGTGTTTTGGGGAATGATGACAGTTCTGAGCTCTTTAATAAAAACATTGCAGCAATAAACATACTGATCCCAAATCGATAGATCCCTTATGTGTTTGGTGTGTTCCTTTTTGGGGGGAAATCCTCCTTTTTTTTATTTCTTTTTCATTTACATGATGAAGTCTTACTTGGAAACATATGACTTCGCATAGGAGATTTCAAAGTTGGCTCTCATATGATGTGTTTGTCACTTTGTGGATGACATTGGGTATGATGTCCTTCATAAGTGTGATCTATCTTACCATATTACATTCCTCTTAGTGGCCTAATGTGACACATTGCATCCCTTAAGTTGTGAATATACTATTCTTTGATTGGTCCTCTCTTGGAGATGTTAGACACAATGTTCCCTAAGTGATAGACCTCACATGAACTTAACAAGACTCCTTTGAACATCTCTTTTATATTTTCACACTTTACATCTTTTCCACCTTGCATAACACAACTTTCATGCCTATGGTACCTTTACATTTGTTCATGAGTTCTAAGAATACAGAGCTTTTCTTGTATCATGGAGCATGAAATGACATTTTCCTTTGTGGTTCCTTGTTAAAGTTATTAGAAGGTATAACTTTGATATGGTTGATCGGGAAGCCCATTAAAAGACATGGCTTTCCCCATAGCCACCTATATATTTGTGAGTGCATACCAACTAGCGTATGTACTTCACCTTTTGGTTCTTCTCACATGGTGGACCACCATGAGTTTTGTCACCCCAAAGTGAGTGTGCATTCTCTTTTTCTTGCAAATAGCCTAGATCTAATCCACAACTAGTTGGACAAACGATCAAAGCTTGATCCGATTCTCCCTTTTCTTCTCTTTCTTCTCACATGTGTGTTCCTTTGTTCTTATGTTTAGTTTGACATGGGATCTTCATCTTGGGGGCTTGATCATCCCTCTTGATCATTTTCATTCCATCTTGCTAGCATAAGTGCATTTGGATCCTTCTCGATATGCATGGCTACTTTAGTGTAAGTTTGAAGCAAGTTCATCCTCTCACTAAAGTGGGGGCTAAATGTACCATAGAAAAATGGATCATTGAAATTTTCATGGTTATTTAGGTCTTTCTCTTGTGATGTTTGACTTGTCTTGCTTTGATTTAATGTTGCAATGTAACTTAGGCATTCACATTAGGTCCTAAATATTCAAATTATGATGTCATGTGAAGGTGTTGTCAAGTTTTGTTACACATTTCTACACTTTTCCAAACTCTTTTCATTACAATTGACCTAAAAATCACCTTTTCATTACTTTTCAAGTCCTATTCTAAAGTGTTGTAAAGTCTTGTAACAATATTTCATGCTTTTCTAGGCTTAATTTCACTATTTACAACTTTCTTATGCTTTATTTCACCCCTTTATGCACTCATAAGACTTAATTAAGTGTATTTTTGAATGTAAACCCAACAAATAACATTAAATGTAACTTAATTCAAAATAATTCAAATTTTCTTTCTGGTTTGTTAGTTGAAAATTTTATCACCTAACTTTATATTCTCATGCCCACAAAGGTGACAAATGTAACCATAGTTGAATCGGTAATGAAATAATTCTCATATTGATTCTCTACTTATTTTAAAACATGGCAACTACCTTCATTTGATATTCAAGTAATAATCTTTAAATTCTATTGCTTTTAACTGGAAAGCAAATAAAGGGAGGGGATTTTAACTAGAAATCTTTAAAGGTATTCAACAACTCATAAAATGAAATTTAAAATACTTCACAACTAGAATGAAAGAAAATACCACCACATAATCCTTATTCATAAATAAATGATACTATAATGATGCAACAAGTTAAAATATCTATTATCTCAATCATAGATTAAACATTGGAAAAACATTTAACATAAGTAGAATATATTCATACACCATAATTCAAAGATTATGAATGCACAAATTCTACCATTGTCTTCTATATCAAAATAACAGATAGCAAATATTCAGATAACAAAGTTTTTCTCTAATGAGAAAATCAAAGTTTGCCCAAAAAATCCTAAGCATATCAGTCGAATCCATATTTAAAGGATAAGAAAATTGTCTTGGTAATGGTTTCTTGAAAGTAACTGCACCGAATAATTTAAAGAGTCTTAAACTTAAAGAGCCAAAATAAAGAAAGTATCATGGAATACTAAAAATTAATTATGCAAGATCTCCCACCGCTTCAACCTCTTTGTCTTCCATATCTTCAACAAGTTCTTGTCGCAACTACTTCTCTTGCACCTTCATCCTGGTTTTGTAATCCTTGTATTTGGAAATAATTGCAAGCAACTCTTTGCTTCCTGGAGTTGTGGTAATTTGTAACCCAGTTCTTACTTTGGTTAGAGCTACTTCAAACTCATTCAATGTGCCAAATCTCCTACTTGCTTTAGTTTTAAAGGAAGTGAGATAAATTTGCAATCTACTAATCTTCAAGTAAGATTCTTTGGTCATGGTGATAGGATCAACCATCTCCTTGTTGAATATATCTTTAAATTTTAGAAAAAAATCTTTTGAATCAAGAATCTTCTCATCAAATTCATTAGTTATCTCAACTTTGAGGTCATGAAAATTTCCTTTGATCTCAACCAACATGTCTAGGTATCTTTCAAGTACTATGGAAATTTCCACTCCAATGAATTGGGGCATGAGGGGTCTAATTCCTTCGGATCACTCACAATTTGTTCAATAATTACTATTATCTCATTCTCATTCAAATCTTTTATGGGGTCAGCTATTTCCAATACCTAATTACTAGAAGTAGGATGTCAATATTCTTCACATCTTCTGAGATTTCTTTGGTCTTGAAGAAGTTTGGAGTAGCTTTGTAACTGTATCTACTCCAACTATTGTTGTCGGAGTGTACTTCCTCTTTTTATCTACTTATTTCCTCAACTATACTGGAGAAGCTTCAACCAAAGCAAAATTCTTATTCTCTAGAGTGATTTCTCTAAACTCACCAGGAGTAATAGGTATATTTTCCACTAAGGAAGATATTACTTCAGAAAATGGAGGGAAGTATTAGCTTCAACAATTTTCTTGAAAATAGCATCTGAATCCTTAGATATAGGTTTTGTTTGATTTACCTTTTTAGGAGTAGGGGTAGATGGACTGTCTTGTTCACATACAAATTTTAGTTTGACCATCTCTTATGGTTTCTCACCATCACCCCCACACTATGAATTTTCACTAGAAGATCTTGTAGCAATTCTCCCTGAGGATGTACCAACCGTAATTGTCTGAGAAGACCCATGTTCATTTTTCTGAGAAGATTTTGGTTCTTGAGTAGAACCTACCACTTGTCGCCATTTTCCTTCTAGCCAATCCTAAGTTCTTTTAATGAATAGGGTAGCCCATATGTTCATATCGAAGAATTCATTTTCATTCCAATCAACCTTGGGATGTGATTTATCAGACAACCTCTCATACTTAGGATCAATGACCACCGGATCATCAATTGTACCCTTAGGAATCTAGAATGGTAGACCAAAATCTTGTATCTATTCAAGGGTTAACCTCATGTAATACCTTTTTAGGACTTCATTTTCATCAGCATAATCTTCCTAGAAGTCCTCAATAGTGAGTTGACGTTGATTTGAATTTCATCCATATAATTTTTTTTTCATAAAACCCTTGCTATCAAAATTAGCTCTCATGAATAAATACTAGAGATTATATTCTTTGAGAAGACCTTCAACACATTTGGCCATTTGATTATTTTTGCATGTGAAATATGGAGTTGTCAATGGGAAAGGATACCCCCATTTCCCCATATTCAAATATTTCACATTTACAATGGTTATTTGTCTACAAACCTCTAGGAACACCAACAAATCTTTAGGATATATGGGTAGTTTCAGTGAGGCTTTTTCAAAACCTCCTATCCTCAAATAGGAAAATCTATCAAACTAGATATAAAAACTTCCAAATTCTCACTCTAGAGACATTGAATCAGAAGAAAAATGCACTTCAGGATTCTCATCCAATTTCCTTACAACTTCCATTAAGAATGTATAATTAACAAAGGGAAAAATCTCCCATCCCGACTTGTTTAGTAAACTATAGGTAGCACTTATACACATGCATGCCAGAAGTTGGGGGTATCTATAGTTTTAGTCCTGACCAAAATGACCTTTGACTAGCTATAGTATATGTTAGGCAGGAGCACAGATGAAAAGTAGCCATTTTCTAAAAATTGGCCAATTGTTCATTCAAAAGGAAGCAAATTATCTTAGCCTAATCAATGTACACATTTTCATCACAGACATCCAAAATAAATTGACACATCCAATCCTCAAAGGAATCAATTTGTGCATTCCCAACAATATGATACAATAGAGCAATGGAATCTATAATTTCTCCTTTGAAATGCATTCTTTTAAGTCTAGTGGGTAGCTATGACTTACCTCTTTTTTCTGATTTCAGCCACACTTTGGCCATAGAATTCTTGCACCAACTTTCATTGACTTTGAAAAATTCACCGGCCACTGAAACAGACATGTCCTTCATGGGTTTTCTCTTTGGAATCCTTAGTGTGTGAGAAACAGTTCTAGGAGAAATTATAGCAACAATAGTCCCATCCATGGCTTTGATTTCATGTTTCTCTAGAATTTATCTTCTTACACATGTGCCTATTAGGTCCACACTTAGAATAGCTTTTGGAAAACCCCTAGCATGAGCTAATCCACCTCTAATAATTTAGCATCAATAGCAGTTCTTTTTTCACTTGTCAAGTGTGCCCATAATTCTTCCAACTTAAAGGATCCCAACTCTGTCTCTTATGCTGAGCCAATGATTTTCAATTTTACATTGCATGAGCTCATAGTACATAGGAAAACACTCGTATGCTTGAAGAAATAATTTCAAATGATAGAGGTTCTATTGCAAGATCGACCAAATAAATCTTCACCACCTTAAGTTGTGCAAATGAAAGGATGTACATTTGGTGCTGAATTAATATGGTGCTTTATTTTAATCCTCAATAAAACAAACCCTAAGATTTGTGTGCTTTACAAAAATTCTTGATAAGAAATCTCTAGGTTGTATTGTATGCCTCATTAAATGCATAGGCCACACCTTGAAACATGTGGGTGGGAAACATATTTCCTTTTCACAAAAAATTGGAACTTTATAAGCCAAAGTTGGGAGTTACGAAGTTCTAAAAACCTCCAACTCCCTAACTCCACAATGGACTAACTCACTTGACGCCACTTAAAAACCAGTCAGGCTATCGGGAAGTTATGAAAAACATGAACCTAATGACAATGATTAAAGACACATAGCACCAACAACTTAGGTTTCAAAACTCACAGAATGTGTGACAAGAAGTTAGAAACTTAGAAGAACCCACGACAATGATTAAAATGAAGGCACGAACTTTAGACTTAGAAAAAATAAAAATAAAAATTGAAGACTAAGGAAGACAAAATTTGAAGGGACATGATATCTAATATACCCACAAGTAACATTGGCTCTAAATGGGGACCAAGACTGACAAGACGTAGAGAATCCATAAACATGGAACAAAGCCTTATTCATTGGGAAATGGAGTCAAAACCAAACAAGCCAAAACTAAACAAAACAAACAAAAACTATGTATAAGGACGAACTTGATGGAACAATTATTCAAGAAGTTTAAAATCTTTCCCATTATAGGAAAGAGGTAGAAAAGTACCATCAGGATAAGCCAATCAATAAGCATGATCACCAACAAGCTGCTTGATCAGGAAAGGTCCTCTCTAGAGAGAATAAAAAAATTTATGTGCTCCTTTTGCCTCGCTTCTCCTATCCCAGAGAAGAACTGATTCACCAACTGCAAAATCCCTCTATCTAGAATTTTTATCAAAACCCTTTTTCACCATCTATTGATGTTTGATAATCCTATCCCTCACACACTCCCTTTCTTCTTCCAACTTATTCAAGTACATAATTTGCTTTTCCAAAGCGGTCTAAAATTTCTCATCCTCTATATCCTTTTGCAAATTAAGTGATGAAATCTCCAATGGTGTAGGAAAGGTGCTATCGATTCCATATACTAATTGAAAGGGGGACAATTTGATGGCTCTTTTATAAGTAACTCTATAAGCCCACATAGCATCATATAACTTTTGATGCCATCCTCTTTGATTTTCATCAACCAACTTCTTGATGATGAAAATTAAATTCTTATTACTTGACTTAGCCTTCCCATTCCCTTGAGGATAATAATCAGATGAATGAGAAAGACTAATTCCATAATCATAGCAGAAAAGAGTAATTTCAGTAGAGGAAAAAGGGATATCATTGTCAATGACAATTTTCTTGGGTACTCCAAATCTTACCAAAATATTCTCCTTCAGAAAATTACACACAACCTTAGTGGTGGTATGTTTCATTGGAATGGATTCCACCCATTTCGTGAAATAATTTGTTGGTTAGTATGTCCGTATGTCCTAGACTAGAACTCAGATGGATTGGCCCAATGAAATCTAGCCCCCATTGTTGAAAGAGCTCATCAATTACCATAGGTTTCAAAGGTAAAGCAACAAGTTGTAGTATGCCAGTAAATTTTAAACACTTTTCACATTTTGATACCCACTCATAAGCATTTGTGAACATACCTGGCCAATAAAATATATGACGTAGAATATTGAAGGCTATTACAGAAGCAAAAAAATTTCCACCACATGCCTCACTGTGAAAGACTTCCAATAGCCTCTTATGTTGTTCCTTATCAACACACCTCAAGAAAGTCCCATCCACACCTTTTTTATAAAAATTCCCAAAGAACATACTTGTTTTCCTTAAGTTTTAAATTTCTCTTTTCTTTTGATGACAAATGTGATGGGAAATCACCATAGGTCAAAAAATAAGAGATATCAAAAAGCCAATCATCAGTTGTGCTTGTGAACAACACTAATGGTAACTCTTCTTCTTCAACTAGTTTACTTTCAGAAATCATTTTGTCCAGTCCCTTTCCCCTTATTAGATTAGTGGGTTTAATGTCTAGATCATATTCTTGGATCTAAGCTATCCAAGATCCTCTTTTATTGCAACCAATATCTTGTTGATTGAGAATACATTTCACAAAATTTTCAAGAACAAAAATAGTAGTATGAGAATGAAGAATATAAAATCTAAAACTCTTGAGTTCCTTCACAATAGGGTATGCATGATTTTCACGAGGAGGATATTTAAACTCATACTTCTTTAGAGGAATGCTCATAAAAGAGATAGGAGCTTCTATACCTTGCTCATTCTTTTGTAGCAAGATGGCTAACAAGGTGTGCTTGGAGGCATAACTACATATGATGAAATATTTAGTAAAATTAGGATGAACTAAAGTAGGAGCATTTGCAATTGCAATCTTAATGTCTGCAAAAGACTATTTTCCTTCATTGCTCCATTTGAATACTGGGTGATCCCTCATCATATCAGAAATAGGTTTCGTCAGCTCAGCAAAATCAAGAACAAACCTTCTCAGAATGTTAACTTGACCAAAGAAATATCTAATACCATCCTTGTTGGTAGGTAATCCCAATTTTTTGATTGCTTTTACCCTCTCTGGATCTATTTTGATTCCATCCTTTGAGAAAATGTGACTTAAATTTTTTCCCTCAGTTACAGCAAAGATAGACTTCTTAGGATTTAAAGAGATACCTTCTTCTCTGCAACGTTGTAATACTACTTCTAGATCATGTAAGTGATCGACTCTATTTTTAGAAAAAACTAATAGGTCATCCAAATAAATTATTGTAATTTTATTCCTCATATCACCAAAAGATAATTCCATGGAAAAAAAACCAATGGGTGTGGTGAATTGCATTTTATGTTGGTCTTCTAGAGCTACTTTGACCTGATTATAGCCTGAGAAGCCATCAAGCATGGACATCATTTTAGAACCAACAAATATTTGCAGAATATGATCCATCACCAGTAAAGGGAAATTGTCTTTTAAGGATGCTTGATTTAAGTTTCTGAAGTCAACACATATCCTTATTTCCCCATTCTTCTTTCTGATAGGAAATATATTGGCCACCCAAGTGGAATGTTGGATGGGATAAATAATCCTAGCCTAGAGCATTTTATCAATTTCATTGAAAATAGCTTCTGCCACCTTAGGATTATAAGTTCATTGCTTCTGCTTGTAACTCGTAGCACCAAGTTTCAATGGAATTTTATGCTGAAATTCTCCATTCCTAAACTTCTTTAAACTACATAACACCATGCGAAAACATCCCTGTAACGTGTCAATAGAGAGATCAATCTCTTCTCTTGTTGAGAACAAAACTTACCAATACAAACAATCTTAGGATCATCTTTTGTACCAATATTCACCTTATCATACTCAACAAATGTTTCAACAAAGACCTTTCCTTTTTGTTTCAAATATTGGTCATGTCTATTGAACAAATTTTCAAGAGAAACTAAACCCTTTGGAATCTTATTAACTTTCAATTGAATATCTTATGTTTGATTTCCATCAAGAGAAACAACGTCACCTTCTAAAACATCATTGTTTTCATCATTGCTACCTTCAAAATAAATATAAGCAAAGGCTTCAGCTTTCTCTACAAACTCAATAATCTATTGATCATTATTGAACACTTACCAATGATTTAAATTATTATGAACACTAGGCCTATACACAATTTCAATTCTATAGGACCCATCTTTGAAATCTAGATGTGGCAAAAGTAATGATGCTAAAACTGCCAAGGATTCAGCCCTAGCATTCTTTTCCTTGGGGACAGACTCTATTGAAAAATCATCAAAATCTTTTATACAATCCCAAACTTTGTTCCTATAATGCTTAAGTTGACCATTCTTCATAGTGTACATCTTCCTCAATTGCTTCACTACTAATTTCGCATCTCCCACAACCCTCAATTGTTTGATACCTTTTTCTTTGGCTACACTTAGATCAAGCAATAGAGCTTCATACTCGGTTGTATTATTGGTATTAGCAAATTCCAATTTGAAAGAAAAGGGAAATTTATAGTCATCAGGTGAAATCAAAACTACTCCAACACCTGACCCAATGTTGGCACAACTTCCATCAAATTTGAGTGTCCACAATTCATTTACTAAATTAGGGTTAATAGAGTTCAGATTTCCCTCTTGATCAGAAGTGCACATATAGGTTCCTGGTATAGTTTCAACAAATAGAATATCTACTCTTGGATCGCCAAACTTTAAGACAGTAAACTTGGCCTTAGTTTCAATATTCATACAAATTTTCTTTCCATCTAAAGGTATTAAGGCATGAGACCAATCCATCTGAATTTCTTCACCCAAATCTTCACAAAAACTCCTACCCAAGAGCATGTCATAACTAGTAGGGATATCAATAGCCAGTATAGTTAATTTCAACCTCTTTTTTAGGAAAAGTAGCTAGGGCTACTTGGGAATCTTTAATTTGACCAATAATAGGAACTGGGGACCCATCCATGGAATAACATTTTCCTTGCGAAGAGGTATAAGACAAACCCAAGGCTTTGGCTATTTGATCAGGCATCACATTTTCAAAAGCTCCAGAATCAATAATACAATTACTCAGCCTAAAACTAGAAATATATAATGATATATAAAAGGGTTTTGGTTTCATAAATAGATTTTGTGAGCTTGAAGTTTTATCTATGGTATTAGAGAAAATATGATTCTAAAGATTGGCTTCACTGCTATCATAAATTTGAGCATTAGTGAATGCTCTTGTTTAACATATCTCACCAACCTATCTAGCTTGGAGGGATTGAGTCTCAAGTATTTAGCTTGTGAAATTTGGATTTTGGTATTCTTGCAAGACTCAAATATGTCAAATGAACTAGAGGAAAGAAAGGCAGAAGATGAAGAAGATGGTACCTCAGTTTAGACATTATTAGGAGCATTTTGGTCTTGCTTCTTCTACCTTGTTAAAATGTACCTAGGGGATGAAGATGAGCCAGTAGCCTAATCAACTTCGACACTGACTAATCAGCTTCGACATGTTGTGCTCTAATGAAAACAACACAATTATGATCATCAACTCTGACATATACATCCTCTCCTGCTTTGACTTCTGATATAAACTCAAAGAATTTCTTGCTAGCATCATTGGTGGACTAGGATCCTCCACACATGGTTTGACAGTGCATTCATTCATTGAAAGCATTTGCATGAATCTAATCATCTCGGGACAAGTAGCTCCATCATGATCTAAATTCAAATGGAAATTACAATGATTCCCCTTACTAGAGGAAGAAGGACCTTCGATTTCCAACCTTTGGTTTGGAGTAGGCAATGAAAGCGTCTTGTTGGGAGCTCCTTTGTAATTCCTAGAAACATCTTGATAAGGCATCTGTGTGGAACCTTTTGGCATTTTCCTTTTAAGAGTAATTATGTCATTAGCCAATATTTGAATAATTGGATTAGTATAATTTATTGGTGAAGGCTTACCAATTTGTAATTCTCTTCTCCATTTTCTAGAGATATTCAGATAATCTTCTATTGATACAACCCTATCTTGTGTAGCAACTAAATCAGCCACACCTTCCCTTTTAATAATGAAGCTCCCATCTAGCGAAAGAGTGTTAATGAACATTGCTTTCAACAATTCAACACCAAGCCTCATGTTTGTAGTAATTCTATTGTACAACTTATTGAACTTGGCCACAAAATCCTGCATTGACTCATGAATCTCCTTCTTCATTGAACCCAATTGAGCAACCAAGACTTGATCAGCAACCAAGACTTGATCATCCTTTGTAGACTTAAATCTATTCTCAAATATTGTTCTTAAGGTAGCCCAATTGTTAATAGAGTCATTGGATAGAGAATAAAACCAATCAATAACAACATCCATTAAAGATTCTGCAAAGAGTTTCCTAGAAACATCCTCATGTTGTATTGCAAGAATAGAAGAGGTGGCAAAGAAAGCTTTCATATTCTCATCAAGAGAAACTTTTCCATCTCCACTAAATTTGGGTATGATATTTCCTAAACCTTTGGGTAAGTCATGGATTTGTACACTGACTCCAAAGGTTAGAGGACCTATGATGGCTCCCGATGGGACTGGTTGGGGTTGTGCCGTGACTAGAGGAAAATTTACTTGTGTAGGGAGGGTAGTACCACACAAAAGAAGTGCTTGGCAAGATATTTTTGGAATCCCAGTTACACTAGGTTTAGGAGGAGGAGGAGGAGAAGATGGTCTATTGATATAGTTGGATTTTTGGGTGGGTGGAAAATATGAAAAATCAATAGTTTATAAGAACTCAAAATCTTTGTCCACAAGCCCTTTTTTCTTATCACTCCTAGTATACCTTTTAGAAGCCAGGTTTGACAAGACAATGATAGACCAACAGAGTCTCCAACTTTTGTCTATTGAGGGTTTTGTGGAGGGCTTTTCCTATTGTTTACCTAATTTCTAGGAGCTTGTGCTGGAGGAGCTCTTACTCTTCTAGTCGGAGGTGGTATGTTTTCTATGAACACAATCTTCTGAGCATTGTCAAAGCAATTGCATTTTCTCTGATAATATCTCCAAGTTCCTCCTCTTATTCTAATAATTTTTTAACTCTGTGATACTGATAGTCAGTTGTTCGCTATTGCCAAGCAAGCATCCTGATACTAGTAATTATATCTTCTTGATCACCAATTAACCAATCTACGTTAGGCTGAAGGATAGGAGAATTACGCATCTAAAGAACCATTACTATTATTCATAGACCAACTCATTATACAACAATGATTTTTTCTAAGTTATCCCTAGTGGAGTCACCAAAAAATCTGTTGGTTGACAGATTTATCACCTAACTATATATTCTCATTCCCACAAAGGTGACAAATGTAACCATAGTTGAATCGGTAATGATATAATTCTCAAACTGATTCTCTACTTATTTTAAACCGTGGCAGCTACCTTCATTTGATATTCAAGGAATAATCTTTAACTTTTGTTGCTTTTAACTAGAAAGCTTTAAAGGTATTCAACAACTCATAAAATGAAACTTAAAATACTTCACAACTAGAATGAAATCAAATACCACCACAAAATCCTTATTCACAGATAAATGATACTATAGTGATGCAACAAGTCAAAATATCTATTATCTCAATCATAGATTAAATGTTGGCAGAACATTCAACATAAGTAGAATAGATTCATACACCATAATTCAAAGATTATGAATGCTAAAATTCCACCATCGTCTTCTATATCATAATAATAGATAGAAAATATTCAGATAATAGAGTTTTTCTCTAATGAGAAAATCAAAGTTTTCCCAAAAGATCCTAAGCATATTAGCCAAATCCATATTTAAAACATAAGCAGATTGTCTTGGTAATGGTTTCTTGAAAGTAACTGCACCAAATAATTTAAAGAGTCTTAAACTTAAAGAGCCAAAATAAAGAAAGTATCATGGAATACTAAAAATTAATTATGCATCATC
>VDFB02251515.1:0-174366 GCA_007258455.2 Sequoia sempervirens | reverse complement strand
TAGGCAAACAAAGCTTTTCTTCTATAGACAAGTTTTTGAAGCTACAGGAATACAGGTATTTTCCTATTTATTTAATTTATCTGTAGAGAATTTGTTATCTCTTTGTGTGTCTTTACAAAACAAGATTTTTATGGTGAAATTAGAAAGAGCAACTTTGTAGATTTTGGTTAAAGCAATTGAAAAGTCTCAGAAGAAAACTCTGTAGATAAAATTGAGGAAATGGAAACTTCTATTATTATCCCTATTAAAAGTTTCTTGTAGAGAATATTTTTGAGTAATTAGATTGTGAAGGAAATTTTCTATTTAAAAAAAAAAACCTCTGTGATTGAATTGGAAATTATTAAAAATTGGATATATTGACAAATTTCTCAATTCTTTTTGTAGAAAACCCTCTTGATAATAATTCCCCAATTACAGTATTTTTATTTGTAACTAAAATTATATATATTTATGTATGTATATGTATTAATATTATATATACATATACATATATAAATACATATTTAATATTTTAATTTGGGAATTGCAGTGTTGAATATTTGTGAAAATTTGCCGTATGCGATTATGAATCGTCGGATTTTTTCTTAGTTTTTAAATAAAATAAATGTTGAGAAATTTCGAATGGAGGTATGCAGGGGGGGGCTACCCTCACATCCGACCCCCACAGGGGAGCCGGCTGTGAGGGCAGCGCCGGCGCTGCCTGCACAGCTGCGCCCTCCCATGGGGGGGGGGGGTCGGCTGTGTAAGGCAGCCGCCCCTGCCCATTATAATCTTTATATTGAAATTGGATAATATGTTATTTATTTTGTTATTTTATTTTGTTTAATTATATATATATTTATATATAAAGTTTTTATAATTTGTTCAAATAACAATGTTAATAAATTTAATTCAGTTAAAGTTTATATATGTATATATTTAAATAAATATTCAAATATTATTCTTTGAATGATCATTTATTTAAATGTATAATATATTCTTTATTAATGTAATGAAAGATATAATTGGTTGTTGATATAATGAAATATATTAAGTAGAGAAATCAAAATTTCATTGTAACGCATGATTATGGATTTGGGTAAATAATAGTTTGATTTTCATATTGAATGAAAGATGAATTGTATTTAAGTTGAATAATTTCATGCTCAAAGTTATTGTTTTGATTGGATTTAGTAAATCCTAATAATAGAAGTTCATTTTCCTTGAATTGCTTTAAATTGTATTTTCTCTTTTATTGGGAAAATTGGGAATGTATTAGAAGTACAAGTCTTCCAGATAAGTTTGTATAATGTGGGAATTGTTATTGTTTAAATACAATCCTTGAGTTGACTAGGGTAGTGCACATGGGTTAGCATGATGTTTAGACACCTGGTTTTATGAACAAAGACTTGATGTCCGATATGAAATGTGTGGTATTATATGTTGATTCTTGTGCACCTTGCTTACCTTAGTTAGTGAACTTAGATTCCTTTTTGTTATTTTTAGGGGAGTGGCTTTGTGTGAGGGCCGACACACAAAGTGGTGCTAGGGTAACTCATGTAGAGTTGGTAAGTCAGTGAAAATTAAATCAACACATTAGATAGCTAAAAACCTTTAACTAGATAATAAGCCTTGCTTATAGACTCAAGGGCTAATTCAGTCTTGAGTATAAGTTGAGAAGGCCTGGAATGGAAAATTGATATCTTGTTACTTTAAAAGATATTTGATTCGACAACAGTTTGCATGTGGGGCCGGGTTTCGTAAGAGGTTGCCAGGGCAACCCAAGTTGGGGGCCGGAACCTAGGAAGAAACACCAGGGTAACCTATGCAACATTGTGATGACACTCCACCTAAAATAAAAGTGTCCTTGTGAACTTAACATATTTGATTATCCTAATTCTGGAAGCAATGTAACCAATAAGTTAAGGTTGAACTTGTATAGTTTGTCCATGGTTTTACTTGTGTTTAGGGTTTGTAGGTTATTTCTAGGGAACCTTATTACTATCTCCTAGCATGGGGGGTGGACCTACGGGTACCACATGGTTGGGTGGAATGTGCACCTTACTCCGTTGGGTCCCCAGTTCTTGATCATGACAACGAGTGCTTCTTGGATGGAGAGCTCGCATGTGGATTTATGTACTTTCTTATTTGTAACAATGGAAAACTGTATTTGTGTAACACTCCTCAATTGTTAATGAGGTGAAAATTTGTAACTTGTAATTTTAAACTACTATTTGATCTACCTCATTTGGAAAATGAGTATTGTAATGAAATTTCAATGTAATGTAAGATTCTTACTTCTACTTTATATCTTCAATGATGTAATATAAATGTTATTCAATGTATGCTTCTAAGTTAATATGAGATAAATATATGCAATGTTAAATACTATTGTCGTCTATGGGAATTTTCAGATAGTGTGTCGTCACGTTACTAGAGAATGTTTGCAATTAATTAAGTAAATGAATACACTTTAAAAAAAAATTATTTCACTTTCGTAGTCAATGCATCATTCCTTAGGTTACAAGACGTGGCATTACAATTGATGAATTTATTTATGGAAATGAAAGTTTGAGAAGGAAGAATATTAATTTCTTGGTCTAAATATGCATTCAATGTGCTTAAGAAATTTAAAATGCTTGATTGTAAAGCAACATCTACATCTTTTGATGTTGGAATCAAACTTAATGTCAGATCTGATTTGGAGAAAGTCGATAGTACTTTATATATATAATTATTAAGCAATTGTTTGCATCTTACAATATCTAGACCAAACATTGCATAATCAATCTAATCTATGTTATTTTACGCGGAAGGCCTATCCAATTTGAAAGAGGTCGAGCTAAAATTAATAATCAACGGTTGACTCTTTCCTGAAGAAAATTGAAGTCATCGTAATTGTTAATCTTTATGTTGAGTTAATGAAGTTGAGTTTCACCATCAACAACATAAGAAAGTGGAGCAAGAGTGGAAGACAATGAGATCAATCTCATCCATTCATAATGGAAATTGGTGGTCAACACAAATTAAATGCATGTCAGTGAATTGATGAGTTGAAATTCCAGACGATGACGTCCTAATGTGTTGTGAAATGGATGATCATGTCATGCCATTAACTATAGTAATAGTCTTGAGTAGATATAGGTCATCCCCCAGGGCCAGGCTTAAGTATCACACACTAAGCTCTCACCGGTCAATGTATTTTGACCTTTTCCATTTTTTGTTTTGTTTCACAGTCAGCGTTGGGGTTATGATGTGGTGCCCTATCGCCTATCAGTAACATTCGTCCTATGCATGATTAGTAATTGTCAGGGAAAAATCCCAACCAAAGCATGCATTGCCAAGTTGAAACAACAAAATTGTATCATGCCTTGATTATTCAAATACTCGCAGTACAGAAAATTCCACTTTGCAAAAAATCCCTCTAAATTTACTAGTCTTTGGACGTTTTTCTTAATTTTAAATCATATTTTATAGTTTTAAAATTTATTAAACAATATTTAACATTTTAAATTATTAATAAAGAGGAAAGATTATATAATATTTTAATTTATAATATAGAATCTATATCATTAATATAGTATTGCCATTTATAATTTATATCTTTAGTTTTTTTATTATATTTTCTATATATATTAATTTAAAATATTTTAAAAGATAGAGTATAAATGATTTTTTAAGATGTTTTAATTTTATTTTATTTTTTTAATATCAATTTTGGAACTTATTTTTCAATCTAATAGTAACTTTAAAAAAAATTACTGTATGTGAACTTTAAAAATAATGGTTGTAATTCACTATTATTATTCTACTTTCATTTTGTAATTATAAAGAAATCAAGAAGAGTTGTTGAATTGCATAGAGATCAAGAAGAATTGTTACTAGACACTATCTTGTAAGGAATACAATTAGATTTTAATTCATTTTTATTGTTTTAATTATAATATGTAAGTAATATAATCATTAGTTTATTTATTTTTTATGTTTTTATTTAGTCATTTTAGTTAAAAAATAAATTAAACCATAATGGGGAGGACTATATCTATGATAACAAATCTTCTACTTATATCTCAATTTTTCATATTATTAAACCATGCTCTTAAATCTTTTTGGTTTTAAAACAACACATTTTAAAAATTAAAAATTTCATTTGTTTAGATTCAATTAAAATTAGAATTCAATGTCAATCCATGTTGCAAAAATCCTTGCAAAAATCCAAGAATATAAAATGTTTCATAAGATCTTACTAAATATAGACACAAGGATATGTGAGAAAGTTTTAATAAAAAGTATCCAGGAATATTTGATTTTTATATCTAATGGTGTCAATGAATGTGTAAAATTATTTGAGTATTTATGTTATATCATGATAATTACAAAACTCTTCTCATTTTCATCTTACTACATCACCCTAGGGTTAACTCATCAAACATTAGTGGTATGCACCTTAGGACTACATTTTATTATCAACATTTGATTCTATTTTGTAGATCCTAATTTGTATTGTATAATAAAGACAATTATAGAAACAAGAAATAAATCTAGGGGTGTAGAATACCACAAGAACATGAATATTAATAATGATAGTTATTATAGTAATAGAAATAGGTAATAACATCCACTAGGTCCCATCTTGTAAGAGGGGTTAGGCACCTAGGGGTTAAAAAAGAAATGGGGGAATCCTAAAAGGTTGCAACCACTAAAGTCAAGTCTAGAGCAAGCCATTAATGATGATTGCAAAAATGAATGAAAATCTAAACAAAAAATACCTATATAAAAGTAGACAAAAAAATATTTGAAGGAATATTTTGTGGACATTAAAGTGGCTTATATGATGAAAATTGAAGAATAAAGATGGTTGAAATAAATCCAAGAAAGCCGGTATTGGCATGGTGTGATGGTTTATAGGTGGCATTGTTGTTCTTGCCACCAAGGTTCAAACCCCGTTGGGGTGGTATTGTTGAATGGTTGTATCCGGTTCATAGCTCCGGTCAAAAGCATTTACCCCTTGAATAAAATAAATAAATAAATCCAAGAAAGAAATGAATGAAACCGTAGAAAAATGAAGTAGTCCAATGAAGCCTCAATAGAGTGTGCTACAATGGTTGTTGCTAAAAATAATTAGAATATATGAATAAAGGTACATAGTCACTATGCCACTCAAATAACAAGGAAGAATTTGAATAAATAAATATCCACATAAAAATATAACACAAGAAAATTTGGTAAAATTAGTTGACAAAGTATGTGAATATGATAAAGTTTAAGAATCAATTTAGAAAGGAATTAAAATCAATAGTTCTTGGGTAGACATAGAAGTAGTAGTGCTCCACAAGATGAATTCCTAACACTAGATCATAGTAGGAAGGGTGCATTCTAAATAGAAATTTTAACAAGAAATCCATATTTTGAGTAAGATCTATTTAACATTAAGGCTACAATTAATAAATAATTTGAGGGACCACTAACCTTAAATTTGAAAGAAGAATGCTTAAGAAAACCTAGTAAGTAAATATATACTTGATTGTAAGGGATGATGTTTTGAAAAATTAAAATATTAAGAAAGAAATGCAAAAAAAAATGAGGATATAAGGTAATCATGCAATTGGTTAGTGGATGCTAAATTGGATGGAAATATAGTTAACAATAATCAATGAAACTTAGAATAAAATATGAATATTTTGCCGAAATAAATTTGAGAGGCATTTAGAAAATTGTAACTCTATCAAACACCATATGACGTATCTTTATTGGATGAAACATAAATATATTCAATTGATACATAGTAAAATTTTTGAGTTAATTTGATGGGACTTTAAATATTAAATTTTAATTAAAATTTGTTGAAATGAATGAAGGCTCAAAATAAATCTTTAAAATCATAAGAAATATAGCTTTTTTTTTAGAATGCAATACAGTTAAACAAGAAGTAATACTACAAGGCAATAGAAGGGAAATTCATATGCCATTCAATGAAAGAAGGAAAGGGGTACATGTAGAGGAAATCTAGTTAAAAAATATAAATGGAAGTGAAGATGAAGAAACTGAAATTTGATACACAATACTTCTATACTAAGGAAGGAATGGTATGGAGAACTTGATTCCAAAGAAGTAGATTTTTTAATATTTGAAAACTCAATAGATAGAGATAAAGTGGTAGAAGCATGGACAAAAAAAAACAAAAACACATAAGAAAATATCCTAGGCTTTAGGAGACTCTTTATGGATAGAAAATTTCCTAAAAAAACATACATAGATAATGTAGACCATGCAAGATAAGAACAAGTTAAGATATTAAACTGCATCCAAATAGGAACATCACATGTTAAATTTGTTACAATATCTTCAAGAAATGGAATGTACATTCACAAGTGAAGAAATTAGACTACATTATTTTTATGAAACCTTAATTCTAAGTGTTCTACATTGGTAGAAGACTCATGAGGAGAATATACCTACTTAAAAATAATGCATAGTCTTGATTAATAATAGATAAGTAGAAGAAGTAGATAGTAATGCAATAATCGAGAATGAAGGAATATAGAACTCTTTTGATAAAAAATTGTGAATATGTAACAAATGAAATAGTGGATATCGATGGGAGATTAAAGGTACAAATCTTCTATATTTTAAGTCTTATCATAAGAGCACATGTATACTCATCAAGAGGTAAGAGGAGAGGCAAAATATTGGGATACAATCAAGATAGATATTCTTATAAAGATTTTAAATTTTGGGATTAAAATATTTATATTCATAATATGCTCTAACATATTAAATAAATCATAACCTTGTTAGAAGAAGAAACCAAAAAAATATTTAGAAAAGAAAAGATACAATATCAACATGATGCACTTGAATGGCTAACTAAAAAAAATAGAAAGGACATGTGCTATTTGATAAAGTGAGGGAATAACGATCATATATAAGATTATCAAAATCCTAAGAATTCATATGACCAAATAGAAGGGTATAAGACAAAAATAATAGAAAAACCTAGAGATAGAACTAAACATTAATCCCAACCATTAAAATTCAAAGTTCAAATAACATAGCTCAACACGGTGAACCCAAGATGGCTAAGATCACTAAGTATTAGACATGAGAGATAATAGAAAAAGTTACAATCATTATTAATGAATATGATGATCTCTAAGGACTTTCACATTTAAATCAAAGGGAAAAAAAGAGTCATATAAATTACTATAATTATTTTTTTCAATTTATTTCTTAAAACAATTATCTTTAATTATTTTATACAGGTTGATTTCTATTTTGATGGTCATATATAATTGTGGTGTAGTGGCACATTATTATTATTTTTATAAATGAAGTTCAAAAATTAAAATTAGATTTATTGTTTATTTTTGTTCAAGTTGCTCATTTGAATTCGGCACAAACTGTGTCAAAAATTCACCCAATCTAATATATTGATCTATTGCTAGATTTTAATACTTGAGCACCCATCACATTGTATTTATATAGGCATGTAATAAGATCCTTGTTAGAATCATTTGGATATATTTAAAAAACTATAAGATTGTGGATGCTTGGAATTGAAAATAGATGTGTTATAAAAAAAAGTTCAAATGATTTCAATTGAATTCAAAGCAAGTTCCTTTTGGTTGGGTGTGGTTTACAGAGAGATTTTAAGAATATGGTAACAATTTTATTCATAGTTAACCACTTCATTTAGACTATGGATGGCTCAACAACCACTCATATTGAATTTCTAACAAAACACAAATTGAATTCTAACTTTAATTGAATCTATAAACAAATAAAAATTTTAATTTTAAAAATGTGTTGTTTATAAACCAAAAAGATTTAAGAGCATGGTTTAATAATATGAAAAGTTGAGATATAAGTAGAAGATTTGTTATCATAGATATAGTCCTCCCCATTAGATTGTGGTTTAATTTATTTTTTAACTAAAACAACTAAATAAAAACATAAAAAATAAATAAACTAATGATTATATTACTCACATATTATAATTAAAACAATAAAAATGAATTAAAATCTGATTGTAATCCTTACAAGATAGCATCTAGTAACAATTCTTCTTGATCTTTATGTAATTCAACAACTCTTCTTGATTTCTTTATAATTACAAAATGAAAGTAGAATAATAATAGTGAATAATAACCATTGTTTTTAAAGTTCACATACAATTAAATTTTTTTAAGTTACTATTGGCCACTGTTGGCCACACACCACTCCTGAATAATTTGACGGAGTGTGTAATTGCGTAGGAGTTTTGTCGACTCCTCGCCCACTATTGTCCACACACCACTCCTGAATAATTCGACGGAGTGTGTAATTCAGGATTGTCTCTTGAGTATGCAGAATCTAATTCGTGACGGCAGACATTGTAAGGCCAGTGCAGAGAGACATGATCTTTCACTAGCTCCAACGAGATGGGGCATCGCAAATAGCTCGACACTGTCACTTCAACATCCATTCCCTTCATTCTCTCAATACCCAAATCCAAATTTCATGTTTAAAATGTTTGTTTCATTCAAGTTTTCACTATGCGCTCTACCTCTCGCTCACTCTCCCTATATATACGATGGAAGAAGCGGCATCACCATAGTGGAAATAAAAGTGTGAAGAAGCGGCATCACCATAGTGGAAATAAAGACGGGAATTGTATCTAAGAACAAGGGAGCCATGGGAGTGCCTCATAAGTCAGGTGCCTGGGTTGAAGCTTGGTGTTGAGAAATATGAAAAAATAAAATCTGTGCATGTTAAAGCTAGGTGTATGTTTTATAATGTTAAGTATGAGGATCTAATGCTTGCATGCATATTCTAGTGATATATTTTAGTGTTATGTGTAGTTAATACAAAATGAGACTTTGTATAATCTGTTCTAGTACAGTATGCATGTAAGCCAATGACAAGGATGACTTTGTGTATTGAGTACCCTAGGTTTTAGGTGGTAGGGGGATATTGAAAGAGTTGATTAGCCTTATGCACTGGTGGAGTTACAATAGTCACTATTATATGGAGAGGAGAGCTCCTAGTTGTTTATGTTTAAAGGTAGATGATGGTTTTCTTTGTCAATCTAGAAGCTACACGATTGGCATTGTGGTTGAAATGGAATATTGGCCATCTTAGTTATAGCTCTTTAGTGTTCCCATGTTTATCAAGGACGCTCCTAGGATGATAGATATCAATTATAGTTGGATAGTGTTCCCTTGGTTACTAAGGTGTTTCCTTGTCCGTTCAAAGACACCCAATCAATGCTAGCGTAACGACTGGATCGTTGTCGATGAACATAGCAACTACATTGAACGTTGAATAATTAACTTGGACCATAGACCATGATTTCAGTTTGAATTTGACAGAAAGAAATTCCATAGGAGATGTTTGTAGTCTAAAAGTAGACGTCAATTTTGTGCCCCACTATAGTTTAACCGGTAAGAAGTTGAAAACATTGCCAATTTCCTGTGAGTAGTGAGCAAGTATAAAATTCATTAAAACTAGCAATTAGGAAATTGGGATATTTTTTTCATGTATATAAGGTCAATTGGTTGGTCGATCATTTAACAAATGATGTTGTTTGTGCAACAAAGGCCTCAATGGAGAAGTGGTAACTTCAAATCAACTATACATCTTCTTATAAAGATCCAAACACGACTGAAACAAAACCTATGAATGAGAAAGCATCTAGTGTTTCTGCAAATACAAATTTCAGAATGGTATTCCTTGCATATACTCCATGCAAAAATACGTAGCTAGAGAAAGTATCAATGGCAAGCGGTCTATGTCAAGTGATGGTAATTTGAATTCATAGCAACCTCAATCGAAAAAAGTGAGGAAATGTATTCCAAAGAAGGTTCACCTTGTACTCTCCCTCTTTCTATCCCTACCTCTCCCTCTCTCTCTCCCTATCTCCTTATTGCAAACATAACATGAGCCTATTGGTAATGGAGCCTAATTATCTTCCTAATTCAAAGGTTTTATTTCAATCATATTTGGATCCCTGTAAGTGGATGCATAGTTTATTTTGAGCTATCACTTCTCCATTGAGACCTTTGCTGCACAAACAACATCATTTTCTAAATGGCCTGCCAATTGACCTCATGTATTGCATAAATGTATGCAAAAAATAGACCAAAATTTATCCTAATTGATCTTCCACACTTCTTTGGCGTACCCATTGCACACTGAATTTGTTTATGATATTTTACAATTTGATATTTTACAACTTCAACGAAATTATGCTAAATAAATAATTTTGACACATAGAAATGTTTATTTACTCTAGAGTATTCATCTACGCCCAACCTGCAATGCCATTTCCCCTATTCAGAAAACCAGCAGTTGTAGCTGAGGTGCAATATACACAGATGTATATTCCACTTTCCTCCACATTAAATATGAACCACACTTCATGCACAAGCCACTGTTGGTTTAAAATGTGAACAAATAAAAGAGTTGATGAAGAGAGAAACTCAAAAGATAGAGAATGAGAGAAAGAGACAAATTTAGATAGAGAGAGACAAAGATGGAGATAGATATTGAAAGAGAGAAATAGACAAGGAAGAGAGAGAGAGAAAAGAGAAAGTAACTTTTGATTGGTTGTTTCATGTCAACAATCCAAGGATGGCATGTATCCTTGGGGGTTTATGCTCAAGGTAGCATGTCATTTGATTAATGATATGTTAATTCACCTTTGAGAACTCTTCAATGTACCCATTGCATGCTAAGGAGATAAACATATAGAGAGAGAAATATAGAAAGAGAAAGGAAGAGAAAAGGGAGAGGGGGGTAGAGATAAGATATAGATAGGTGGAGAGAGAAAAAAGAGAAAGAGAGCAAGAGAGAGGGAGCAAAATGAGACAAAGGAGGAGAAAGAGACAAAGATAGATAAAAAGAGAGGTTAAAGATAGTATATAAGACATCAAACCTTGCTAATTCTGCTTTTTGAAGTATTGATCTATTGTTGCTGATGATAAAATTGTATCCAGAAAATTTAGCATTAAAATTAAAATTTAGATTTTTCAATTTCACTATGAAAATCTAACCAAATTTCATCAAATCCAGCCAATTTTTTCTATTTTTGATTTCAATGAGGAATGATAGAGTGTAATCCCAAACCCAAACTTTATGATAAAATTGTGAGTGCAGTTTTTTCAAGTATTTTTTTACACCAAAATTTATATTTTCCAAATTTAATAAACATAAAGCATGAGATTTTATTATGAAAATCACTTAAAGGAAATTGAACAAACTTCATCAAACTCAGACACTAAATTTTCTCAAATTTTTACCCTCATAATGGATTAGTGATCCCAAACTTTGTAATCAAATTATGAGCACGCAAATTTTTCCAATAATTTTCTACACTAAAATCTAAATTTCTCAATTTTATAAACATGAACATAAACATGGCATTTTACAATAAAATTAGGGATCTAAAATCCAAATATTCCAGATACATTTGCAGGACTAAACTGAAAAAATAAAATAAAAAAATACTATACTTGCATTATATTATAACATTTATTTGACATAAGTAATGGAGATATGATGTTTAAAAATGTGGCGAGTGCAACAGTATTCTTAAGAAAGGAAAAGTGAACTAATTCAGGAGTAGCAGCAACTAGACTAATTCAACTTCCTTCTGGAACCTCTGAACATAAAACCTACATAAAGTATCTAGAACAATAGCGTATAGCCAAAAAACCAAAACGAAAAAAACATTTTTCTCTATATGTAGTTGTGTGGAGCTTTCGAGAAGGTATTAACACATGGCATAACACATTATAGGTGTCAAACCAATTTAATTGATGTATATACATCTTATAGAAATGTTTAGAAAGTTGAACATAATGGGGAGAACAAAAAAATAATTGTTTAGAAAATATGTTGTGTTGTCACATAATGGCCATAAATGGGTGGTGGAGAATGCTATGTGTCCTAAAAAATGTGTTGTGTTGACATAGTCAAGGCACTTTAACCATACTCGTTATTAATTATAATTTAAAAGAGTGGATTTAACAAACTTATAAAGGCATTGGCTTGTTGGATAAACAAAGGTGTTTGGGTGCTAGTATAGTGTTTCGTAAAACGTGAGGTATTCCTCAGAGTACGAAATAATGGATGCATCTTACTCATCAAGATGCAAAACTCAGAAAGAATTTCAGGGCCACCATCCTAATAATTGGGTGAGAATAAAATGCTCTCTTGTGATGATAGGGTTACATAAATGGATTAAGTAGGTTCTCCATTAGACTTAAATGAATTTGAACTTTCCATTACGATGACTTTTTGTACAGTTAGTTATATTGCAGCAACTCATTGAACAACAAAAAATAATCAATAACATAGATTGCATCAAATAATGCATAAAGATGGAATGAGTAGAGTCTTTTGTGAATAATAAAAGCCAACTCTTAGTAATTCAAAGTTGCAGTTTATGACTTATTATCTTTTATTCATGTATCTCTTATTGTAGTAGCTAGCTCCCTAGAGCTAATATATTTTGCATGAAACAATAAAGACAATGGAATGAGTAGAGTCTTATGTGAATAATAAAAGCCAACTCTCAGTAATTCAAAGAATTCAAGTTAATTTATTCTATTTTAATTTTTAATTAAGATTAAAATTTGAAATTTACTGATAAATAAACAAGGAAGATATTTTTTGTTGTATAGGTTTTAAGTTTCAATAGTCATTGACTTTTGAATAAATTTTATTTAATCTTTATAAACCCATTCTAGTTATCAATGCTTACCCAAAAATATTATAATTACATAAGTTTTTTATATAATGCAAATTTATTTTTAAAAAATTATAATTATAGTTGTAATAGAAATTATACAATATAAATAATACTATACATGATTAATGTATTGTGAATAATAATCATTAAATTATATTTAATATAATTATATTAAATATTATATAATATTAGGTATAATATAAATTACTTCATCATTATCATTAATTCCCTCTCTTTCACAACTATACAATAGACCTAAGTTTTCTTTAATGGACCTTCCACACCTCTTCGACATACCCATTGCACACCAAGGTGCAACTGCTAGTTCTATTTATATGATAGCTCCTCATAGTGTTTATTAGAAATAAGTAAAGAGAAGAGGAAAATGTCAACTTGGAGTTGAATATAAAAATGTTGGATAATCTATTTAAGAAAGATATGCAGAAATGTAGATTATGTAGATGATACAGAGATATATTTTATTTATCGTGGTTGAGAACCAATTTTATGTAGTAAAAAGCAATCTAGTATTTTCTTATCCAATATTAAAGTTGAGTATATTAGTTCATCAAAAGCATTCCAAGAAGCTATGTGGCTTAAAAAAATGATGGAATACCTACATCAATCACATAAAGAGCAAATAATAATATTTTGTGACAATGAAGATAATTTAATCCATTGTACTGATTCAAAGCATATTGCAGTACATCATTTTATTTGAGATTTAATTCAAAAAATACAATAGAACTAAAAAATTAATACAACTAGCCATATGTGTGTGTAACACTCAATATCAATGGGAAGCCAACAATATGTAGGTCATCGAGGTGTTGAATGGAAGAATCAACATCTTGCTCATTCACATACTACACGAGAAGGCAACCATTATACAAAATGATATTCTTAGTGGGGCCATATTGTCAAGTTAGGTTTGGCACCCACTGTTCGTCGAGAGTACATTTGTGGTTAGCTCTCATTGTAACACTTCACCTTAAGAATACCAACAAAAAAAAAAACCCACAACTAACCTAAGGAATTTAAAATATCAACAACCTCAACTTCGAGGTTGTGCATATCCTGAGTACACTTTTTCAAAGCTTGTATCTTCTGGGGCGTAGAATCCGCCTTCCTCTTCAAGTAAGCTCTCATCCTCTTTGAAATTACAACATCCTCTATCTTTATTTTTTCCTTATCATCTTCCAAGTCCACGATCAAAGATCCTTGTGGGGTATTTTCCAGTTTCTCTGCCATAGCACTGATGATAATGGAATTTTGTTTCACCATTATGTGGTTGTGCTCCATAATATTTCTCATGGTGTCTTTTAGTTTACCAATTTCTACCTCCAGGAGCTTGACCTTATCTTCATTATCCTCAACCACCAACCTCGTTTTATCCTCATTCCTCACACCCTTCAAAATATTTAGGGAAGTGAATTTAACTTCCAAATCCTCCAGCTTACTAGTGAGAGCCCTATTTTTAAGGCTAAGGTCCTTAATTTCATGGAAGGCCCACTTTCATAATCCTAAAGTAATCTACAACTCCATTTCTAGCAATGGAAAGGATATCACTAGGAAACTCATGGTCCTGCTTAAAGTAATGGTCTTTAGGGTTAAGGTCTCTTGGGAATCTAGGTCTATTTTCTCTATTCGTGGCAGGGTGGGATGAATAGGAATCCTTACTGACTTCTGGGACTTCAATTTTTTCCTTCGGGCTATCCTCAGAATAAGAGACCAATTTATTAACAGGGGAACCCTTTTGAATGGACTTATCTTTCAGAATAGAGCCATTGGGGTTTTTCACAAGGCATTCTTTCTTAGGCAGGGGTTTACTTTGGGGGGTTTTCTTACCGGATTTGTTAGGGGAGGGAGGGTCTTCTTCATTCTACTTAGGTTTTGGATTATCTTTTTCCTCAGACACACTATTTTCAGTATCATAGTCATCAGAGGCCAAAATCGTAATAGGGTTGGATAAGTTCAGCATATTTTGAAAATGTTCATAAATTAGCTGAATAAGGCTAGTATGCAAAATTGGGTTCTTCCTAGGACTCTTCTTATGATCTTCCAAGTTGTTACTCAAGGAACAACACATATAGTGAGGGAAGGAAACCCTTACCTTGTGATGAAAGTGATTGAGAAGGGTGAAGTGGTAGCCATAGACTTTCGTGAATCTGTTGTCCAGAGTAATGTATTCCATGATAATTTTGAGCACCTTTCTCCATAATGCCTTAATTGAATTAGCCTCAAAGTAGCTATTGGAAACTTTTATTAGCTCTTTCTTCTCCTTATCTTTCTTGTGGAATCTAATAACAGCCTCATCAGAGAACTTTTTGTCATGAAATAATTCCATCCCCTCTATCGTCATGCTAGTGACCTCCCCCATGAGGTTCTCGTCCACCTTGACCTTCCTCCCGAAGAAATTTTTTTCGCCATTCTTCCAATGATTACCAAAATACTCAGTGGCCTTAGGATCAGGACCATGAAGCTTTTCAATGAATGGGAGAGCCCCACCACGCACGACTTGCTTCCACACCTTTAGATTTCTCTTATGCATCTCATAGCTCGTCGGCTCCACCCTCTTCCTATTTCCCCCCATAATCACATTCACCTCCCTGATTTTGCTACCAAAGAAAATTTCCTGAAATAAAATACTACAGCCAAATCTAGGCACCCACAAAACGTGCCACTTCTTACTGCCAATAGAGATAATAAACACGACCCCATCAAATCTAATGATGTTGATGTACTTGAACTTATTCTCCTTCATCATCAAAAAAGGTTGCAGCTTTCCCATGTATGATATAATAGTCGATTAAGTCCCTTACATTAGCGCCCAAACCATTAAGGTCCTGCCACGTAATCAACCCCTTTTGTTTAACCCCCTCATTAGCAAAAAAATTGGCGACATAGTTAGCTTCCCTAAAGGCATGAGATATTTTAAATTTATCAAATTTAGCTAAAAGGGACTTAGCATCTTTGATCTAACTCTTAATGGTCCATGAAGGGGGGGCCTTACCTACGATGCAATCAATAATGTTTTTAGAGGCCCCTTCTAACCATAATTTTCTTAAGTTCAGACTATGAGCAAGGTCAATAACCTAAAAGGCTTCAATGGCTTCAGCCACATCATTTGATTGAGATCCAAGGGAAATGGCCATCGCTGCTACAAAATTACCATTAGAGTGCCTAATCACACCCCCACTTCCAACCAACCTTGGGTTTCCCTTATCCGCACCATCAAAGTTGGATTTAATCTAACCTCTAGGCGGATGACTCCAGTACACTCCTTCCCGGTCTGTTTTAGCTAGTTTGGAAGCCTTAGACACATCACTTTTAATATTCCAATCCTTAGCTATCTTTAAGTTGTAGGGAGAGAAAACCACAACCTCCATCATATTCTCTTGATGGGGGATGATATTAAAATTTTCCACAATTAGCTTGAAAAAAATTTCAAACACATTATTCTCTGAAGTTTCCTTATCCCTGAAGAATCTGTTATTTTGTTTCTTCCACACACCCCAAGCTACATAAGGGAAAGTGAAATCCCATAATCTTCGAATATAAGGATTCATAGAAGGGGTGTTCCACCGAGTAAAAAAGTCTACAATGGTATATGGAAACACCCACGAGAGATTCCAAAGAGCCAGAAATTTACCCCATATAGCAGCCACAAATGGACAATGGAGAAACAAGTGGTTTGTAGATTCCGCATCATTCTTGCAAAGATAACATTGATTAGGGATCTGGAAACCACGCTTGCAAATATTTTCAACCATAAGCACTTTATTCTGAAGAAGGATCCAAAAAAAGATATTGAATTTAGGAGTTAGATGTTTTATCCAAGCTCTGGCCCAAAAGGGAGAAGGGGCTTGAGAGAGGGACAACAAAGAGACAATCAAAGACATAGAGTAGTTGCTTGAAGGGTTAGAAGTCTAGATTAAAAGGTCATCCTGCTGACTCAGACCCATCCTAATAGCCATCAATGAGGAATGAATCAGAACAAGCTCTGGGCTAAGCTAGCTCAGGTCCACCCATCACCCATCACACCAATAATCCTCTACTTGGGTTCCAAAATTAATTTTGCAAATGTTAGCCCACCTGATAAACCTTTCATTATTAATTAGGGGCTCCTTCAGTAACCATCTATCCTCCCAAAACCTAGCTTGATTTCCAATTCGTATACTCCATCCAACACCTAAGTCCACAAACTTTCTCCCTGTTATCATATCATTCCAATAGGCTGATCCATGGAGCAAAGAAGGAGAATCTAGAAAAGCCTTAAGAGAACCAAAATTAGCCATATATTTACTTTTTAAAATATCTCTCCATTCCCCATTAGACAAAAAAGACCTCCATATTTTCTTAGCAAGAAGCATCTTATTCATCATTATGATCTTTCTTAGACCCAAGCCTCCCAACTTTTTCGGCCTACAGACAAGATCCCATCCTATAAGAGGCATTCTCTTTCTTTCTTCAACACCCGACCAAAGAAATCTTTTTTGGATTTTTTTAATAGCATCTGCAAATTTAGCAGGGATTTTAAAAAGACTTAAAGCATAAATCGAAAGGTTCTGAAGAGAAGCTTTGAGGAGCTGGATTTTACCTACTTGAATAAGAAGAGCTCCTTTCCATCCAACGAGATTTTTGCTAAACCTATCAACCAATGGACTCCAAAAGGAATAAGGAGGCTTAAGGCATAAGGGAAAGCCAAGATAAATTGAAGGTAAATATTCCACTCCGCAACCAAGGATTCTAGCTATCTTGACTTGTCTGTGTTCAGGGGTGTTAAAAAAGAAAAGAGAACTTTTCTATCTATTGACCATCTGACCAGAAGCCCTCTCATACTCATCCAAAAAAAAAATTAGATTCTTAGCTTCAACCACAGTAGATCTCCCCATCAGCATAGTATCATCAACAAACTGTTGATGGGAGCAGATCAGATTACTAGAAGAGGGCCTTAGTCCCACTAGAGACCCCTGATCAATCAATCTTTTCAAGTTTCTCCCAAGAAATTCAACCATAATAGTGAATAAGATGGGGTAGATTGGATCACCATGTTTTAGACCTCTCGAGTTCTTAAAAAAGTGCAATGGGGACCCATTCACCATAATAGAAATAGAAGCTATAGAAACAAGTTGATCCACCATCTGAAGGACTCTTTTGCTGAAGCCAAATGCCCTCATGATTTTGAGTAAGAATTTCTAGTCCACTTAGTCATAGGCTTTCAAAATTTCCAGCTTTAGGAGAAAACCTTCAATTTTGGATTCCACAAGGGAATGGGCATTCTCATGGATAGTAACAATAGAATCGAGGATCTTCCTTCCAGGAACGAAACCATTATGTTGGGAACAAACTTAGTATTATCTTCCTCCCCTACAATATTAGGTATGACCTCTAAAAGGTAATCTTGCTTTTTGTGGTTGAATTTGTCGCTCACTGAAAGGAGATTACTAAAGAAAAGGACAACTTGTCTTTTGATGTCTTCATCCTCCTCAAACCGGTTACCATTGATATCAATGTGAGAAATTGTATTGGTTGCCCTATGTTTTGATGCAGACAAGTGAAAATATCTGGTGTTTTTATCTCCAATAGAGAGCCATAGAGCTTTTTATCTTTGTCTCCAGAAGTCCTCTTCTTTGGCTATAATATCATGCAATTTCACAAGCAATTCATTTTTTTTGTGCCTAGTTATCATCAATGTATCCTTCCCACTGAATTTTTCCCTAAATATCCAACAGCTCCAATTGTAACTCGAACTTGATACCAAAGATATTACCAAAAGTTTCTTTATTCCACTTTCTTATCTTAAATTTTACTTCCCTCAGTTTCTTTGCCACCCTGAACATGGCAGTCCCAAGGACAGCTATATTCCACCATTTCCTTAGTTCCTCGAGAAGCTAAGGATGGGAAAGTTACATCGTTCAAATCTATAGGGAAAATGCCTCTTCCCCTTAACAGGGTCCATAATAAAACTTATTGGGAAGCGGTTAGATCCCACCCTATAAAGGGCCTTTAAGGAAAAAATTAATTTAAAAACCATTGATCTAATATTAACGTTCTATCTAACCTCACTTGGATCAAGTCCTTACCAGTTCTTCGATTCGACCGGGTATAGGCAACACCTTGCAGCTCTAGATCAATCAATGCTTGGTTATTAATGAAGTCCAATAGGTCCATTTTTCTTTCCATATTAACCTGGGATCCTCTGAACTTCTCATCATCCTGAAGAGGGGTATTACAATCTCCCATCACAATCCAAGATTCATTAGTGAAAATCCTGCGGAAGGAAACAAGCTCATGCCAAAATAATGAGATTCTGATTCTAATAAGTAACAATCCCCCCTGAAGCTCCTTTAGAGCTATTTCCATGGACTCCAAAAAATTGAAACATCTTAATCTTTTCAACTTTTTCTTTAGGAATTTTAGACTCTTGGACAAGAAAAATATCAGGTTTGTGGTCCCTAACAAAATTGTGCAGAACATCCTGCTTATGGAGGCTATTCATCCCCCTTATATTCCATGACATAATCTTCATGTTTTACTAGGGGATTGGAGAATATTTGGAATGGTCTTTTGAACACCATCTGTAATATCCTGAAAACTCCCATTCTCTCTTAGCCACTTTACTAATCTTCTTCCTTGATTGCTCTTTGTGACTCCGCAGTTTTCTTTAGCTCTAGTTCTAGTAGAGACTCCACTTGGAGTATTCTAATGATTATTTTTTTCTTCTTTTTCTTAGACAGAGAGATGACATCTTCTCTATCTGTATCCTATTGGATTTCTAGCTCTTTTCCTGACTCCCAATCCTTATCAGACATCCTCCTTTGATCCAAAGGAAGAGTGTACATTAGTTCATTATCATACTAGGTTGAGTTATCACTTGATAAATCTTGAGTCTGACTCAAATTCTCATAGGTATCCTTAACAACTTTCGAGGAAACAGTTTTCGGAACCTGAAAAGAGCCCATGCTAGAGGGGAAACTTCCTCCAGAGGCAGAATGTAAGATAGGAATCCTAATATCCAGAATTAGGCCCTAAATAGGAATATCATGCAATCCTAACTCCCCAGCCTCCCTTCCATCTAAGTTAGTCTCTAGATTATTAAGAGAAGAAACCTGATTCAGGAAACCATTCCCTTTACCTTGGAGGTTAATCACTCCATCTTTCTTCCCTCCTAAGACAGTCTCTAGCACTTTTCTTTGAGGCTCCTAAGATCCCAAATATTCCTTAAAACCCACCTCTTCATTGATCTATGGGGCTAACACCAAAGCTTTGGGCTTCTTGCTCCCTAACTCTCCATTAAGGGTGTTGACATTGTTCTCTTTACCCTCCTCATCAAGCTTATTTTCCAAAAAGTATTTGGTTTAGGTGGAGGATTATCTTTATCCTTTTTGGTATTAGGTAGGAATTTCTTAGCCCAGTGCCCAGTTTTTCTACACTTAAAGCAAGCAAAAGGGATTGATTCAAACTCAATAGTTTGTGTCTAAATACCCAGCTTCGATTGGATTTCAATAGAGGAATGGAGGTCAGAATTTTGGGACACCCCCACACATATTCTAGCAAACACAAGCCTTTTTCTAGCCATTTTCATAGGATCTATTGACAGAAGCTCCCCAAAAGAGTTGGCACTACCATTGAGGACATCCTCATTTCAATATTCCAAAGGAAGACCAAGAAGTCTAGCCCATACTGGAACATTCTAAAAAATGGAGTCAGAAAGATCCAGGTTAGAAGTCCATTTCTTCAGAGCCAAGGATGATTTTCCTATAACCCAAGGACCACCACTCCTCACAGCCAAAATATCCTCCTTGCAAGTAAACTCAAAATCAAATTAACCTTTAGGAAGTGCTGCAACCGAAACTTTGTCGTTGGTTCTCCACTTGTTTTTGAAAAACTCCCTTACCACTTCAATATTTGGTCTAGGGCCCATAAATTTTCCAACCATTTCTTTGTCCATTAAGACTATGTTATGATCAATAATCAGATCAGGAATTGAGATGGAAAACTTACCTTTAGCCAGATCAGAAATGTTGCACACTAGAGGGAAGACTGATTTACCATTAGGTTTAACTCCAAACAGAGAAGACCATGGTTTTCATTTTGCTCCTTCCCCACCAGTGGCCCCCACCACCACTTTGGTTTTTTCACCCTCCTATCCTTTGAAAGGCCCATCAAGGTTAGCAGACAAGATAGCCTCCCCCTTGGGTCCACTAGAATATTATTTCTGGTGTTGTTCTCTTTTGAACTGTCCTTACCTTGCTTCTCGCTCGGAAATTGCACTGATTCTTCCTGTGAATCCTCATAACATACTCCATGGCCTATTATTATTATTATTTAGGCTTAAATTTCATAACAATTGGCATCGGAGTGCCAGGTTGCTGGAAGATTTGGTTTGTGTAGGCTTTTTCTTTCATTGAGCAACATGGAGGTCACAACCAGTGACATGGAGAAGTTAAATGGGGCTAATTTTTCCCTATGGAAATCCCAAATAGAGGATATATTAATTCTGAAAGATCAATAACTGCCATTTGAAGGAGTATCAAAGAAACCCACAATGATGATAGATGAAGATTGGAAAAAGTTGGATAGAAAGGAAGTTGCAACCATTCGTCAATAGTTGGCTAAAAATGTATATTTTAATGTTTCCAAAGAGAAGATAGCAACATAACTATGGAAAAAGATTCATGATCTAATGAATGATGTCAGTAGCAGTTTAATGAATGAGGAACTGTGACACAAATCAATGACAAAAAACTAGGGAGGAGAAGCCTTAGCCCTAGCTGATTGCAGTAGAAAATTTGATCGGAACCGATAAGAGCATTCAAAGTCAAGAGGAAGATCAAAATCAAGAAGAGGCAGATTCACCTACTATCATTGCAGAAAACTGGGACACATGAAAAGAAAATGTTGAATCTGGAAGCAAGAACAAAAGGAACAAAAACTAGCAAGTGCAAATGAAGAAACTACTTTTGTTGCATCAGATGGTGAGGTATTAATTATTGTTTCATATGAGGATGCATACCTTTGTACTTCTAATCATGATATTGATTGGATTTTAGATTTTGTAGCCTCCTATCATGCTACCCCAAGCAGAGAAAATTTGATTTCTTATAAATCTGGTAATTTGGGTAAGGTTCGCTTAGGTAATAATAATTTATGTAGTATTGAGGGAATGGAAGATGTTTTAATAAAAACAAAAGATGGTTGTAGTTTATTTATTAAATAGGTTAGGCATGTACCAGAGCTTGGAATGAATTTAGTTTCATTTGGAAAGCTAGATGATCAAGGTTACGATATAGTTTTTGGCAAGGGATGCTGGAAAATTGTAAAAGGTTCGCTAGTTGTTGCAAAGGGGCAGAAAACAGGCACTCTCTATACATTAAAATCGAAGCTGCAAAAGTCAAATATTACTATTGTTACAGAGTAGCCTATAACAGATTTGTGGCACAAAAGACTTAGACACATGACATAAATTGGTTTGAAAATACTTGTTGAGCAAAAAAAAATTCCTAGAATAAAAGGTACTTAATTTAAATTTTTTGAACACTGTATTATGGGTGGACAAAAAAGAGTGTCATTTTTAAGGAATAATTCAAAAAAGGATACAAAAATATTAGATTTGGTACATTATGATATTTGTGGCCCATTTAATATAAAATCACTAGGTGGGGTTGCTTATTTTGTTACTTTTATTGACGATGTGTTGAAAAATGTGTGGGCTTTCCCTATTCAGAGTAAGGATCAAGTTTTAGATGTTTTTCAAAAATTTCATAAGGTTGTTGAAGGGAAACTAACAAACTTTTGAGATGTATTAGAATAGATAATGGTGGGGAGTATTGCTCCAAAGCCTTCAAAGAATATTGTGGTAAACATGGGATAAAGCATGTAAAAATAGTTCCTCTCACTCCACAACAAAATGAAACAACTGAGAGAATGAATAGGACAATAATGGAGAAGGTGAGAAGTATGCTTTCAAATTCTAGTTTTCCTAAACAATTTTGGGAAGAGGTTGTCAGCGCTGCTTGTTATTTAATAAACCGCTCTCCCACAACTTCATTAGATGGAGGCATTCCTGAAAAGGTATGGACCAGTAAGGAGTTATATTATTCTCATTTGAAAATTTTTGTTTGTAAAGATTATGTGCACATTCCTAAAGAATAGAGGTCCAAGTTGGATGAAAAATCATTGAAATGTATTATCTTAGGATATGCTAACAATGAGCTAGGTTATCGGTTGTGGGATCCTCTGAAAAGAAGAATTATTAGAAGTAGGGATGTTATTTTTAATGAAGGAAAAATGTTTCAAAATACTGAAAAAAGTGTGGAGATGCATAAATTTGTTGAAATTAAAGGACAACAAGAGGAGCAAAAAGAAAATCTTCCACCATTGGATGAAGCCACTATTGAAAATAATGACCAGCCATTACAACACAATGGAAATGAGGAACAACAACAAGCATAAACTGTGCAAGAGCCCTTACAAGAGATTCAACCTAAGAACATCGTACCACAGTTGGTTTGCATATCTGCTAGGCCTCATAAGCTTTCACAAAGATATCCTCCCTCTGATTATATTTTATTAACTGATGAAGGTGAACTTAGTTGTTTTGAGGAAGCTTGTAAAGATGAGCATGGTAAAGAATGGAAGAAAGCAATGGAGGATGAAATGGATTCTTTGCAGGAGAATAGAACTTGGGAGTTGGTAAAGCTTCCAAAAGGAAGAAAATCCCTACAAAACAAATGGGTGTACAAGATCAAACATGAGGGTGATGAGAAGAAGAGATACAAAGCAAGGCTGGTGGTGAAGGGATTTTCTCATAAAGAAGGTATTGACTTCACTAAAAAAAATTCACCTGTTGTTAAAATGTCATCCATTAGAGTTATTCTTGGTCTTGTTGTTGCTCTAGATTTGGAATGTGAATAGTTAGATGTAAAGAATTCCTTCCTTAATGGATAATTGGAAGAGGAAATTTATACGGAGCATCCAGAAGGTTTCAAAATAAATGGTAAAGAGAACTTGGTTTGCAGGTTGAAGAAGAGTCTCTATGGGTTGAAACAGGCACCTCGCCAGTGGTATAAGAAATTTGATTCATTTGTGTTGGAGCATGGTTTTAATAGACTAGAGACTGATCATTGTGTCTACATCAAGAGATATGACCAAGATAAGTAGATTATATTATTGTTATATGTGGATGATATGTTAGTTGTTGGACAGGATAGTGATATGATTAACAGGTTGAAGAAGGATTTGAGCAACCAGTTTGCAATGAAGGATTTGGGTCTAGCACAACAAATATTGGGCATGAAGATCATTTGTGATAGAAAGAAGAAAAAATTGTGGTTTTCACAAGAAAAGTATATTGAAAAGGTGCTTGAAAGATTTAATATGAAGGATGCCAAGCCAGTTGGTACACCTCTTGCTTCCCATTTCAAATTGAATTCTGATTCATGCCCTTGTGATGACAAGGATAAGGAAGATATGAAAAATATTCCTTATGCTTCAGCAGTTGGTAGTTTAATGTATGCCATGGTACATGCACATGGATAGACATTGCACATTCAGTGGGAGTAGTCAGCAGGTTCCTTGCCAATCTAGGCAAACAACATTGGCAAGCAGTGAAATGGATGTTAAGAAACCTTAAGGGTGCTATTTATATACATTTGAAGGTGCAACAGTGTCTTGGGTATCTAGGCTACAAAAAATAGTATCTCTCTCCATAACAGAGGTAGAATACATAGCTGAAACTAAAGCATGCAAAGAAATGTTGTGGATACAATGATTCCTTAGAGAGTTAGGCATAAAACAAGAAAAGTATGTGCTATATTGTGATAGTCAAAGTGTCATTCACTTGGAAAAAAACCCAGCCTTTCATTCACGAACCAAACACATTGACTTAAGGTATCATTGGATAGGCAGGTGTTGGAGGAAGGAAAGCTACACTTGGAAAAGATCCATACAGTTGAGAACCCTATGGATATGTTTACAAAAATACTGCCAAGAGCCAAGCAAGAGTTATTTAGGATCTTGGCAGGCCTGCAAATGACTTGATGTGCAGGCTTGGGCAAGGATCAATAGCAAAAAGGATCATCTACAATTGCAGTTTGTTATCCAGGAGCCTTGCATTTAGCTTCAAGTGGGAGAATGTTAGTTTTTGAAGACTAAATTTAAAATTAAGAAACTCCTATTTTGAATAGATGTTTCTACTTCTAATTAATAAACATCTAATTCAAATAGAAGCTTCTAGTATTATTTAGAAACTTTTCATTCGAAAGCTTTCCTGCTTTTATAAATATGCCAATATTGATCTCTCCTATGTGTTGTTGAGAAGAATGATTATTCTTCAAATGGAGCTCCTAATATAAAATATTTTTTGTGATAATAAAAGCTATTGATCCTTGCCTCGTGGTTTTTCCTCCACATTGGAGGTTTTCCACATAATCTCTTTGTTCTTCGCAATATCTTATTTTGTTGTCTATTTTATTTACTGTGTTTATTTATTTTTATTGTTGTTATTATTATTATTTTGGCTTAAATTTCATAACAATATGAACAGGAAAAATCTTGTGCACACTACAGAATTCCTTTTCTCTACTTTCCTACAAACAAACTCCTCTCCACGCCACACATAACCTTTGCTCTCCTTTTCCTACAAAGACTGAGAGAGTGGAGTGTGAGGAAGAGAGGGGCGAGGGAAGCAAGGAAAAGGATTGAGCTCCTACACATAAATAGACCTATGGGTCATTTGGATTTTCATTTTCCTCTACTTTTAAGACTTCACCATGGGTCGTATCACATTCTGTACGTGGAGAGGAACGAGAGTGAAAAACGTTTGAAATTATAACATTTATTTTTTCGCATTCTTGTAATTGTTTTGTTCGATATAAATTTTTTTTTTTTTTCTAAGTGTCTATATGTGTATTGAAATACCTAGAATCTAAAGTTGGCTCTAGAATGACAAGATTAATGAATGTACTTAGTGAAATATAGAATTGTGCTAAGACTCAAATTGAGGTCACAAGGGCAACCTTGAATCTTTTAAGGATAAGCATAACATTTGAATCTTAGAAAATTTTATATAAGGGTTCACTTATGTTTGTATCTTTAAAAGAAAGATGGTAATGTTAAAAAACACCATTGAAACTTACTATGGTGGTTAATGTGGCAATGTGTGGAATCTTTGAGATTTTGTCAATTGAAATCAAGTCATCTTAATTGTTTTAATGGATTTTTGATAAGTTGGAAGAAACACTAAGCAACTTATGAAATGGATGTATAACATAAGTTAACAATGATTTGTTTTAATGATGTAATGAATATTTGAGGCATGATGCAATGGATTCTTGAGATGAAGTGCAATGAATGGGCCTAAGTAGTAAATTGAGAGCATGAAAGCACGAGTTTTGATATTGTTGATGCAAGAAATAATGTTATTATTATGACTAATGAAAAAAAAAAGATATTATAGATGTTTTCCAAGATCCTCTATATATTAAAATATCACATGATGAAGGGTAATGATAAAAAAAATTGTATCTATGAAATGTCACTGGGGTGATGTTTGTTTATACATATGCACAATTTGAGCTAATTGGTACACATGCCAACAAGTAATGATAACATCAAGCTTAATTGACTTGGGGACATGATGGATTTGATTTGAATGATTAAATTTATTTGCAAAAACCACCAAGATTTGAAAAACATGGTAAATAATATCTATTTTGCAAGTTAAAAAAATTCTATTTATGGTCTAAAACATGCTCTAAGAGCTTGGTATTAAAAGAATAGATGAATAATTTTTTATTAATAGATGGAAATGAGCAAATCCAATCCTAGTCTATATGTCTTAAATTTTAATGATCATATACTTATTACAATAATGTATATAATAATGATTTGATCAGCGTTAGTAGCAATTTTAAAACTATTTTACTTGCTAAGGAAAGTTTGAAGGAAACACTTGATATAATAAATTTGGGACTAATGCATATTTTTTTGGGGATGCAAGTTTGGAAAGAAGGAAGAATATTACTTTCTTAGTCTAAATATATGCATTGGATGTGCTTAAGAAATTTTAAATACTTGATTGTAAACTAGCATCTACACCATTTGATATCAAAATCAAACTTAGCGCTAGATTTTATTTTGAGAAAATTGACAGTACTTTATATCGACAATTAGTGGGTAATCTTTATATCTTATAATATCTAGACTAAACATTTAATAGGTCATCAAAGTTGTGTTTAGGTATATGTTATCTCCTTGTGTTGATTAGTGGATAGAAGCAAAGAGAATATTGTGGTAGATTTGAGGAACGCATCAACTAGGAATTGAATATAAAAAAAATTAGAGATCCTAATTTACGAGGAATATTAAAAAACAATCTATTGTTTCCTTATCAAGTATTGAATATGACTGTATTTGTTCATCAAAAGCATCCTAGGAAGTTATATGACTTAGAAAATTGATGGAAGATGTACATCATCACAAAAACATCCAACAATGATATTATGTGATAAACAAAGCACAACTCATCTAGGAAAAAAATAAAATCTATCATGCTAGCTCAAAGCATATTGAAGTAAATCATTAGCTTGTACAAGATTTAGTTCAAGAAATATCATAGATCTAAATTAATATAGAACTAAAGATCAAGTTGTAGATACATTCACCAAAAGTCTATCTCAAATTTTTTTTTTTAAATTTTGAGATATGTTTAAATCTCATAAATGTACCTCAACATTAGGGGAGGATGTTGAAATTAAGGTGGGTTAGTATAGACCAAACAATTTCTCACAACTATCCATATGTTGAAAATAATGTTAGTTGGCATAGACCATTTGCCAAGCATAGCAACTTATCGCCACTCATCATCAACATTCATAAATGTTTTCAACCAACTATTACGATTAGTATATCATGTAGAAAATGTAGTTTGTTAACTTTATGAATGTATTTGCATTATAAGAAATAGAACTTAAGTTTTGGGTAGAAGGAGTTAATAAATCAACTTACATTCTTAATAGAACTCCTACTAAATATCTAAAACATATAACTCAAGAGGAATCTTGGAGTGAGGAGTCTAAAGCCTATATATAATATGGGTCTAAGAAATAAATAATTCTTGTCAAAAGAGATGCATTGTTTGATGAAGTTTCTAACATATCAAACCATATTGAGTTGATATCTACTCATACTATTTACAATAATGAATATTTTGAAATTGACCATGATTTAGATGAAATAAATGCAACTTTAGCAGAAAAGGATGAAGTTGATATCAGGGTATTCAAGAAAGAAAGGTCCTAAGAATCTTATTGTTAACTATGCTCTAATGGTGAAGGTCATGTAGGTTGAAGATCCACAATCATATGAGGAAGCTAAGGGAAAATTAGACTAGGAAATTAGAAATTCAAGAAGAATATAATTCCTTGATGAAGAATAATACTACTTTATTATTCTCATATTATTGAATAAAAGAGAAAAATTCTAGATGAGAAAAGTGAAAAATGTATTCTAATTGGATATAGTGACGAGTCTAAAGCCTATATATTATATGAGCCTAATATAGAAATAATTCTTGTCAAAATAAATGTATTGCTTGATGAAGTTTCTAACATATCAAACCATATTGAATTGATTTCTACTCCTACTATTTACACTAATGAATCTTTTAAAATTGACCATGATTTAGATGCAAGAAATGTAAAATTTCTAGGAGAAAATAATAAAGTTGATGTTTGAAAATAAGGAGTATTCAAGATAGAAATGTCCTAAAAATCATATTGTTAACTATGCTCTAATGGCTAAAGTCATGTAGGTTGAAGATCCACAATCATATGAATCAATTAAAGGAAAATTAGACAAGGAGTTTGGAAATGCAAGAAGAGTATAATTCCTTGATGAAGAATAATATTAGGGAACTAACAACACTTCTAGAAGGTAAAAAAATGGTTAGTTACAAATGGCTTTATAAAACAAAGATTACATTTGATGGGGTCTTTAGAAAGGTATAAGGCATAATTAGTTGCTAGAATATTTTCACAAAAATAAGACATTGATTATATTGAAATTTTTGGTTCAATTACAAAACTAAATTTATTTCCATTTGAATAGCAATTGCCTTAGTAGCTAATTTTTCTTGGAAAATTTCTCAAATATATGTGAAAGTACTTTTTAAAATGGTTATTTGAATAAAGAAATGTATATGTAACAACCACCAAGATTTGAAAATCATGATAAAGAACATCTAATTTGCAAGTTCAAAAAATATTTTTATGATCTAAAACAAACTCCAAGCGCTTGGTATTCAAAAAGAGATGATAAATTTTCTATAAATGGATGGAAAATGAGAAAGTTAGATCCTAATCTATATATCTTAAATTATAATGATCATGTACTTACTATTGTATTATACGTTAATGATTTGATCATTACTTGTAGTAATTTCAAAACTATTTTGTTTGCTTTAAGGAAAATTTGAAGTAAACATTTGATATAATAGATCTGGGACTAACGAATTCATTTTTGGAAATGAAAGTTTGGAAGGAAGGAAGAATATTACTTCCTCGGTCTAAATATGCATTCAATGTGCTTAAGAAATTTAAAATGCTTGATTTTAAACCAACATCTACACCTTTTGATGTTGGAATCAAACTTAATGTCAGATCGGATTTGGAGAAAGTTGATAGCACTTTATATCAAAAATCAGTAGACAATATTTTGCATCTTTGTAATGCCCCGCCACGCAACCCTAGGGAAAGTTGCAAATACTAAACAACCGAACTAATTTTTTTTTTAAATAAGAACAACAAGCATGTAAGTTAAAACAATTAACATACAAGCTCACTTAATCATTGCCAACTAATCCCCTAGGTTGTGAGACTGTGTTACTTCAACCAAATGTGGAACATGGATTAAAACCATAACATAATAATTACTTATCAAATAAAATTCACATACATTCCACTCAAATAATTTACATCCAAGAGTACGAGATACCTCTTGATTCCAATAATATGATTTACAATAAGATTACAATACTCATTCCCTGAATGAGGCAAGTCCAACAAATATGATTACATATTACAATTTCCACCTCGATAACAACTGAGGGGTAATAAAATACAATAAGAACTGAGAGAACAAGGCATGAGAAGAAACTAATTCCCATGAGCTCTCCCGCTGGAAATCATGACCTCATGAACAAGAAGTACCAACGGATTAAGATGCACGCCACCCGACCACATGGAATCCAAAAGGTTCCACTCCCTTCGTGCTAGGAAATAGTAACCAGGAATTCCTACCCAAGACCATCTACCACTAGACACGGGTCACACAAGCTGATACGAAATAATTACAAGTACACAACACATGACATAAAAGGTCATACGCACAACTCTAGGTACGACTCACACAACACTGTCATAGGTTACATTGCTTCCAGACATAGAATAGATCAAGAGTGTCACGAATATCAAATACAAACTGTTGAATTAGGAAGAGTGTCATCGCATAGCTCGTCAAGGGATATCCTCTGGGAATCTTCCTAGGCCCCAGCCCCCACTCCATGGGTTATCCTGGTAGCCTCAACCGAAATCCTGGCACCAATGCTTACTCATGCGGAACCAAATACCTCTCATGGAGATGAGATAGATGATCTTGCCATTCCAGGCCTTCCTGTCTCATCCCAAGTCTCGAACAAGCCCTTGGGTCCATGAGCGAGGCATAAATTATCTTGTTTAATGTTTGATGCAACCTAAGCTTCTAAAAGTTTAATTTAGTTATCACTGAATTAACCAACTTACAAAGGGTTATCCTAGCACCACTTTGTGCGCCGGCGCCCATTGCAAGCCACTCTCCTAAGACAACTCACATGGTTAAAACCACAATAGGTGACCAGCTAACACGACCTCTCCAATCCAAGGAGGTAACAAAACAAGGAAACTCACTCCAAACACTGGAGGAAAACAAGGTTAAAACCCTCTCCATACACTGGAGGCAATAAGGTCAAAACCCTCTCCAAACACTAGAGGAAAACAAGGTACAAACCCACTCCTTTCAAGGGAGGTACAAATCACATTACCCTCTCCTATTCCCAAGGAGGTACAAAACATCCCCGTTTGTGAGAACGGGGTGAAACAACATGGTGTCACATGCACATTTTCCCATGACACATCAAAATTGACTCACGTACCACAATCCCATACCAATACATGAACTCTTATCTGGAAGACTTCAACATTTACTCTATCCCACCAACATCGAAGACAAACAATTAAACACTGAAAACATTTCAGACAATTAAGTAAGCTAATGTTTGGATTTACTAAATCCAATCAAACACAGCTTCCATCACTTGCATTTATCCAATTAATAAACTCATTTCTTTTCACAACATAGAAATATTCAAAGAGCAGATCACATACTCTAAATTTCACAACCATATTCCAAAATCAAGACATTTAAATAGATACATCATCGAACTGGAATTAAACCAATCAATCACTCTACGTCTCACAATCATATACTGTAAATAAATCCACTTGATTTATAAAACATTTGGATTAAATAATAGGTCAGTTAATTTCGTCACACAAGGAATTAAGTAAATAATTGACCTTATACGCACAGCTCAATAGTAATTCAAAGCACATTGACAACTCAAAGGGGTTCAAACCAATAGTATATTTCATTTTCCCAATTACATTTATTAATAAAATCAACCTTTGAAAATGAAAACACTTGATCATTTAAAATCTACTTTTTTTTTAAATAATCATTTGAATATAAAATCTCCTTTTGCTTCGATTACGTAACCAAAAGTCATCTTGAGATAATCAAAATCAAATTATAATTAAGTCAAACATTTGACACATATATTCATCTGATTGGATTAAATCATTCGTTATCTTTAAGTTTCACGATTAAATTCATAATCAAGATATTTTAACAAATAAGCATTTAAATTAAATCACTTAATCCATAATTCATCATAGGATAAATAAATTAATCAAAGTCAATATTCTAAATGATACGTTTGATCAAACATCCATTTCATTTCACCTATACAAATGAGATAATCATTTTAACACTCCTCTTTTAACTATAAAAATATCATTTAAACATATGTCTTTGAAACATTATTTTATGTTTCTAAGATTTACTAATTATTCTAGGTAAACAATAATGAAATTTCTAAATAAAGGTATTCAATTATAAAATCAACTTTTAAAATAAACACTAAATTATCTAATACTCACGTGGCACCATTGGGGGATTTAGATTTAATACTTTAATACTATTGGCCCAATTATGTATAAAGATTAAAATAATCTTTTTAAAACCAACCCGTTTGACCAACTTTTAAATGAATTGTTTGGTTACAAACCCAACTCTTAATTAAATCATTAACCTTCAAATGATACTCATAAAATAATCTATTTTCGAATCCAAATATCTATAAAACGTTGATTATATTATTCACTTTCAAATGATACACCATAAAATAATCTATTTTTGAATCCAAATATCTATAAAACGTACACAGAAAAGTATATATATAAATATATACTTAATGTGTTTATATGTATAAGTATAAATATACCTCCGTTTAAAATACAATTATTTAAACATATTTTAAATTCACAAATTAAATTTTCCATAATACAAATTATTTATTACAATAATGATCCCCTTCACTATAATAGTCACATAACCATTTTAATATTTCTAATTTAATATTTAACATTATTTCCCTATTTACTATTTAACATTATTTTAATGTCAAATAAAAATAAATTATTTAAATACAAATTTAAACACCCGTTTAAAATTTCCATATTACAAATTATTCTTTAACTATATGTAATTATCTACATATAATTGAAAATTGATAAATATAATATATATAATTGTGCGAAGACTCAAATTGAGGCCACAAGGGCAGCCTTGAAGCTTTTAAAGGTAAGCATAACATTTGAATCTTAGAAATTTCAATACCCTTACATAAGGATTCACCTACGCTTGTACCTCCAAAGGAAACTTGGTAATGGTGAAAAACACCATTGAAACTTACTATGGTGGTGATATGGTAATGTGTTAGAATCTTTGAGATTTTTTCAATTGAAATCAAGTCTTGTTAATTGTTTTAATGATTTTTTTTTTGGATAAGTTGGAAGACATACGGAGCAACTTATGAAATGGATGTATAACATGAGTTAATAATAATGTGTTTTAATGATGTAATGAATACTTGAGGATTAATGTAATGGATTATTGCTACGAAGTATAATGAATGTTTAAGTATTGAGAGCATGAAAGCACGAGTTTTGATATTGTTGATGTAAGAATAATGTAATTGTTGTGACTAATGCAAAGACGGAGATATTCTAGGTGCTTTCCAAGATTCTCTATATATTAAAATATCACATGATGAAAGGTAATGATCAACAATCTTGCAGCTATGAAATGTCCTTGAGGTGATCATCTTTTATATAAATACACAATTTGAGCTTTTTAGTACACATGCCAACAAGTAATGATAACATCAAGCTTAATTGGCTTGGGGTTGTGATGGATTTGAATTTGTAATCTAGAAAGTTAAGGTTACATGGGTAGTCTTGATCTAGGAAAAAAAACTAATGTAAGAAGTGAGACTAGTCTAAGTAAAGATAAAATAAAAGTGATGAGTGATAAATAAACTATAGGATTAGTGAATTCCATAGTAGATAAAATCATGTGACAAGACTACATGTACTTCGCAACCACACAAAGTGGCATAAAAGAAAATGGAAAAGTGTGAAGGTGTGCAGTTTTTGTTGGAGATATTAACCCCTATTATAAATGACCAAGAGACTCAAATGGAGAAAACTTAAGATTGTGTATTCAAATAACAATCAACAATGCTTGCAAAATCTATAAAACATGTACAAAAGTTTAAATTGAATAGAATGCATCCACAAGATTACACAAGACCTAAATATTCACGTGGGAAACCCTTTTAGGATAAAACCCACAACCAAAAGATGTTCTTAGTTTTATTATTTTCAATCAATAAGGATTCAATACAACAAGGTCTTTGGATATTTTACAAAGTCACAATCTACATCATAATTCTTGTACAATCACTTTAATTATACATCAACAATGCATAATACAACTTTCACATGGTCTAACATTATAACCTTAGTGCATTCACACAAAATGGTACATATAGACATTCACATGAGAATACCAACCATCTAACTATCCAACTAACTTGAGGAATACCTAGTCATGTGTAACCATAATCTAACCATAACATAACATCAACATGTTGAATGAATCACCAAGTGCATGTTAGAAAAGGATGTTGTAAACCTTGCATAAGAAATAATTATTTAATTATTAAATATAAATACTTATTTGTGGTACATCTTTGGGAAATGTCTTTTCCCATGTTAAAATATTTTTTTAGGTCCTCTTGTAAAGTTTTATGTGATATCAATTGGTTAAATTTTTGAGTCAATTGCACATGGAAAAAATAATAATATTTTAAAAAATTAGTACCAAAAATAAATGTTGGGGTCAATGGCTTTGAGGCACATGGTTTTACCTTTACCACTTGGTTATTTTATGTAAGCTTGAATATATAAAAACAAGCACATGTTTAGTGGTTGGGGTTGATTGTTTGGCTTGGTTGTCATTCATATTAAGCTCTCTTGTAGAGTGCATATGTGAACCATGGCATTGGAAGTGCAATTACAAGCTTGGACACATGAATGATGCATTAGAGGAACTTGATGTTTTAGAAGTATTCATGGAGACTCTATAAGTGTATTGTAATGTTTTATTATTGAATAATACATTGAGTGCAAGTACTTTTGGAAGTTGGCTTTTCCCTATTAAGTTCTAGGGTATATCTTGTGTAATCTTATGGTATGTATTTCATCTTTATATTATGGTTATTATGTGAGCTTGTATACATGTTATTCTCTCGTAGAGCTATGTAGGAAATGGTTAATTGATCAACTTGGTATTTTCCTAACAATGTGAAATCTTCACATGAATAGTCACCTTCTGTACTATGTCATTACCACACACTATGAATCAATGGTTACAACCTTAACATTATCAATATATGCATACATGTTTCCAATATAGTCATCACTACTAGCTCCTTGCTTGCAGTAACTTACACAGATATAACATTGTTATGATTGTTTTTTATACTTTGGACCATCTTTGAAAAGATTATCCGACTCTAAGGTTGTGTTACATGAACTCTAGTTCTACCATAAGTGTTCCTATATCACTACTCATTCTCTGAGTAAACACATTTCATATGTAATTGTGAGTTCTCCTTTTAAATGACTTGTGATTATTATCACAACTAGGGATTGTTTTTAGTGGTGAATCTTTGCCAATTAGTGAATAGTTCATATCGGCTAATTCAAAATTGGCAAATACAATGCACCAATGGGGTGGCCAAATCGCCCAGATTTTATAAATTATCGGTCCAATGCATTTTAATTCACCATCAATTTATTTTATGAGGCATATGTAATTAATAATTTCACCATAACAAACTGTGCATTTCCAATGGTCTAATTAATATTTTTTCTAGGAATCTTGGAAGCATGTATTAAATCACCCACATATTCCCCAATACTATTTAAATGACATTGTGTATTAGGATACGTTTCACCAACATCATTAAATTTTCACTGTGTGAGGATCCATTTTTCCAATAAAATTTACAAATAATTGTGTATGATGACCCATTTCTCTAATAATATTTAAAATAATTACATTTGAGGACACATTTTTCTAATTACATTAAAAATAATTACGTATGAGGACCCATTTCTCTAATACTATGATATAACTCTATGCTAATCGTAGGCCCATAATCACCTTAAAAATTACAACATATGTGTTCTATTGAGGTTTGATTTTCCGAACATTTAAATTTATAATTGTATAATCATGCGGGATTCACCAAATTTTTACTATACTATTTAAAAATCCCATGGAATTTTTGAAATATGGATTAATATTTAAATACAATTGAAGCTCTAATAATTTATTTTTACACATTTTGTTCAGTTCTAAAATTGTGGGCGCTCGATTTGGAACCTTGATCATAGGAAAGCTAAAAACTTAAAACTACAAGTATTGTTGCATTAATGAATAGCAAGTCAATGAAAATATAAAGGCAAGTGATCATTTCTTGATAGTTTTATAAGATTATTTCTTTTTTTCACTCTTGCTTCAATCTTAAAGATGGTATTGAGTAGGGAATGTGATATATATTCTATGATTCCTTATTAAATAAGAAGACATTTTTTGGTAGATTTTATTTCGTGAGAGATCAAGATTTCAAGTAGGAACAAGAGTAAGACTCCTCATAGTGGTGAATGGAGGCCATCCAGATGCCCAAAACAAGACGTCATCATTTATTTAATAGGTTTTAAATTCACAAAACAATTCTAAAAAAATGTCATCCATATTGCTAAACTCATTTTTTTTCTCTTGACATTTCCATGACCTTGTACTTGGATGTCCAAGGCTAAGGGTTGGTTTACCATGCCTTTTCTAAGCCTAAGTCCAAATGAGAAGCATGGATTACCAGTTTCATACTTTTTGGAATGAATGTTCACTTTAAAATGGGCGCATATTCTAAAAAATGAATGGTTGCCTATTTTAAAGATGAAAAATGACACTTCCCCTAAATGTGGACCCAACTTCTTGCACTTACCCTTATACAGGAGTTTTTTAATGACAATGTTAAATTTGTAAGTACTATTTCAAAATATATTACAAGATTTATTTCCTCAAAGTTTATAGAACGATTACCTCAAGATGAAATACTTAAAGCCATGTCTATTGTGTATCCTCAATTTTAGGTCCCAGGCCACCGTCAACCTGACTATTTTCATAGAAATTAATTACCTTGGATGAACATTTTTTCAAAAGTTCATAATAAAATGGATAGAATTGTTTAACTCCATGGAGAATCCCATGCAAGTGGGATCAATAACAAGGTTTTGGGAAACCTTTGGTCAAAGTGAAAAATTGTGTGATTCATTATTTGAATATTTCAAACTTGTTGATTTATGTGAAACAATGATATTGGGGTCAGTGGAGGATGAGATATTTTTCAGTGCATTTGGGGTTTTGAAATAATGATGGGGGTTAGGGTAATTAATCAAGGATTAATTAGCTTAATGGGATAGGTTGAGTCAACAAACCATAGGTTTATTAACTAGGCTAGAGTTAAAAGTTAGAGAATGGAATAATGAGGCTTAGCAAGTTAATTAATTATGTATTAATTAACTTAATTGGTATTAGAGGAATAGGGGATTATGATGGGCTCAATTAAATAATAAAAAAAAATTAATTGATTAAAAGAACTATAGTCTAAGAGATGATATAATTAATTAAATAGGATATTTAGTTAATTATAAGAAGAAATGGGTTAATTAATTAAATAATATATATTTAATTAATTAAAAGGGGAGGAATGGATGGATTAATTAAATAATCATATTTAAAATTAATTAAGAGGAAATGATGTCAGATTTAGGGTGACTACATTTTGCCCCTCTTTGATGCGACATCTGTAGTGATGCTGCATCAAAGAGGTTTAAAATTTTGCCCCAACAGATTGGAAAATTAGTTATGAGGTGATGCCCCCTTGAAATGCAAGCCAAAAAAATTTTGAAAAAATAATTTTAGTCTGCATCTCAAAAAAGGTAGGTTAGAATGACGCGAGATGGTGTGGAAGGAGGATTTAGCAAAAATCAAGAGAAGAAATGGAGAAACAGGCTCAGAAATGAAGAGGATAGAGGACCTTTGATGCATCCAATATAGAAGAAATTAGGGTTTGGGGAGTGGGTTTAGGGTTAAAATCCTATAAATAGCCCTTGAGGGGCCCAAGAAGTCATTGTCAACCTTGTGATTGGTGGAGATGAGCTTAGCTGGCAATGTGGAGGCATGGCAGAGATTCTTTGTGATTTGCATTATGTAAAGCATGTTCACAAGTACCAGCGGCTGGAGGACATAGGTGACTCGGTATGTGCTCTATCCCTTAGGTTTCAGGTTAGTTTAGGGGGCTTGGGGTACGTCAAACTAGGCTCAAAGTTTGGGAAATAGATGCACGATTTTATGAAACTACACCTAAGTGCATGATTTTGGCACTTGCATCAAAAGAAATGGCACATCTAATATTTCAGTGCCTACAGTCAATTTTTGTGCCCATGTCAAAAAACAAACCACCCACGATCATCATGCCGTCATCTTGCGTGAATGCGTTTGTCACACCTACGTTTGGTGTGCATGCATTTTGGGAGGGGTAGGGTGAAATGAAACAATACTTGTGCAAAGTGGTGCTTGTGTCATAAATTGACGCGCTTGAGTTAAAAATTGTTGCACCTACACAAAGCGGCGCATGGGTGGGAAATGAGGCGCATGTACCCAAAGAAACGATGCATGCATCAAAAGAAAAAGCATAGTTTTATAGAAACGGCGAGGGTGGATGAATGTGGGTAGAATTAGGTGAATGATTTGGATAGAAGGGTTGATGTTAGTGTGTGAAATGATACAAGAAGATCTGAAGATCCTTCAGTCTCAAAAGCGCCAGATGGTGCTAATGGGGACTCTTCGAGAGAGATTGACACCCATAAATGATGACTGGCTGCATTTGACGAGTTTATATTTTGTCTCACAAATGTCGTCGATTCGAACACACTGAGCATTGATGACTACCTTAGTGGAGTGATGGCACAGTGATACTAGCATCTTTCACTTACCCACTAGAGAGGCTGCAGTTACACTAGAGGATGTGTGGCAGATTCTTTGGATACTGATTTGTGGAGAGCTAGTGGTATACAGTCTACATGGGGCAAGAGCTGCACTATAGAGGGTATTTGTGAGTAGGGATTTTCCCATCAGGGGCATGGAGTTATATTTGGAGGTTGGGATGGTTCAATGGCCAGAGCTTTCTTTATTTGTAGCTACATTAATCCCAGGAATCCTGATGTCGGATAGGAGGTCACGAGGATTTACAGTGGGTTGGGCGGGTGTGCTAGAGAATATGCTCAATGATGGGATAGTTTATGCATGGGGGAAATTGTGTTGGCCAATTTGTATAGAGAGATGCATTATATGGTGTACAAGGATGGGAGGAGCTTAAGTGTGGGAGTGATTGTTGCGTGTTTGGGCCTTTGAGCATATTGCAATTTTGCATCTAATATGTGATAGGCGACGAGGGGCAGATATGCCTTATGTTTATATGTATTTAGGATTTTAATGACAACATCAACTAGGGGAGCTGGAACATTAGTGCAGGGTTATTGATGAGATGGATTCCTTCATTTGGCAGCCATACATTGACTGTGAGGTATGGGAGGATGACCATTTGTACATGCCATACATCTAGATGGTACACTACTTGATAAGGAGGACCTCGATGATTATCAAGAGATACCTACCCATGCAAGTATTATGACAGTTTGGTCGGGAGTAGGGGGTGCTATAGATAGAGGCATTTTTTGGTAGGGTTTCCCGCAAGAGGCGTCAATGGGGTGGGTTTATAGAGTATGACATTGCATATTAGAGTTGGAGAGACACACCTATGATTGCACAAGACCCGCGACTAGGAGTTGTTGATCTCAGGACCATAGAAGAGTATGATACCTGGTGGGAGAGGCATAGACCCATTCAATTGACTATGCCCCATGATTAGCTAGCAGTAGAACAGGGTAGCGCTGATGAGAGAAGTAATAGTGGTGATGGTAGCAGCTCCGATGATGATGATAGTGATGATGAAAGCAATGATGGTGATGGTGAGGATAGTGGTGATGAGGATGAGGATGGTGATGATGGTGATGATGGGGGTAATTATGGAGCAGGGGGAGATGATGGAGGGGATGGTGGGGGACAGGCTCGCCGTGTGTGACAAAGAGGAATAGATCTGGAGGCCCAACTCTAGGATATGACTTTAGAGAGGGATCATCTTTGTTAGGAGCAGGATCAGGCCAGGCAAGACCACTTGTAGGTGGTGGGGGAGAGGGACATGGCACAGGCCAATGTGGTCCATTTATAGGGGCAGATGGATGGTCATCTTACCATAGTGACTTCCAAGAGGTATGTGGCTAGGGAAAAGGTAGCGACAATGACAGGTGAGAGGGACATGGCTAGGGCAGAGGTGGTTTGATTATAGGCACTATTAGATGGAGGGGCTGGTGGGGGAGTAGGTGGAGGTGATGGTCAGATCTAGCAACTATTACTACGAAGCGAGATCAGTTGCAGAGAGATGCAGAGAGATTACAAAGGGAGCAGGTTATGACTCGTCAAATTATTGGGGGTGATAGTGGATTGGCTTATGCATTTTCAGAGGTTGCTAGAGCTACCAAGGAGGTGGAGCGATGGTAGAGGTTATATCAAAAGCATATCTCACAGGACATCTCCATCAGGTCCATCAGTGTCTATGGTTCCTTCACGACAACCATAGAGAGATCAAAAACCACCTCAAATATCACCTACACAGTCAAATGTGCATAGCATAGGGTAGACATATTGATTATGACTTTTTGGATTTTGCCCCATGATGGGCTTGGCTTTTTGTACACATGAGATAATTTTGTACATGTTGTATCATGACATTATATTTTGATATATGATATGATGGATTTGTCCTACATGATTTGTTCAGATGATGTTATCATGTTTTATGTAGAATTTTTATTGATTATGCATGTGATGTGATTTTTGTTTATGGTGTTATTATGGTATTATGTGGATGTGATGTTTTTGATAAGTTAAGAAGCATTTACTGGGTGCTATACCCATCACACGAAGAGATCGAAGGGCCAAAAAGGAACCAATTTCAATAGTACATCATAGCTACCAAACCAAAAATAATAGATACCAAAAAGATAACAGACACAGCACACGAATAGTAAAGACCCAACAAAAATGAACAGACCAACCCACTAATTGGCAACACCTTCCCATTTTTAGATGAGGAGATTTAAAACATCATCCCTGATCCAATTAGGACCTTCACCCTCGAAATTCTTGTCTGCCTCCTCCTTGCTGACATCAAAGAGAGTGCCGATAGACCTATGAATTATCTTAATGGTGAAATGAGTCAGCCTATTGAACTTTTGTTCAAGTTTCAACACTCACTCCCATAGCTTGTTGATGTCCTCCTCATCGTTCTTCCACTGAGTCGTCTCTTCCTCAATAGCCCTAGGATCTAGAGAGTGGGTGGAGTCCTCTTTGAGCATTCTATTCAGGTCCGAGAAGTGGTTGGTACCCTCCACAAACTCCTCTTCCTCCTCAACAACATCCTTTTTACAATCAGCTCTGCCACCATTTCACTCTGAGTCACTAGAAATTTCATCTGTCAGAATCCCTTTCTTATTCTTTGCCAATCTGTGATACCTCCTGAAACTTGTTTGCTTCATCCCCATATCAACACTTGTGGCCACAACAATGTCACCTTTGGAGACCTTATCTGTAACACTCTTTCCCTCACTATCAATGATTGGCAACTCCACCTAGCAAGTAGTATCTTTTTTCCCCTTCTTTATCATAGGTCTATTGTCCAACCTGGTGGGGTTGTTCTTTAGCTCACACAATCCGTCTATAGCCTTGGAATGGGCCAACCTGACCTACCCCTTCTTTTTTTTGGGGGGTTTACATTTAGGCACAACATGGGGTTCACTTTCAAGCAGGGGGTTTTCTCTTTGGACCCATAGAGGTAGTGGGAGACAGTTTTGTTGGAGTTATCAACCCAAGATCTTCAATTTGTAACACCAAAGAACCTCTACAAGAGATAGAGAGAACCAACAATGGAAGATGCTATTCCACCAAACAGAGATTGCAATATGATACAATATGATCAATGCAATACAATACAATGCTATGCAATACAATAATATGCTAGAGATGCCTTGCTTATAAAGGAAAGGATGAGAGATAGGATAAGAAAATATCATGACAAGTGTCTTAATCCTATCACATGAGACAACTAACTCATAACTACCTAGGAAAGTGGAAATTCTAGATAAGACAACTAATACTTATCTAGATATGACAACTAATATCTAAGTAAACTTAACATGTGAATTAAGTCCCCTAAGTCCCTAGTAAAGGAATGAACTAGGTACAAGACTTATTCACACCAACAGGTTTCTCAAAGGCAAGGTTAGGTGGTTCCAATTCTTCCACACAAACAACCAAGATGGGTTTTGGGGAGCATAGGGCCAAAAGGAAGTAATAGAGCCTCAAAATGAGGCCCTGGTGTAAAGGTAGGGGAGGCGACTAGTCAGGGTTATGAACAACAAATTCAAGGGATTCCTTTATCAAATTTTCAAGGGATGTCAGCAAAAATAAGGGAAGGCTAAGGATCATTTTGTGCCTTAGGTGGTTTAGCAGTGGCAGATGATAAAAGTAAAAAACCTTAAATCTACCTTCTAAAGTAACGTATTTCATGAGAGAAAGACACACCTTGTCCCACAGTTTGGGAAGCACCTCTCTGTCAAAGCTCAATTGCTTCTTAATTGGCTTCTCATTGTCCCTGAAAAGGAATTTAGGGTCTCAAGGTCCTGAGTTTTGGTGTGCTTCTTGTACTTCTTTCTGTTGCATGAAAGGCACATAGCCTTGGCTATCATTTCCCCGTTAACCTCAAATGAAATGCCTCCCATTGTGACTCTTCAATCCCTCCATGAACTAGCAAATTGAGCTGACATCTTTTCATCATGACCCACCAAACTTTCTAACAGAGGCGCTAGACCCCCCTCCATGTATATGTGCCACAAAATGGGGTCCCTGTGAAATTTGTCACAGTTGTCAGGCTCAATCCTGACCCTATTGCCACCCATATCAACACACAACACATAGAAACTTGCCCAAAAAAAAAAAGTTAATCAAAAAATGGACTGGCCGCTAGTGAATTTTCCTACCCTTATAACATCATTTCCAATCCACCAAGGACAAGAAGGTGTAATTAAAGCTTTTAGAAGTTTACACACTCTAGTATTCATTCCCAATGAATCCATCTCCGTGAGGCCAAAATCTTTCCTAAAGTACAATAAGCTTAGATAAATTCATGATAAAACTTATCGAATAATTAATACTCGATGTGCCATAAGTCACATTGAACTTACATATTTTCCTAGAACTTTTAGCCATGGGGACAAAATTTGAATTCCATAAGTACATCTCATAAAATCTTAGGGACATCATTAGCTTGATCAAAATATAAATATCCAACAAGCTAGAGAAAACATCACAAAACTCACGTTCCTGAATAGTTGATGAGATATACGGTACTTATGATAAGACGACCCATAAAGGCGATGGAGAACCCTAGCATTCATAGTCATAAAACCAAAAACCCACTTGAAACCCTGCTTTAACCTCACAACATCATCCGACTTAGTCCCCATCATCAAATTCCCTAATGTGTAGTGCCACCTATACCTCCAAATAATAGCATCGTTGGCCACCATTTAAATGGTTATATTTTTCTATTCTTCAAGGATCAATCCTTGTATATGTTCTAGTAGAGCCCCGATTCTTTTCCAACATTTGCATAGACTCCAAGAGGAATGAAATTTGGCCAGGGCATCCATCACTTGGTTACCTTCACGAAAGGTGTGAGTCAAATACTTCCTTTCCAATTTTGAAATCAAAAAATTTATGTCTAAAAGGATATCCCTAATGTTCCAACAATAAAAATGATAGTGGTTAATAGAATCAATCATTGTCATAGAGTCCCCTTTTATGTGCATTTTTTTTATGCCCAAAGTGATAGCTATCTCAATGCCCTTGAGTAGTGCTTGGATTCCACCGTCATAGAAGACTGTATGCCTATACCTCTAGCAAACCCAACAACAAATTTTCCCTTGTAGTCCTTGATAATGTCACCAATTCTAGCCATACCAGGTTTCCCTTTAGTTGCTTTATCAAAATTCAGCTTGAACCAACCAATGCTCGGGGGTTCCATACTATGTTTCTTCTAGCCAGAGACTTGGAGTTGTCAAAGGATTTGGTCTCTAGGTTAATGTTCCATTCTTTTGCAATTTTGATATCCCCTTCAATAGGGGCTTTTTCCAGGGGTTTCCAAGTGTATAAAGAGATGTTTTCAGTAATAAGTCTAGAACCAATGCCAAAAACTTCCTTAGGGATTCTCTTGGTATCTCTAAAGATATGATTGTTCCTCTCTTTCCATAAACACCAACAAATGATGGGAGATTTGACTTTAGATCTCCATGGGGAGAGGGTGTTGGAAGGGTCCAAACCATCCTTCAATAAAGCATTTTAAGTCTCTATTTAGGGTCCAATGAGTCTCCAACTTTCTAAAAGCTAGATTCCAAACTTGAGCAACAAACGAGCAGTGCAATAATAGGTGATCCACTGAATCTTCATTATTTTTATATAACATGCATCTATTCAAGATTTGAAATCCCCTTTTCCTTAAATTATCTTGGTTAGTATTCAGTTGTGACAAGTCATCCACCAGAAGAAATTTATTTTTGGTGTCAAGTGTTTGTTCCAAACTTGTTTCCATATTTTTCTCTAAATACCCTTGTCTGACAACAAACTGTAAGTCATCTTGACAAAAATATTTCCCTTTCTTTCCTTAGTCCAAAATAAATCATCCTCAATATTTGATATGGGAATTATGGTTAAAGAGAGAATGTCCTATAAGGAATTAGCCAAGATTTTCAAATATGGGGAAAAGGGGTGGCATAAACCTAAATCTTTCCATTTCTTGAATCTCTGCGAACCATGAAGGTAATCACAAACATTCCTGCCAAATAAAAGACATGCAGGCTCCATCAGATTCTTGAAATCAAATAAGGATAGGGGGATTTGAACAACCAAGGGTCTTCCCAGAAACGAATGCTACTGCCATTTTCAAGTTTCCATCTCAGCCCTAAGTGAAGCAACTTCTTCATCTTGTAAATATTATTCCAAGCCAAAGACCCACGAGGGTGATCATTCGAGATGTGCCTGATTAGGGGGAAGTTTCTTAGGTATTTAGCATTCAAAATCCTACACTAGTCTTTTTTGTTCCTTAACTGATCCCACCCCACCTTGGTGAGCAAGGTAATTGGTAGATTGGACTTTCTTAATACCAAGCCCTCCTCTAGTTTTAGGAAGGAACACCTTATCCCAACTGACCAAAGACATCTTTTTTTCCTCAATACTAGACCAAAGGAAAACCCTTTGGATATTTTCAAAAAATTCAACAATGTAACTAGGAATTTTGAATATGGAAAGGAAATACACCAAGATCCCTTGGAGGGCAGCAGTAAGGAGTTGCAGCTTTCATGCATGACTAAGAATTGAACCTTTCCACCTTGCCAGCTTCCTTTGAATCCTCTCAAGGACAGTATTCCATAAATTGGGAACTGTGACTTCCTTAACAGTGAGAGGGATACCGAGATACACTCAAGGAAGGGAGGCACTCACGTAGCCCAAAACAACATCACACGATCCTGTAGACTAGGAGTGCAGTTAAAGAAATAGATCATACTCTTATTATAATTTATGCACTGACCTAAACAAGTTACATAATTTTTGAGGAAAATTTTCCATTTTCTTACTTCCATGACTGAGGCTTTCCTGAACAGGATAGTGTCATCCACAAACTATTGAATGATAGTCAGATCCAAAATGGTGGTTGGCTTAACACCTCTGATGGAGCCCTCCAACAACATTATATCCACATTCCTACTCAACACATTAGCAACCATTATGAAAAAATAAGGAGATAGGGGTCACCCTGTCTAATACCTCTCCCTATGACAAAGAAACCATGGGGCACTCCATTGACCAAAACAAAATACTTCACTGTGGTTATGCATTTCAAAATTATTTTAATCACCCTCTTATTGAAGTCGAACTTAACTAGGACCTTGGGAAGAAAGTCCCATAGAACTTTGCCATAAGCTTTTGATATGTCAAGCTTAAACGCCATACTAGCACTATTGCATCGGTCCATAGAATACAAAATTTCATGAGTGGTAATCACCGCATTCATGATATGGTGACCCAGAACAAATCCTTTTTGGCTTGGGTTGATCATTTTATCTAGATTGGGTTTCAAATGATTCACCAAGATCATGGAGAAGATATTATAAATGATGTTACAAAGGCTAATAGGACGAAAATCAACCATGGTCTACGACTCCTCAATTTTGGGAATAAGGGCAAGGAAGGTGTAGTTCAACTATTTAAGCATCTTGCTAGTAGTGAAAAATTCCCTAACCGTCAAAGTTAGGTCTTCCCCCACAACATCCCAAAAGATCTAGAAGAAATCTGAGAGGAAACCGTTGAGTCTTGGGGCCTTGTATGCCCCCATACTGAACATATCAACCTAAACTTCCTCAGAAGTAACAACCCCTAGAATAGTATTGTTATCCTCCTGAGATATGGAAGTAGGAAGGGGTTCCAACAATAGGTCATCCAACACCTGGTTAGGAGCCTCAATATGAGCCAATAGGGCACGTTGGAAGTGACCAACAGCCAAAGGGCCAATCTAGGTAGGGGTAGTAACATCCCCTAAATCCTTTTTCAACTTTTTAATTTGATTCCTTTTTATATGCTTAAAGGCCGAAACATGGAAGAAAGATGTATTTCAGTCCCCCTTAGTCAGCCATTGAATTTTGGGTTTTTGTTTCTAGAAAACCTCTTCTGTTTTCAAAAAAAAATCCCATTCCATGTGCTCATCCCTCTCCTATTGACAAGTTTGTACACTGATATCCCCTTCCTCCATCCTCTTTTGTGTCACCCTAATCTTATCAGCAATAACTTTTTCTGATGAAACACATCCCCAAACACTTGCTTGTTCCACCCCTTAACCATATTTTTGATATTCTTGAGTCTATGGAAAACCCTAAATAATGGGGAGCATGTACAGGGACATTCCACCAAGCAGCAATCTTATTCATGAAATCTGGATGGGATTTCCACATGATCTCAAAATGGAAAGGGAACAGACCCATAGCAGAGTGTTCATTTAAGACCAATAGCAAAGGATTATGGTCCAACATGGTCTGGGGTAGAGCCAGTAGATTAGTATTTAGTAATTTCATCCAATTGGGAAAGAAAAGGAATCTATCAAGCCGAACTTGGATCAAACCATCCCTCAAACATCCATTAGTCCAAGTGTAGGACTAACATTGCAAATCAATGTCCACTAGACTAGTATTATTTAAGAAATCAGCCATATCAGTCATGCTATCAGAGTAATCAATCAAACCCCCACACTTCTCCAAGGGGTATAGGGGGGAGTTGAATTCACCATCTACTAGCCATCGGGCCCCCCTATTGGCCTATATCTAATCAGTTATTTCCTGTCAGAGGAATTTCCTTGCATTTCTTAAATTGGAGGCATATATGTTAATCATAAACCAAGAACCCCCAACATGGGAGAACTAGACACCCATATTATTCCTCCTTTGGAAGACTTCAGAATGAATTATCCTATTTGGATTCCACATCACTGACAAACCACCCAAAGCCCCATCTGCATCACTTCAGGAAAAAAGGGCATTTGACCAAATATACCTAGCTATGGGTTCAAAATTTGTTTTTTTCATCTTAGTTTCTTGTAACAGCAAAACATCAATCTTGTGTTCCAGCACATAATTCTTCAAGGCAAAATTCTTGTGGGGGCTATTTAACCATCTCACATTCCATGATAGGACTTTCATTTAGAAGCTTTCTTTGAGGACACTTCCAATGTCCTCTATTTACCAATCGTTGTTTCTTTTGTTGTCTCTTTGTTTCTGGTTTGTCACTGGTTGGGCCTACCGGGCTTGGACTCACCTCCCACATTATCCTTCTTTTGTTTACCTTTCTTCTTAGGAGTTGACCAGAACTCTTCTTCCATGGTTACATGGATGTGGATGTGATGTTACATATAATTATGCTAGATGATTTACATGGATTGTGATATTTATTGTGACATGTATTTATTATAGCATTTGAATCATTTATCAAGACTTTGTGATGTTAATGTGATTGGTTATATGTGAATGATTATGTTGTTTATTATGATATGTATGTAATATGATGGATGTATACAAGTAATGACATTTAAATAATTTAGCAAAACTTTGCAATGCAAATATTGACAGCCAAGGACTTGTGTGTTCATTACTTTAAAAATGTGGGATGGACGGATGACAGTGACGATAGGCCGTTACCTATCTTATTTTCATTATTTGATATAAGCCAAAGTCCATTAATAGATTTTATGGTATTAGGTGTAATAAATATTTCTTTTGATGGTAGTTTATGATTTAGCTTTCAATCCTATGATGATAATACCATATGTTTTCTTCACTTTTGTCTCTTCACTATGATGGGTGGATGTTTTTATTCACAGAGTATGCAATTAGAAATGTTATAAAATTCATGGTAATTGCTTATGTATGAATGAATTTTTATGTATATGATGGATTGATGTTTTGATAAAAATGTTGATGCATATGTATCTATGACATGCTTATAATGCAATATAATTTTCTTATGCTAATGAATGCATATTTCATGTGTGATGTATGTCTATGATGTCCAATAGGATGTGTATGAATTTCATGACATTGATAGCACCTAAATGACTTGATGTAATTGATGCCTTGTGATAGTTTTCCCTCTCTTAGTCATTAGTGCATCCATGAATCATACACTATATCAATGGTCCTTTTTTTAGTTTTGTACTCAAAATTCCCTTATTGTATTCATGTGAGTGTAGGTATGAATTCTTGCTTGTTTTTTGTCATGATACATTGTGTACTCCAATCTAGGTGTGTAGGAAGGGACAAGGGGGATTGAGTTAGATGGAAAAGGTGGGGAGGGGGGTGGTTAGTTTGTGTTAGGAAAGAAGAAAGGGGAGAGGAATTATGTTGGAAAAATACGGTGAGCAATCCTTAAATTTTATATAGCAAAGGACATTATGCCCCAATGGTATAAATGACCAAAGGGGAAATCAAGTACCTTGAATGGATTTTGAGATGCACAAAACATGTACAAGAAAAATATCATACTAAATGATTCCTAATAACCTTAGTGGATCATAGAGGGGATTGTATAGCAGACCAAAATGTTTTTAAACCCTTTAGCTAAGGCATGAGAAATCATTAAAAAATCAAGCTAATCACAAACACACGATAAAATGACCCATGTCTACTTTGTACCTTTTTGTTGACACACCAAGATATGAAAGGATCTAGTTGGCCCCAACTTGGTGACTTCATAGGTTCATGATCACAACAATAAATCCCAAAAAGGAAAGAAAAACAAATCTCTTGCCAAAGATAAGACTGGTAGATTTTGTCGGACCAAGGAAGGATTCATCCTATTGGGAAAAGATGGAGAGGATTGTGATGGGTCAAAATTGAATTAGTAATTGTGTTGTCAATTTTAGCATTAGGGCTATATGCGGGCATGCATGTTGTTTGTCTTTGTGTTGTTTGTCTCGGGATGATGTGGGTGATACTTTTGGGATGATAAGTTTTTTATTATGGGTGGGATTTATTATGGGATGGAATGTTATTATGAGATGGATGAATGAGAAACTAGGCATGTTGAAGACCACTTCCCACTACACATAAGAGGGAGGTATAATGGAATGAACTAGGGGAGGGACAGAATGGAAGTATTTGTGGCCAATTCATGCCTTATACAAACACCATTGTATAAAATTCATGGGGATGATGGGTTATGTGTATAGTAGGTCTAGGAGTGAAAATTCCTTCATGCTAACTATAAATTCACAAATACCATCATATTGTATGGATATGGTGAGAAAAAGAGTGCAAATCACTTCATGCCAACTATAAATTCATGTCTTGTGTTGATTGAGTGGTGTTAGGGTGGTCAATTTTCAACCAAAAGTAATCCATTAGTAAAATAATCATGTGAGATTTGTAGCAAGCACAGGTGGCATGTGATGGTGATAATCATGCAATTTATCTTATTTATTATGGGTGGTTGGACCAAGTGACATCAAGGGGGAAGTGGGAATATGGTATGTGATGAGTGAGAAGCTCTTCAGAATCAAGTGATGTGTTCCAAGCCATAGTTGGTAGGGTGGGTGGATTTATTATGGATGGAAGAAAAAGTGACCTAATAGATGGTTGAAATGACCCTACACATGGTGCCTATTTGCCAGTTTTTCACCATGGCACTTTCCCAAGGTGCCACAAAGTGGTTTTCACCATTGGACGGGTTATTTCTCTTTACTATTTTTTGCTTTTTTATTTTTGATTTTTTGTATTTTTCTGATTTTTTTTTGTTCTTCTTATGTGAAGAATTTTTTGAGATGGATAATATTAATGGGCTCTTCAAGGGGATCTCCCTCCATGGTAGCTAACTGATACACCCCCGGTCCATATTTTTTTATAACAATGTAAGGGCCTAGCCAATTAGGTTCAAAATTTCCCTTCTTTTCTCATTCTTGTAGGTTATGTTGATTTTCCTTAAGGACAAGATCTCCAATGGAAAAATCTTTAGGCTTGATCTTCTTGTTATGATTTTTGTGAAGCATATTTTGATATGATCTGAGATGATTGAGGGAATTTAAATGTTTCTCATCTGGAAGCTCCAACTATTGAAGACGTGTTACATGATATTCTTCATCATGAATGAGATGTAGATAAATTCTCAATGATGGGAGCTCAACCTCTATTGGCAAGGTAGCTTCAGCACCATATGCCAGGGAATAGGGAGTGGCTCTAGTAGGTGTGTGAATACTAGTACGATATGCCCATAGGGCGAAATTGAGCTGTAGGTGCCAATCACAACTAGCTTCATTGACCGTTTTCTTTAAGATTTTAAAGATTGTTTTGTTTGTGACCTCAACTTGGTTATTTCCTTATGGATAATATGGAGTGAAAAAATGATGTTGGATGTGAAATTATTGGCATAGATTACGAACTTCCTGGTTTTTAAAGGGGCATTTTTTTCTGTGACTATGGAGGCAAGAATGCCAAATTGACAAACAATGTAATGGAGTATGAATTTGGAAATTTGTTTCCCTATAACATAGGTCATAGGTATAGCTTCAACCCACTTAGTAAAATACTCAATGGTGGTGATTATGAATTTATAACCATTTGATGACGTAGGTTATATCTTTCGAATGAGGTCTAACCCCCATCGTGAAAAAGGCCATGTAGTAACAATAGGTTGTAATTCTTGTGATGTTGTGTGAATCAAATTGCCATGTTATTGATAAGGTTTGCATACTTTGACCAAATTAATTGAATCTTGTCCCATCGTGGGCCAATAATATCTTGTATGCAGCAACTTCTTAGCTAATGTTGTTCCACTAGAATGGGCCCCACAAATACCTTGATGTATCTCATTTAGGGCAGTTTGATCTTCTATTGATTCTAAGCATCTAAAGAGGGTTCCATCAAAAGAGCAATAGTAAAGGGTGTCTTGAAGAATAGTGAAATGAGATGTTTTATGGATAAAGGATTGGTGTTGCAAGGATGAAAGGTTGGGTGGGATGGTGTTGTTACGTAGATACTCGTTTATGTCTTGGTACCATGGAAAATTGAGACCAACAATATCACCAATCATTTCGCATTTAGGAATATCATAAACGAGAACCAGAAATTGTTCTATCAATAACTCATATTGCTAACCATTTTGCGGTACATCAAAAAGGGAACCAATGGTGGCCATGGCATCTATTACTTTATTATTTATCCTTGGTATCTAATCAAACTGTATTTGCATGAAGTATTCCTTGAAGCTATCCACCATGCGTTTGTAAGGAAATAGCTTATCATCCTTAGTTTGGTACTCGTCATTTTACTTGTTTGATGACTAATTGGGAGTCACCATAAACTTGTAGTTTGGAAATCTTCCATTGGATAAAAAGATTAAGGCCTATTATTAATGCCTCATACTCTGTGATGTTGTTTGTGAAGGGAAATACAATTTGGTAGGACTTAGGGATACAATCTCCTTGAGGTGTGACAAAGAGCATCCCTACCCCCGAACCATGTTGCATGAAAGATCCATCAAAATACAAGTTCCACCATGTTCCTTCTTCTATTGTTAAGATATTCTCATCATGAAATTTTGTCAGCAATGGGTGATTATCTTATATAGGAGCTTCAGCAAGTTGATTAGCAACCACTTTTCCTTTAATAGCCTTTCTATCTACATACTCGATGTTAGATTTAGTGAGAACCATGATCCATTTAGCTATTTGTCCTTGGAGAGTTGCCTTTGAAAGTAGGTACTTTAATGGATCTACTTTTGAGATGATTTGGGTCTTATGATTAAGCATATAATGTCATAGTTTCTTAGCACAAAATACCATAGCTAAACATGTTTTCTCTATTGATGTATAGCTCAACACACTTCCAGCTAGTGTGCAAGATATGAAGTATATTGCTCTTTCCTTGCCTTTGTCATCATGTTGAGCCAACAATGCCCCCAGTGCCACTTGAGTAGCTAATATATACAAGAGGAGTGGCTTATCTACTTATGAAGACATGAGGACTGGTGGTGTTGCAAGATAATCTTTCAATTTTTGGAAAGCTTGCTGATAATTGCTATCCCATTTAAATGTGATGTTTTTACAAAGTAGGTTGGAAAATGGTTGGCATTTATCAACCAACTGAGAAATGAATCTTCTAAGTGTCTGTAGCTTTCCTTGTAGACTTCTAAGCTATTTTATGTTCTTTGGCGGAGGCATTTCCCTTATTTCTTTTATATTGGTAGGATCTACTTCAATTCCTCGGTGAGAAACAATAAAGCCTAATAGCTTTTTGGATGAGACTCTGAACACACATTTCTTAGGATTGTCATCATTTATATTTTTCTAGCCAATTAAATATTCTTTCAAGCACTTCAATATGTCCATCCTTGGTTTTTTTATTTTCCCAGGAGGTCATCCACATAATCTTCCATAATGTCATGTAGCATGTCATGGAAGATAACAGTCATTGCTCTTTGATATGTAGCTCCTACGTTTTTTAGTCTAAAGGGCATTACTTGATAACAAAATGTTCCCCATGGAGTTATGAAAGTTGTTTTGTGTTGATCTTTTTCAACAATTTGAATTTTATGGTAGCCTAAAAATCCATCCATAAGGCATAACATCTCATTTCCTACTGTGAGATCTACAATGATATCAATATTTGGCAGTGAAAAGTCATCCTTTGGAAATGCTTTATTGAGATCTCTAAATCGATATGTATATGTGGATGCCCCCAGTGGGTTTGGAAATTAGTACAATTTTGGACACCCACTCAAGATAATCAATTGGCTTAATGAATCCAGCCTCCAAGATTTTTTGTAATTCTTCTTTTACCAAAAGATTAATTTATGGATGCATTTTACGTAGTTTTTGTTTGATGGGTGTTGCATCTAGATTGAAACAAAACTAATTCCCAAATTTAAACTGCAATGACTTAAATTGTTTCCACATATTAATTCCAAAACTTTTATGCACAAATTTTAATATAATATTTAAAGTTCAAATAAAGACTTTGAAATTAAATGCACATAATAAATTGATCAACAATTTCACTCAAATATATTCAATCATACCGTAAACAAATTATTAATTCAATAAACTCAAATATTTAAACACTTATATTGCTTAAAAAATTTATTAAGCTTTAATACTTATCTTTGGAAATGTGTAGAAGAAATTCCAAACTATTGTTGGAATGGTCCTTGGTTCAGCCTCTTCCGTTTGTGAGTAGTCTGGGAGGAAAGCAGACTTGGCTACTCTACACGAGTGTTGGTTCCACTGGAACAATGCTCAACACTCGTGCCACAAAACCATGCCCTGGCCAGGACCATCCTAAGTGCACGCACTTGTACCCCAAGTTGGACACCCACTGTAGTAGTGCCCCTTCTCCGTCCTACTCACAACCTGCTAACCTTGAAACCCTATTCCCGCAATGTGCTCCACTTGATTTTCCTCCTTTTTCTCATGTTCCTCAATAATTTAGTTTTCATGGGTTTTTATACAACACAAAGGGTAGTTCCAATTGACACACCCTTTTGCAAATAATTACAACATCCCATGAAACTCTAATTATTATTTTATAATTACATTTTATTTTCTTTGAACTATTACATTAGTTCTTATTTTATTTTATTTTTCATTCTCATTTCTTTTTCTTCCACGGGGAAAAAGTCTCATAACAATTCTCCCCCTGTTGTTTAGCTGCTACCCTCAGTAGCTTGATGATTTTCTGTATCACACATACATATGAATAAAACAACCTTTAGTTAAACAAATGTGGACATTGTTCTTTTAATAAAATCAACTTTTTTTTTCCAAGTATCACTATCATTATCATAATGACTCCATTTAATATAACCTTATGCCTCAATATTCTAGATCCTTTTTTTTTCAATTATTTGTTATGGTTCAATCTTAAATTCTCAAGAAGATTCAATAGAAATACTTTTCCAAATAACATGATTTGCATTATATACATATTTCTTAAGTAAACTTAGATGAAAAACATTATGGATTTGTAATTGAGGGGGTAACTTGCAAGTTTATAGGAAACACCCCCTAATCTTTCTAAAATTTCTTAAAAGGTCCACAAAAATGAGGAGCTATTCTAGAATATTTTCAAAGTTTTAACAAACTCCCCTTTTTTTTATTTGACTCTAAGAAAAACATTTTCACAACCTCAAAATGTCGAGTAGACCCCTTAGAATCAATCCAACTCTTATACCTATCTTGGGTAGCTTTTCATATTTTGTTCGGCTTTATTTAATAATGGCTTCTATTCCTAATAGGTTTTCATTCTCATACCAAACCTTATGGACAAGATCAGACCAGGGTAGGTGTTTTAAAATTTTGACCATAAACATTCTCAAAAGGTGTCATCTTGATAGTGGAATGATATCCTTGATTATATGCATACTCTACTAAGTGCAAGTAATCTTCACATGACTTAGGTTTATCCATGGTATACATTCATAACACATCTTCTAAGATTCTATTAATCCTCTATGCTTGGCCATCAGAATCGGGATGATAGGCAGTACTAAAATTTAAATAGGTACCAAGTTTCGCAAAGAGAGATTTCAAAAAGAAGATGTAAACCTAGGCTTTCAATTTGAAATAATGTGCTTTGGAATATCATGTAGCCTAACAATTTCTTTGGCAAAAATATGGGTAATATCAGAAGTAGAGGATTTTATTTTGATAGGTAGGAAATGTGCCATCTTGATTAATCTATCCACCACTACAAAAATAGAATCATGAATTTATAATTACAAAGATAATTATGGTTTATGTACTTAACCTTTTACCCTTCAACTTTACCATTTTACTCACTCATGTAACTCCTTTAAAAATTATTAGAATATTACAATGTAATCACATAATAATTATTATGCATGTCCAATAATATGTGGTCACTCATAATTTATAAAATTATAATCTATAAATTCAACATACATTCCAAGTTGGTATTCATGCATTCCGGACTGCATGAATATCCACTTTTCATATATCAAAATCAATGTACAAATAGAATCTCAGTCCTATCTAACAAGACAATTGTACAAGGTTATTGGGTTGATCAAGTCCAATAACAAAGTACAATAGCTAAAAATGGTACTAACAAAATTCATTGAGCACCTTAAGTAAAAGAAAACATTAATGGGTTAGGACTACCAACATAGTACTTCAAAAAAATATTAGGTCCAATCTTCCTCCTACTATACCAACTAGAATTATCCTTAAAATATCATTTCACTGGGTAACTTAAACAAAAACTTTGGGCAATTTTAGAATTGTAATCTTGTCATAACGTCTTTCAACATATATCACAACCAATACCAGCTATGTGACATTTGTTAGACTTCTCAAGGCTATAATTTATATATCTAGCATGTGTAATTCAAGTAAGGTTATTGTGTAAATTTTGTTTTATCCAAATTTTAAAAAAAATGTTGATATGAATCTTCAATAGCCTTATGGTTTTCCAATAAGTTTGACAACATAGGAAAGTTCACTATCATTATTTTGAAAAAGACAAGTGAAATATATAAACATCACATAACCTACTTGCATATTATAGAAAAGGACGGCATAGATAGTCTCTCCCCCTGTAAGATTCAAAATGTCCCCATGTCTTCTCCTAAGATATTTTATGTTATTGTACAATTGGTGAAGTATTATTTTATTCCAGCCAATAAATTTAAACATAATATTTTCAAGGTTTAAGACGTGGAAATAGCATGCTTCCATAGGTTTATATCCTATAAATATGTTATTCTCATCAATTCATTCCAAACATATTGTCATTTCTCTAAGTTTAAGATGTGAATCCAATAGATTTGTGGGTTATGGGCCCACAATGTTGGGTTATATTATTTTAGAATAAGACGTAAAGATTGAATTTGATTGGGATAATGTTTTTTGTAATCTCTCTTTTATTATTATAAGAAAGACTCATGTACATTCATTGTTGGTAAATGTCAATTTCTTGAGGGGGGTTTATTCATATTCTTTCATAATAAAAGATACCAGGATGAAGAAAATAAGATCTTTCAAATGGATTGAAGAGGGTAAAATAGATTTCATAAGGACTAAGGAGCCATTTGTAGAGCTTTGGTGCTTATGTGCCATACTTTTAAAATCATTTGTATTGTTATGCTCTAGAAAATATGTCTTCAATAATTACTCAAAATAATGAAGAGAATCTAGAAGTTCCAACTATATTAGTGAGCAATAGCTTCAAAAATCATGAGATAAAATATTCACTACTACATAGCATGTATATGTATATCTTTAATGTTCATACAAATATGTCTATGTTTGATTTGTTGATGAAAATAATTCTCATGAGTAAGAGATGAATTCAAAGAGAGGTGATTGGATTGCATTGATTTAGGAGTATGCACTTGACATCAAACCAATCAAATTGATATGTCGGAGTGGATTATACCAGCTTAGTGAGAAAATATTGTGTCAATACATGGCAAAAGATGAACACTGAGAAAAAGGAAAGGACATAGATACAAGGGAAATGAACTTGTCATCTATACAAATGAATGACATACTCTAACATATGGAGATTATCCAACTCATGTGGATAAGTAGTAAAGGAGAACTTTAAATTAAAAGCACTTAAGTTTATCATTTTGAAAGATGTACTCTATAAGGAAGGTATTGATTGTTACTAGCATATCCTTGAAGTGGGACAAGAAAAGCATTATTCATGATAAAGTTTTGTGGACATTTTCTTTAAAGGTGAAAACTACCAAAATCCTTAGAACACAATATTGTTGGCTTACCATATTTCATGGTGTGTGAGCAGGTACAAAATGCCAAACATGTCAGCAATTTGTTTAAGATTGTCGATTATTTCTCAAGTTAGGCATTATAGAAGCCCCTTTTCAATAACTGGGATTGAACTTCATTGAACCCCTCGATCCAATTTTCTAATAAGGTTCATGTTTACATCATCATTAACATAGAATATTTCATGAATATAGTGAGTTATGTGCATCATATTTTTTTCTTAAGAGCAAAGTTGGCAGAAGAATTTATGTGACGTCTTGTGGGAAGATCATATCATGATTAAGAGTGAAATTGCACATATGGCATAAATGTGGTGTTGCGTGTTTCCCTTGAGATTTCAACTTTATAGATAGCATCAACAATGAAAAATGGTGAGTTCAAAGATATTATTGAAAAGAGAATCATGTATTTTATGAATCTTGAAGAGGATAGAATAAAGCACACAAATCAGACTATAAGAAAAAGATTATGTAGATTATTTTTTTTTACAATTCGTGCTAAATCAATTTGAATGATTTGTCTGGAGATTCCTTAATGTGCAGGGTTGAAGAAGTTGATATATTTCACCTTTTAGGTATTTTTACTTTGACCTTCTTTTGAAAGTGTGCAATCAAAGTGGCAAAAGGTATTGAAAATGTGAAAATAAATGCAAATTGGCATTAATAAGGAAAGGATAAAACAATAGTTAAGAAATAGATGACAAGAAAACAATCAAAAGACCTCTGTATTCCTCCATTTTACATCGGGCAGATAGTAATTAGCAAAGCAGAGCGCCAAATCTTTACATTTTATTTAAATTAAAGAAATAATAATTTAAGTTAAAAAAATCAAGTGAAAAGAAATCACACCCTTATCTAAAGGCAATTGTGAAAAAGAAAAAATATTCTAAGTATATTAACAGTCAAGCAAAACTCACACTAACTGATATATATATTTTTTACAGCAAAAAAACTTCCAAGTCTTATTAAAGGTTTCAAAATCACAAATACATAGCCCAATTTTTATGACAATTGAAAAGCAACTCTGAAATATTCAAGTATATAAGAAATCAAACAGAAACCCTTAGAAATAACATAGATTTTTAAAGTCTAAGAGAAATGTAATACAAATATTCAGTAAATATCAAATACATTAAATGCAACACATACATAGCTTAGTTTCTCCAGCAATTCATAAAGACCACGAAATACTGAAGTATTCTATCGATCAATCAAAAATTCTAACATTAACAAATATATTCTCTAACATTTGACAACACAGTTCACAACATAGTTGAATATTTTTACAAACAAAATCCATGAAATTAGGAGATACCTTTTCTAACAATTGAAAAAGAATTCACAAAATATTTGAATAATTTAACAAACAAACAAAAACCTTCTTTTTTTTTCAATCTTTATTGAAAAAGAGAAGAGATCTGCTGAATGGTGATTCACTCACCAGAAGATTTAAAGAGGAAAGATTTTACTGGCTTTGTTGTAGATTTCAATTTTTTTTTAAGGTGAAATATATATATATATATATTTTTGGAATGCAATTTATGAGATGTAAGTAAAAATAATTTAAATTCAAATCTAATAAGATTCTTTGTTAATTTAACGGGTGGAAAAGTAAAAAAATTCAACTCTTAAGTAAATGTTAAATATTCTATGAAACCCTAAATTTATTTACCTTAAATGAGTAATTAGTTAATTCAAAGATTTAAAAGTAACCTTTTATCTATTTTGCAAAAGATAAAAAAAATTAATCAAATTTTAAACTATTATAATATTTTTAATATATTAATGCAGCTAAATTTTAAACTATTATAATGTTTTAATATATCAATTCCTAAAATGACTGTAACTAAATTTTAAACTATTATAATATTTTTTAATTTAACATATTTGTTTGAAAAAAATAAATGCAACCAGTATTTGGATCGATAAGGCTCTAATACCAATTGAAACAAAACTAATTCCCAAATTTAAACTGCAATGACTTAAATTGTTTCCACGGATTAATTCCAAAACTTTTATGCACAAATTTTAATATAATATTTAAAGTTCAAATAAAGACTTTGAAATTAAATGCACATAATAAATTGATCAACAATTTCACTCAAATACATTCAATCATGTCGTAAACAAATTATTAATTCAATAAACTCAAAGATTTAAACACTTATATTGCTTAAAAAAATTATTAAGCTTTAATACTTATCTTTGGAAATGTGTAGAAGAAATTCCAAACTATTGTTGGAATGGTCCTTGGTTCAGCCTCTTCCATCTATGAGCAGTCTGGGAGGAAAGCAGACTTGGCTGCTCTACACGAGTGTTGGTTCCACTGGAACAATGCTCAACACTCGTGCCACAAAACCATGCCTTGGCCAGGACTGTCCTAAGTGCACGCACTTGTACCCCAGGTTGGACACCCGTTGTAGGAGTGCCCCTTCTTTGTCCTACTCACAGCCTGCTAACCTTGAAACCCTATTCCCACAATATGCTCCACTTGATTTTCCTCCTTTTTCTCATGTTCCTCAATAATTTAGTTTTCATGGGTTTTTATACAACACAAAGGGTAGTTCCAACTAACACACCATTTTGCAAATAATTACAACATCCCATGAAACTCTAATTATTATTTTATAATTACATTTTATTTTCTTTGAACTATTACATTAGTTCTTATTTTATTTTATTTTTCATTCTCATTTCTTTATCTTCCACGGGGAAAAAGTCTCATAACAATTAGACTGCCAAATAATGTACTACAAGGGATGGATCCAACCCTGGCATGTATTTATACATCCAAGAAAAATTAATAGATCTTCTTTAGAGGAAATCTCCTAGTTTTTCATTAAATGCTTCCTTTATCTCTTCGGCGATGTAGGTAATTTTAGGTTCCTCATTTGTTCCCAAGTTGATGTTTGTGATATCTTCGATCACTATAGTAGATGCCTCATCATGCTTGGGGATAAAATCAAGTGCCCCATCCTCCAACGCCTCAGAAAGGTTTTGATCAGAGGATACATCTTTTATTTTTACTTTTTCATGATCTAAAAGCACCTTATTGAGGTTTTCACTAAGGGGTCTTTCTTTTTTATTTTTTCCTTTTTTACTTTTGCGACTAAGGCACATGATTTGTTCCACAAAGTAAGAATCTTTATGTAGAATGATTTGGTTATCTTTCTTATGTTATCCTAATGGGAGGTAGTCACAAACTCCCATGATTTTTTCTATTGCTTCATCATTTTGGAATGTGTCTAAGACAGGAGGTTCCAATCAATTAGTTCAAGATATATGAATTGAAGTTCAATGGAGGATGAAATGGCATATATGTGGTCAGTGTCAAAAATTTCACCAATGGTTTGAAAGGAATCTTCAGTGGCTTCCTCTTGAGAGCTCTTATCAATAGAAGTCTTATCGCTTTTATCATGAGTAAATTGGGGTTTTATGGTTACCAATTTAGTGGCCAAGAAGCCAAGTCCTTGATGGTCCTTATATTCCTGAAGTTGAATAGGCTCCATGATTCCTTGTTCTTCTGCCCCCAATCCTTTGCCTTTGTAGCCCCAATTCTTGCATAAGTCATGTCCTTTAGAATATCTATGAGTCTCGAGGGTAGGGAGCTCATTTTCTTCTATGTATAACCAAGAGGAAACATACATGTAAATCTTCTTTGTCCAACAATCCCCATCTATTGAAGTTCTTGAAGGTTTCTTTTGGTTTCAAATTGAGTACACGACCATATGATCATGGAGAGGTAGGGAGTTGTCCTCTGTAAAAGGAGTTTTGGATCCCATACTCTCCACATCCCTTATCAATTATCTTGACCTTGTCCTCAAAAATTGAAGGTGGTGTTGATGATGGTTGTAATGTAGATGGGTTAATGTAGATGGATAATGTGGAGGCTTCATCATTAATGGGATAATGATGGTAACTATTGTATTTTCCTTCCAATGCTTTGAAATATTGGAAAGGTTGTGGATTAGTGGAAATGGTGATTTCTTTTTTATTATGAGAGAATTTTAGGCATTGGTGGTAGGTGGAAGGGGTGACTTGCATGGCATGTATCCAAGGTTGTCCAAGGAGAATGTTATATGGTAGGTCAAGGTCAATTATATGAAATTTTGTTTCCATAATGGTCGGACCAACTTGAACAGGTAATTAATGGTACCTTCTTATTCCCTTTCAACTTCATCATATGCTTTTATGGTTACTTTCTTGTGGGGATCAATGATGTCATCTAAATAACCCAATTGCTTTATTAATTTCAAGGTACATAAGTTTAGGTCAGATCCGCCATCTATTAGGACTATTTTAATGTTATGTTTATGGATGACAGCGTCAATGTGTAGTGGTTTATTATGAGGTGTTTCAGAATGGGGATCCTTATTAGTGAATGATAATTGATTTGTGGATGAAAGGTGTCCAATTATAGCTTGGAACTGATTAACATTTATATCACTTGGTACTCTAGATTCTTGAAGATATTTTTCGAGGACTTTCTTATTCATGGGTGAAGTGCAAAGGAGTTCTAAGATGGAAATTTGTGATGGTGTTTTCCCAAGGTTTTCAATGATGTTTTATTTATTGGTGTTTGATGTAGTGGATGATGAATATGATGCTCCTTGTATTGTCACTCAACCTCGGTGGGTGGTGATGGTGCAATCAAGTGCTTTAATAGTTATGGTGTTGCATTTTTCAATACAGACAATGATTGTGGCATGGGAGGATGGATTGTAATTATTATTGTATGTGTATGAGGCATTGTTATATGAGGATTTTCCATCATTATGTTGTGGGAAGGGTTAGGTATATATACCTAGTTGCTCATTTGGGGAGTTTTGGTTTTGAATTTTAATTTCCCCCTTATCAATAAGGTCTTAGATGTAATTCTTTGATCTCATGCATTTGATAGTATTGTGTCCTTTGATGTGGTGATACTCGCAATACTCATCATCTTTATACCATACTAGTTTTGGTTTTCTTTCGTCAAGAGATGTGGTGATTGGAAATTTAATTAAGTTTGCTTGTGCCAATTTATGAAATATGACGTTAAGAGGTTCCCCTAAAGGGGTGTATTTATGATTGGACTTGTTATTTTGTTTACCTTTTCCTTGGGGATAGTGATAGTCTTAGAGGTACCTTGTTTTTTTGTGTTATGTGATGGTGTGCTTTGTACATTTTGGACACGTTTGTTGTCAATTTTACCATCATTTACAGCATTTTTATTTTTAGACCAATATTTTGGTTTGTAATTGGATGTTTGGTTGTTATATTTTTGTTCCTTGTAAATTTTGATTACCCCTTCTGAAATTAAAGCCTTTTCAATGGTTAACCCTTTTTCAATGACTTCATCAAATGTAGTGACACATTGTAACTACAAATGTAGGGCTATTTTAGGATGCAAGCTTTCAATAAAAATGTTAACCATTTATTTTTTAGGTACTTGTAAGGGGAATCTACTTGCAAGGTGTCTCCATCTTTGAAGGAATGAGGCAAAAATTTCCCCATTTCTTTATTTTGTTGTGCATAACTTAGCCAAAGTTATTTCTTGATCAATGTTATATGAAAAGTGAGTTACAAGGAATTCAGATAGGTCTATGAAAGATGTTGTGAATCCATGGGGAAAATGTGTAAACCATTCCAAATCTTGACCACTAAGACTCTTAGGGAATAACCTCATGAGGTAGATTTCATTATAATCCACTTCTTGACATGCAACTCTGAATTCTTTTAGGTGTTGATAGGGTTACCATTCCCTTTGTATTTGTCAAATTTTGGTATCTCATAGTCCTTGGGGAAGGGAAATTCTAATATAGATTGGTCAAACGGATAAGGGAATATGTCATCATATCTAAAAGTCTTCTTTGTTTGACCACTTTGGATTCCTTAAATCATGTCCATCTTTTGCAATTCTTGGGCTAGATAGTGGTTTTGTGGAGGATTTTGGAGTAGGTGATTGTACATGTATTGGTATGGAGGTGTTGATAGTGGGTTGTTGATTTTTTGTTTATATTTTTGGTGATTAGGTCTTGGGGTTTGTTTGTTGATATGTGGAGGATTTTGAGGAGGTGGGGGTGGAGGATTGTTATGTTGAGTTTGGAGATTGGTGTTAGTAATGTTGATTTGATGATTGGTGATGGACGTATTGTAAGGAGGGGGAGGTTATTTGTTAATAAATTTATTTTGATGATTAGAGTTTGATGGATTATTAGAAGGTGGAGGTGGAATATTGTTGTTGAGGGATTGGGAGACATTGTGTTGATAAATGTAATTAGCATGAATGAATGAAGTGGGGAGGGGTTGTGTTCGTATAGTTGGGTTGGAGGGGGCATAAGTGATGTTGGTGTTAGGAGGAATCATGACCCTTATATGTGATGTGGGGGTATATTATTAATGGGTTGTGTCATGTTTGTGGAGAGAGGTATGTTTGTATTTGTGAAATGAGGTAAAGTAGAATTTGAAGAAGGGGGTACATTAGTGGTAGATGAGATTGTGTTCATGGAAGTTGTGTTTGTTAAGGGAGGTAGGTTGACATTAGATTGAATTGTCTTGATGGAGGAGGGGATATTGGTATTATATTTTGGACCAAGGATATGGTTAAAGAATTTGGTAGATGAGTGATTATTGGAAGGGTCACTACTCCTTGCTTGTAAGATTTCAGCGGTAGTGGGGATTTTAGCCCCTTGTGATGTGAGGCTAAGGGCGAGATAATCTTTGAGATGAAGTGGTATTGAAGAAGAATTCTCCATGAGAATCCATTAGTTTATTTGCTTGTGATGTAGTGATTGGCATACAAACAAAGGATTCTTTAGGATTTTAAGGGTGTGGACTTTGGACTAGGTTTGGAATTGGATTTAGGATGAAATGGTTGAGTTATAATGTTAGACTAAGATTTGGATGATGAAGGTTGTGGATTAGGAAGTTTTTAGGATTGATGTAAGATGTTTGATTTGGTGATGAGATTGATTTAGGATGATTAGTTTGGATTACTAGGATGAGATTGATTTAGGATGATTGGATTGGGTTGGTTGTAAGCAATCCAAAGGTTGAAATCAAAATTTGTAATCTAGATCCTTAAGATGAGGTGATTTGGGATTTGCCTGCTTAGGATAGGAAAGTTCCTAAGCAAGGCTAGATGAGGATGATTTTGAAAATTTTAGCAAAGGGGATCCAAATCCTTAGGCTAAATGGTCCAAAAAGATGGGCTAACCAAGGATGCAACTTAAGATAGGCAAGTTCTTAAGCTACCCCTAGATTAGTAAGGATGATTGAGGATTTAGATGAAACCCTAATGTCAAATTTCATTTGCAAGGGTGATGGTAGGATTAGATGATGATTTTGGAAGATTAAGGAATATGTCCTAAGGTTGGATTGGATGATAATGATCAATGAAGTGGCCAAGGTGATACCAAGTCTAGGATGGGGGTTAATACCAAGTCCAAGATGTCAAAATGATAAGTATCTCTAAAGTTTTCCCTAAGTCCAAGGGGAAAATTAAATGATGGGGAGGGTGGGGGATTGATAATGGAAATTTTTAGGTATGAAGAATTATGGGGTGAATGGTGGTTAGGAAATGATAGAGTTGTATATTTTGTCACACTAATCAAAGAGCCCTAAGGGGTCAAAGTCAGAAGACTTAGGTTTTGTGGCTGAACGGAGGCATAGTTTCAGAGAATACAAGCACAGTAGTTTTTAACACAAGCGCAACAAGATGGGAAAGCATAAACATAACAATTTTTGACAAAGGTGTAATAGTTTTGGTCACAGGCGCAATTTTACAGTCCTAGGTGTTTTGGCAAGAGATTTGACAAAAAATAAAACACATTGGCCAAGTTTGAAAGTTTTTTGTAGGGTATGTTCAATCCTCAACCCTTTGGTTGATTCTTTTTTCACTAGATTTGCACAAAAAGAAACTTCAAGCACTTTTTTACAAATCCTAATCTCAAGTAGGTTTATAAGCTAGTGTAGTCCCACAAACTTAGATTTCTCCAAACTTGGAATCTCCTTCAACTCAAGGGTAGGGACACCTCAATAGGATGTATACACTTGGGTCTTTGTGAGAGCGGATAGCTGGGGGCCTCCTGGAATGGAAGGATAACCCAAATCACCCTCTCCTGAGAAAGCTACATGTAGCTTATGCAACATCAAGGGTTTTTGTCTCGCTCAAGGGAGCCGTATGGTGGGAATCTACAGGGTGCAATGTGCATCCCTTGCACTACACTAGTCTATGTTTGTTGGCTCTTCTAAGTTACACAATATTTTTCTAGGGCATCCTCAATATACTCAAGGTATCTGAGGTAGCACCATGAACACTAACCCATCACAAGCATGGGCCAAAAACTTTCGGCGAGAAAGTTTGGACCAACCCTACACTCCTAGTTTGGTATCACCCTAAGCAGTCAAAAGATTGTTAAACACGATGTGGTTAGATTTGGGTACAACTTTAGTTATCTCCCCTTTATATACTTCATTGGTAACATGTGGTTGAGGTCATCCCCTAGGGTGATGAAATCCCTAGGAAGGCCTCCTAAAGGGAAAGTATGCTAGGTGTTTTTGATCCCCAAGATCATATGAAGCGTGAGGGGAGAGCATACACACAAAACTAGCAACCTTATGTTTACCTAAACAAAATCTAAAAAAAATGAAGAAGAAAAAATATTTTTGATCCCCAAGATCACACTAAGTGTGAGGGGAGAGCATACATCTATTGCACCCTTCCAAACATGGAAAACAAGTTCATTCACCAACTAATCTAACTTTAGTGCCTAAATTAGTGGAAAAAACAAAATATTGGGCCAACGTCCTACAAAACCATGGATTAGTAGTCTATTATATTTGTCTTGGACAATCGATCAGCTATACCACTCATTAGTCCACTTGTTAACCCAAAAAAATGATCAAAATCTTAAAATAAATGGAAGCACCATTTTACAGATAAACAAGATCACAAGCACCAAAACACAATTAGACAAAATTTTCACTAAAAGCAAAGGTACCAAATTATACAAAATTGTGCTTGTGTTTATAAAACTAGTGTTGAAAATGAAGGTGAAAATTGTAGCTTAAAAATTGTAAACCTATGTGACTATAGATTTAATTAAGTGTTCTTTGTCACAATTCTTTGTGTATGATTATCTATTTAGATCAATTTTACCAATTGTAGAAAGAAACATAATATTGTAGAAGAATGAGACAAGAAGATAGAAGTGACACAGCATATACGTGGAGAAACCCTTTCAGGAAAAAACTCCACCAGAATCAATAGTGCTTGTATTATTTAGCCTTAGAACAAGATTGCAATAACACTGTATCAATCCTTGATTGATATGCTTCCTTGCCTTCAACAATCATTCTTCACAACCTGCAATAAACTCTCATACACTTTCTGCAGCACAAGCTATCCATGCATTCCACGTGACCAAGCATGAATCCACACATCCCATGCCATGCTTCAAACCCTCACACATGAACAAGCTCAACATGTTAACCTACTATAAACTCTGATGCAATTGCTGCAATAAATAGACAATTAATGAGCATGTAAACTCATAAGAGTTATCAAATACAAGAGAATAATATCCTCACAAAAATCTACGCCTAGATTGTGTAAGTAGAGTTCCACACTGTAACATGGAGTCAAAACCAAAGTCTCCTCAATTTAAGCGCCCCAAACTGAACACTTAACTAATCATTGGTCAAGAAAATATCTTGCAAGCATCACCTCAAAGTTGGCACCCAAGAATTGGCCCAATTAACTTAGTCTTGCAAATATCTTCTCATGCAAAAGGTGTTAACTCAAAGATGCCAACTTGGGCGCCCAAGGTGGGTCTAGGTCAATCTTAGTTAACTGAAACATATATCTTCACCAATTCATGCAAACATTATGCATGATTGATCATCCCCACTTAACTGAATGTATCCACCTATTATCTATCATGCAATTGAATTTATTAGTCATGCAACTCAAGTCAACTAAATTCAACTAGTAGTCAACTCAAACTAACTACATGCAACTGAAGATAACTGAACCATAACTGAACTAAATTGAATTGAATTGATACTAAACTAACTCCACTCATGTAAATATCAATCCCTAATTTGTAGGATCTAAACATACATTATTGAAGTGTTATCAATCCTCCAAACAGTTAACTTAAGCAAAGTGGGTTCCACCTTCCATGTGGGCACACCATGTGCTCCTATTTTGTAGGATCTCTTCTTGGGCACCCCCACATGTTCCTATCATTTAGGAATAATTACAAATGTCAACTTACATGTTCATTTCATTCGAATTTAATCTCTTTCTAATCCTAGTGTTGGGGAACACTTTCCAAGGACTTAGGAGATACATGAAATATGTTTAGGATTACAATTAAATGGCATCCTATTCCCAAAAACTAGTTGGCATAATAATAGTCTAAATACCGATTATGTTAACCTTTTCTATCTAAAATATGTAAACTACTGATATTTTTATGAATAATAAGTTATGTGAAAGTAGAAAAAATAAAGATAAAACTAAATAAACAAAGCTTTCCTGGCTAAAAACAAAAGTGTTGTTCTGTGAGACAAAGGAGCAGCTAGTCGCTAGTCACAGTGCAAGTGCCAAAATATAGTGCGGAAGCATTGCAAGTCGACACATAGGTGCAAAAAACCAGAGGTCGGCTAGGAAGTGAAAAAATTTCAAAATTTAAACAAAATGTGATTTCTTTTTAGCCTTTTAAGGTTAATTTTAAAACCCAAAAATAAAAATGTGAATTTGAGAACTAGATAAATTGTTTAGCCTAGGTAAATTTTAGTTGATTTTAGATTGTGGGTTCGTTTTATCTTTTCCCTTGATGTGATAGTTGTAGTTGTTGCAATAAAAAGGAAAAGGATATATTATGCTAAATAAAAGCTATTAAAGTAGAACATAAACTTTTTTAGAGGCTAAAGTCTACCCCTAAAATGTCAAACAACCCTGCAAAAACCAAAAATGGTTATAAAAATAACAAGGTCAAAATTGGCAGATTCAGGCACCAAGATCGCAAACATAGGCATCAAAATTCGACATGCAGGCACCGAAAGTCGTCACACAGGCACTGGTTTTTTGAACAAGCGTGTGGTTAGATTGGTCGAAAGCACTTCAAGTTGTCACGAAAGTGTAGTAAGTCAGATCAAAATCATAATTTCACAGAGGCTAAATCACACACACTTAAGAATTCACAGACTTCACACAAAAAGGTTAATAGGTACATGGGTCCCACTGGGTGTGCAAAATGTAGAGGGAGTTAAAACATCATCAAAGGCATAATAACATAATCAAAATGAACACACAAACATAACATAGATTATACCTTCAAATGAACCTCCAAGATTGAGCTCAAGATGCACCCAAAATCTTGTTGGATTTTCTCTAAGGATGGAATGTGGATTTCTCACAAGTTTACCAACATAACAAAGACTATGATCAAGATGAAGAAATGAGGGAATTTTGTTCCAATTTATAGAAATTTGGGAGGAGAAATGGAGGGCTAGGATTGATTTTTAATGGAGGGCTAGGATTGATTATGAAGATGATGTTTGGATCAAGGTGGTGGCTTATTAGCATTGTGACAAGTGTCACAATAGAGTGTGGAAGAAGTGACAAGGTGTGATCACACATGTGTGAGCACACCTTGGGTAGACAAGTCACTTAATTTTGGAGGCTGGGTGTAAGATAGTGGAGGTAGGTGGGAATTCTCAAAATTAATTAATTAATTTTAAATTGGGAAATAATGGTAATGATGGGGTTAGGGTAATTAATCAAGGATTAATTAACTTAATGGGGTAGGTTGAGTCAGCAAACCATAAGTTTATTAACTAGGCTAGTGTTAAAATTTGGAGAATGGGATAATGAGGCTTAGCAAGTTAATAATTATGCATTAATTAACTAAAAGTGTATTAGAGGAATAGGATATTTTGATGGGGTCAATTAAATAAAAAATTATTTAATTGATTAAAAGAACCATAGTTTAAGAGATGATATAATTAATTAATATATATTTAATTAATTAAAAGGGGAGGAATGGATGAATTAATTAAATTGAAATGAAGAAAAATAGGTGGGTTACCAAAATGGGATTGATGAACCACTTAGGGACATATTCTTCCTCAATTCATTAGGAAATGAGATCCCCACAATGAAATGACTTACAACCCTTAGGTGAATCAATTCAAAGTGTGAATCTACTAATTTCCTCTTTTTACAATGATGGGGGTCTAGGTCAAACAACACTTTTGAGAGACACACTAAAAATAGTAAATCAACTCAAAACTGAAATATAAGACCAAATTTGAGTAATTAACCATAGAGTTATCAGAAAAAAATTATTTCATGCAAATCAGATGAGTGGAGGACACTTAAAACTAATCTCAAAAATAGTCGCAAAGTGTCATGTTCTGGTGCAAAGTGTCTTAACAGAAATGATTGAACAGGGATTTTTGGAGAAAGATTAAAAATACCAAATGCACTCATTTAAAACATGTAAAAAGTGGGTTTTGCAAGTGAAACATAATACTATTGGAAACAATAAAGCTTCTAGAAGATATATGAATGGAAAATGGTGTGAACCTCTCAAAAAACATTGTTTTCTGAAGTTATCCTAGGATTCATTCACCTATGGCGAATAGGTTCGGTGTAGGGGTTTTCAAAATCAATTTTTGGGTACTCTGCTCCTATGTTTGTACTTCCAGATTCTCGGGTTTCACAATTAGAAAATCAAAAATAAATCTGAGATCTGAGTTTCCATGAGATAGCAACAAAGGTGACAACAAATGCAATTTTGCAACTTTTAAGATCTTCAACTTTTCTTCAACCTGCAAATCTACAACACATAAAGAGAGGGGGAAAATGTTTGTTTTTGGGTGAATGGGGGTTTTCCTTGGTCCAACCCAATTTTGGTAATTAAACCTTGAAATGAAATAAAATAGCATGAAAGGAATGATGAATGAACAACTCAATGTTCCATCTCACCAAACCCTTGGATGAACCTTTAAAGGACTGAAATCTTGATGTTGATCTTGCGTGAAATGGCTTCGATGGATGTGGATCTTTATACTTGAATCTTGCTTTGAATCTTTGACTTGAATTCTTGGATTAAATCTTGAAACCTAAATCACAATGTGAGCTCCAAAAACATGCATGCACTACAACAAATCCCATGATTTTCTCCATTTTTTGCTTCCACCCACTATTTTAATGTATTTTTTGCCAATTTTTTGAAAATGTTGGCGCTATTTTTGGTGTTTATTTGCGCCGATAAGGACAAGTCAATGCTAATTTTCACTGATATTAGCGCCGCCTTTAGCATCGATATTGGCTTCGAGTGATGCCACTATTAGTGCCGAATTTGGCTCTGAGTTTAGCTTCGAGTTTAGCACCACTTTTAGCTCCATACTTTAGCTTTGAGTTTAGCTTTGGGTTTAGCCCCGGTTTAGACACCCCTATGTAGAAGAGACTTATTTATATGTCTTATCGATGATGTAAAATAGTGAAATTTCAACAAGATACGGGCATCTCAAGGAGAGAATCACTTACATCACATTGACAAGGTATATCTACAAGTGCTCGGAAAAACACAACTCATGGATATAATGAAGTAATGTCGATGATACATTGAGATATTGGTAAGATAAATAAGATTTTCTCATTGACACTCCTCAAGTAATGATCAAAACTATACACCGCTATACCGCCAAGAAGGTGAGAAACATATGTGGTAGAGTGGTATACACCGCAACCCCACAACAAGAAGCCTTGAGCAAGGCGGTAGTGCGGTAAATAGCAGAAGGGAAGGGAAAAACACTGCCATACTGCAGTGATAATCACTAGTCTCCCCAACATGGAAGAGTTACACTGATATATAAAGAAATACTGTCAAAGGAAAATATCAATGAGACAGTGGCATATCGGCAAAAGATATTAACTTGTCTCATCGACACCGACAACCAATATCAAAGGAACATAATATTTAATGTCAATGAGACATTAAGATATTGGTAAGACAAATAAGATTGTCTCATCGACACTCTTCAAGTAATGATCAAAAGCATACACCGCTATACCACTGGGAAGGTGAGCAACATATGCGGTAGAGTGGTATGCACTGAAACCACATAGAAAAAATCCTTGAGCAAGGTGGTAGTGTGGTAAACAATAGAAGGGAAGGGCAGAACACTGCCATACCACAACGGGTATAATAAGAGACAACGGTAGCACGGTAATCATGGCATCATTACAATTTATAGCACTAAATGCAGCAAATCACATCAGTCACAATCCATTTGAATATAGCCTACCAAAATACTCTAAAACTCTAATTAACATATTTTAAAAAAAAATTCGAAATCTTATTTATAGGCATAGCCCGCCAGAATGGAGTTTTCATTTTAATAAACATACAATAAAACCTTTGTTGAAACCTTATTTTCAAGTGTAGCCCACCAAAATAGAGAAGTGTTTCATTAAAGAATGACAGAGAATGGTAAGGAGATGTGTGTGATATGAGGCATACGATTCATTGTTGTTTATCTCATTCCTACTCTGATCAACAAGGGTTACAATGTTGGCACTACTTTTTGTAATCTAGGTATTTAATTGACATATGTTTGCATAATCTCAAATTACTTAAGATGCTTTTGAAGAATCAGTGTATCCTATATAGGGTTTAGAATGACTTCTTTTAATTTTAAAAAATAAATAAGATGCTTTTGAAGTATCAATGTGTCCTATATAGGGTTTAGAATAATTTCTTTTAATTTAAAAAAATAAATAAAAGATGTATTTTCATGTGTTTAGATAATGTGGAGATCTCCTAAATCTGCCCTAACACACTGTCCTCTTTCGTACTATGTTCATTACTCCAACTGCTATGGTTTTACATTTGACATCTCTAATATCTTCATGATAGTGGCTTTTAAATAGATCTCAGTCTTTGCTTTAATCTTTATCATGGTAACCCTTGAGTTCCATAATCCACCTTCAATCTCTTCTAAGAATGTTGTCTTAAGCTAGATTGCATAGTATGCATATAAAGCAACTACTTCATACCTGCCATTGTTCCAAACCACCACTCACCACCTTGCTTAAAATGTTGCCTCCATAAGCACAATAGCATGTTTTAAAATCCCGATTGTCAGTGATTGACCATTAAGGTCACTACTTTCATCAAGATACAATGAGATTTTTGTCTTCAAACTTAAGGCATCATGCAAGATAACATTGTGAATTGTTTGTTGTGTACAATTTGATTTTCTTGCACATTTACTGCTTTGCTAACTACCTTTAAGACTTGATATTACACCATAAGCTGCAATCTCAAACAACTCACTCACTTTCACTTGAAGATTCCTTTCATGAGCATCCTTGTATAAAATCAAACTATACCCTATAGACTACCTACTTACTAATATAGGGGACTCATTGTTTCATGGTATTTTGAGTTTTATTTAGAAGGGGTTAATATGTGGAATTTTTATGTGCAGGAAGAATAGATTGTGATGCAACGTTTGGGTATGGACAGTTCAAGAAAAATTGGATTGCTATCGGTGTCGTAACCAGGTTGGATTGTACCTTGAGCCGGTTTGAAACACTTCTGGTTGTTTTCGCTCGAAAGCAAAACCTGAGTGTAGTAATTTCCAAATATCTGACAGAAGAAGTTCGTACATTCTAAAGATAAAATCATAAATTTTCTTATCCAGTTTTTGATCCATCCTGATATCTTTAATATATAATAAAGAAAGTTTGTACATTCTAAAGATAAAATCATAAATCTGGTTGTCTTTGTACAATCATTTGTTTTAATTGTTTCTTTAATAGTTTTAGGTCAACATCCACGTACATATCTTCTTCTTTTGCTAGTTGAACACTAAGGCTTTGCATTTGCTCCAATCTCCATCTAAAATAATCAACATGCATTAATTTATGATTGTACCTTGAGCCGGTGTGAAACACTTCTGGGTGTTTTCGCTCCGAAGCAGAACTTGTGTGTAGGAATTTCCAAATATCTGACAGAGGAAGTTCCTACATTCTAAAGATATATTCTATGAAACATTCCTTATTTTCTATGTGTTGGTGTAATTAAATGTCTTGTACCTTGTCCTAGGTCATAATTACACCTTAGTTATCTTGTACCTTGTCCTAGGTCATAATTACACCTTAGTTAAGTTTACTTAGGGACCACATAGGAGGTTGTTGGAGAATCTCCACTTTTGGTGGACTTAACATGTCATTATCTCATCACTTCCACCTTTTGTGGACACATCATCTGATTATCTCTCCACCTTAAGTGGAGTGATAAGTTTTCCTAGTTGTCTCATGTCATAAGATTCTGACACTTGTCATAATCTTATGCCCTTCTATGTTCTCACCTTGGCTATATAACCAAGGGGTCTCTCTCATCTGTAATCAATCATTGTACTGCATATCATATTAATGACATTGACTATAGTTTATTCTTGTCATATATTCTCTCTCTTTTCTTGTGCTTTCCATTTCGTCCATAGATTTTGGGTGGCTACCTTCATAGCCAATTCTAACATGGTATCAGAGCGTGTTTGGAGCCATTGGAGAGTCTTATTCTGAAGAGAGATTCTAGATCTGAGGAGGTTCCGTTCATGGCTCTTTGTTTCAAGTTCAAATCCAAGCTTGCTAGTGCAAATCTGAGCTCACCATTGTGTTCAGAAGGTTCAAGATAGTTGATTTTTCCTTTTGTTTCGTCCAAATCGAAGATACGAGGCCAAATCTATGAGGGTTTGAAGCTGAAGAGTGGTTGCCAAACCCATAAGGTAGCTGCAATTTTGGAGTATTTTGGATCAAATCCAACCCTGCCAGTGTGTCCAGAAGGGCCAAAAACCCTAAGATTGACTATCAAATTGTCCGATTCGGAGCAAGTCATCCAGTGAAGCAAAAACATTTTGCCCGAAGAGTCGTACGGCCCCCAGGCGTCATAAATTCTACAGTATAATTTCAAAAAATAAAATATTTTATTTGTTGTCAGAAATTTTTGAAAATTGTTTTTGCAAAAAAAATTCCGCCATCAATATTTTATTGTAAAGATTTTATTGTAAAATCATTCAAAAAAAAAATAATAAAAAAAAATTTAAAAAATAGTATAGGGTACTGCCTGCGCAGTACACTGCAAACTGCAAAGTACCTTGCAGGTACCACTGGCCCCACGAGCATCCACGTGGAAGGGCCACATTGCGCCACATGGCGCCACCGTGGCCCCCACTACGCCCCTGCGGGCTCCCCCACTACCGACAAACTCTTCTCTACCGGCAGTCTATTCCTCACCGGCGTCTATAAATCTCTGGCAGATGCATCTTTGAAAATATGGGCCTCCAAAAATTTCAGCAGCGTCCTAAATTTCAAGCATCTGCATATTCTTTGACTGGTTCATTCAAAAATCCGGCAACTAGATTCCATCGGCGGCAAGACGAGCATCTGCACGTCAAAATCAAGCTTGAATCCAGCGAATATTCCGCGGGCGGAGTATATTCTTTTTTGATGGGCGGGAAACCGTCAAATTTAAACCCATGAATTGCATGTGTCAGCATTACGTCATTGATGACGTCAGCAAGCTTTTGAATTTTTTGACCCCTTCACCATTGGCAGTTTTGATTTTTTAGTCAAACTTTGAAGCTCCATATCTTGCTCATTCTGACTCCTTTTTTCAAGCAATTTTTTTTATTTGGGCTATAATTTCATGCTCTACGCACTGGTGTAATAATTTTTTGGTTTTGGTACCTTTTTTTTCCAGAAATTTTAGATTCTCACAGGTGTTGCTGCTTCATCCTCATTTTGGAAACTTTGGGAGCTCATAACTTGCTCCTACGGTAACATTTTTGGGTGCAATTTTTTTTTAAAGTGCATGATTTTTCTTGTACTTCTCAGTGGTATGATCAGATTGATCTCATTTTGTACCAAAAATTGTACTTGATACTGTGGCCTATTTTGGCATTTGTAAGCACCAAGATCAAAGACCACTTTGCTGTTTTTGGCAAGTGGCAATTGTAAACACACTACTGATAAAGTGCCAAATCAGGTATTGCTTGGGGGGTTCTTTGATTGAGTGAATTTGGGGGGGATTCTTCTTGTGGTTGTGGTTGCATTCCTCTTGATTTGTGTTCTTGTTTCATCATGGAGCCATCTACAATTCCACTTCTAACACCTTATAACTATCCTAAATGGAAATCAGAAATGAACAAATTGCTAAGAGTAAAAAGATTGTATAGGATAGTTCATGGGCTTGATGGTGAACCACAAAATGATGAAGTTAAAAAGAATAAGTGGTTGAATAGTTGTGAAGAAGCCATTGGCTATTTGTGCTTGTATGTCTCTCCTGAGTTGTTGTTTCACATTGAGCAGTTGGATACACCTATGGCTATGTGGACTACATTGTCAGAATTGTTTGGGAAAACAGATGAAATTCAAGGACATTTGTTGGAGAATGAATTAATCAGTCTCAATCCATGTAATTTTGACAACATACAAGACTTCATTACCAAATTCAAGTCACTAAGAACACAATTGAAGAATTGTAAAATTGAGAAATCAGATACACAATTGATCTTAAGTGTTCTTTCAAAGCTAGGACCTGAATATTCAGTGTTTGTGTCTACTTTCTATGCTACAAAGAATGCCTTTGGGAGTGAGTTTAAGATGCCTTCCTTTGAAGATTTTGCTATGCAACTCACTAGGGAGCAAGATAAGCTTATTCAAATGGGTACTTTGAAGTCTTCAAAATCACATGCCTTGGTTGCAAAGGATGAGAAGTCTTCAAGTGGCAAAGAAAAGACAAAGAACAAGCCTAAGAAGAACACACAATCCACATCAAATTCCACAGAAGAACATAAAGATTCATCTTCAAAAGAGAAATCATCTAAGAAGGAGAGACCTTTTTGTGCATATTGCAAGAAGGATGGACATGAAGAACATTATTGTTATAAGAAGGATATTGATGAGTTGAAGAATCTTCTCAAAAATAATCACATTGATTTTCCTTCTAGAATGTTTGAATCTTCTTCTCCTTCTACTTCAAAACAGTCTAAAAAGGATAAAGGTCAAACATTAGGATATAAAGGACAAGCTCTTTGTGCTCATTCAAGTCCAAGATCAGGGAGATGGCTTCTAGATTTAGAAGCATCACATCATATGGCATCTTCACAGACTATCTTCTCTTCATTTCAGCCTTGTTCTATGTCTCCTATCTTGATGGGAAACAATACATATATGAGTGTAATAGGGAAGGGATCCATTAGCATTGGGGAAAACACTTTTCAGGATGTCTTGTGTGTTCCTCATTTGATGAACAATCTACTTTCCATTTATCATATTACACGTGGTGGAGATGGGAGAACTATGGAGTTCACTCCTGATTCTGTTATCATTCGTGACTTGGAGACTAGAGAGATTATTGCTACTGGGGTGGTTGATCATTCATCTCGGTTGTATTCCTTTACACAGTTTGCTTCTGATGATGACAATGTTCATTCGACTGTTGATCACAACTATGATTCTGAGGAGACATTTGGACTTTTGAACTTGGGCATACTCACATCAGATCCAGTACTTGAGCCTTGCATTTCATCTCCTCCATCTACTGTTGTACTTGATGATACTTGTGTTGCTACAGTTTTGGCTCCTAGTGATTCAGTGCAGTAGAATTCGATTGTCTTCCAGCTATGGCTACTTTGGATGACTTCCTCACAGGTATTTCAGACTTGTTTGTGGAGTCTCATCTTGGATTTGGAGGACACCATTGATAGCATTCATCTTCTCTTTGATGAAGATGAACCTTCTTCAGTTGCTATGAGGGAACACTTTGACCCTCTTGTTCATTCTCTACATGATCATTCTTCATTTTGGCGTGTGGATACCTTTGGACAGCATTTGGAGGAGGCTTCTTTGTCTTCAGAGGGGATATCTTTGTCTTTGGATCATCTACATTCATCTCTACTAGATGTGGGACCTAGAAGCTCTGCATCGACATGGAGACACTGGGCATGCTCAGAGACATCACACATCATCCATCATCTTGACATCCCTGCATACATCCTTGGTTTTGTTTCTTCCTAAGGGGAGGAACGTTGTTCGGCGAGATTGGATCATCTTCAGCATTCAATGTCGAGCTTCTACCATTCTTGCAGGAGACTCAACATTGAGGGGGGGCTACCTTGCTTCTCTTCTACTTCTCTCTTATGGGGGGGTCTTTTTCCTCACATGGGGTTTTTACCTTCTCATTCTTCATTGAGAGTATTGTATTGCATTTTTTATTTCATCTCTCTTTTGAGGGGGAGTTTTTCCCATGAGGTTTTCTCCCTTTCCTCGCTTGTGAGAGATTGCATTGATTGCATTGTTTGTACATGGGTACCTAACATGGCCTAGTATCTAGGACCCATCTTGCATTGTTTGCATAATAATTCACTACTCCCTAAGTTGCACTTAAGGGGGGGTGTTGGTGTAATTAAATGTCTTGTACCTTGTCCTAGGTCATAATTACACCTTAGTTATCTTGTACCTTGTCCTAGGTCATAATTACACCTTAGTTAAGTTTACTTAGGGACCACATAGGAGGTTGTTGGAGAATCTCCACTTTTGGTGGACTTGACATGTCATTATCTCATCACTTCCACCTTTTGTGGACACATCATCTGATTATCTCTCCACCTTAAGTGGAGTGATAAGTTTTCCTAGTTGTCTCATGTCATAAGATTCTGACACTTGTCATAATCTTATGCCCTTCTATGTTCTCACCTTGGCTATATAACCAAGGGGTCTCTCTCATCTGTAATCAATCATTGTACTACATATCATATTAATGACATTGAATACAGTTTATTCTTGTCATATATTCTCTCTTTTTTCTTGTGCTTTCCATTTGGTCCATAGATCTTGGGTGGCTACCTTCATAGCCAATTCTAACACTATGAAACATTGTATATATTCTTGTACTTGTAAATATTCTTTTATTGTTACGTCTATTAAATAAAATAGATTTTGAATAAAAAATGCTTCACCCGTTTTTGTAAGTGAGTATGTGAATTATTGTTTAAGGAAAAATCTTACAGTGTTTACATTTTCAGTTTACTAGTTTCAAATCTTCATTTGCTATGTATATAAAATTGTATGTGCTCTTTATCTCTAATGACATAAAATAGTAATGTCATCAGAATCAGGGTTTTCACTTTTAAGTACAATCATCAAAATTTTATTTTAATTTCTTGTCCCAGTTAATCTTGATTCCTTTTAGCACAACACAGTACATTGCATGTTAAATTTCAAACATTTTCTTTGTATTTTTTTGTATATATTATTTTATCAGTGCATCATTATGTAACAACAATTTCACTTCTGAGATATATAGTAAAAATAAATGAAAGCACATGTTTTCTTTGTCAAGGGAAATGTATGGTGAATACCCTATGTCTTTCATATAAGTGTGCAAGTGAAATAAGACATAACTGATTGAATCCGATTTTCTACTGTACAACTATTTTTTTTTTTGCAGAGGCTACAACAGCTTATCATGGATTAGTTTTGGCTAAGAAATAAGGTTTTTCTAAACTATTGCTAGAGGGGGACTCTCTTAATGTGATTAATTGTCTCATGATGAAATTTCCTCCATGGTCAAATGCCAATTTTATTAATGACTCGATATCTATTATTAACTCTTTTGAGGAGATCAAAATCACACATGTTGTTGGGGAAAGGTTTTTCATTTTTATTTTAAGTTGGGTTTTGCATGTCGACCCTTTGCTCTTTCAGTTTCATTATTCTTTCCTTGGTTTTTGTAGAAGGATGGACTGGCAATTTTGGCAAGGTTATTTGGAATTATAAGCCCACATGTATTGTGGGTGTTTGTTTTATTGTTTTGAGTAGCGCCTAGTTCATTTTACTTTTTCATTTATTCTAGGTGTTCTTGGGTTTTTCATTTGTTTCCTGTCACTGTGGGTGGTGACCATTGCAGAATTGAGTCGAGTTCCTATGAAGAGTTTTAGAAAAATGCTACTATGTGGGAGCACTTGGAATTGGGGGGGTTACTCAATTTATGTAGAGAATTCAAGGCCCGAACCCTGATGTAACAGATTTCTTTGTGAAAGGATGGAATGGGAGGTCTCTGCATTACCAGGGCGTTGAGTTTCAAATTGGAGAGGATTTTATTGTGGAGGTAACTGGTCTTTCAGTTGTTCGGAGAATTTTTTTCAGAGATAGGGGAGTGATTAAGAAGGCTTTTTGTGGATTTCTTTAAACTTGACGAGAGGAAGAAGGTTAACAAAATTGGAAGAGGAGGTTATGCTAGGAAGTCCCTGAAGCCTCTTTGGAGGGACCTCATTTTTTCCATTATGTACTGCTTCACCCTTGAAGGTAGATTCTCTGTGGTTTACAATCACCATTTTATGCTCTTAAATCATTTTAGGCATAATGTTTCGGTCTTGTTTCCTTTTTACCTGTTACATTCTATGGAGAAGAGTATTGAAGACCACAGAAAGAACCCTAAGAAGGTGGTTCTTCATCAAGGGCTTATGTGTTTGATTTTTTCTCATATCAAGGTAAAGTTGATCTCGGTCTCCCCTAAAACTCTTGGTAAGAAGGAAGTTAAAAATGATGGGTATGAAAAAGGGGACTCTATTAGTGAATGGATTAGTAGTTTGGAGGAGGAAGAGTCAAAATATGAGGATATGTCTGTTGGTGAAGGAGGCTCTGAGGAAAGGGATGAGGAATCAAATGAATGGGGTAAGGGCTATGAGACTGATGTGGAGTTGTGGGAGACTATGGCTAATTCTGTTAGAAAATATTCGAAGGGGAAAACCAAAGGCATAAAGAAATTTAAAGCTTTAGCCAAAAGGAAAATTGAGGTGGTTGCCCCTAGTTCAAATGTGAATCCCACGTTGTCTTTTGGAAAAGAGGGTTTGAAGGGTTTCCATCCTATGGGTGATGAGGGTTTGAAGGGTTGTCATCCTATGGGTGATGTGGATCCTTCAAATTTTGATTGTGTTCAAAATGCTTCATTGGGGAACCCCGTTCCTAGTAAGGATGGTCTACTAGAGAGCTCCCCAATGCAAGGGCTTAAGGTTTCAGTTAATTTGGGTGGTTAGTTGAGTGGCCCTACTAATATGGGAAACTCTAAGATGGAGGTGAAGCCTAATGAGACTGGCCCCGTGGATATGCAGGGGATTGATGTAGTTAATTGTTCTCATATTTTTTCTATTGTGGAGAAGGAACTAGAGAAGGAACTCCTGGAGGAAATAGTTGATTTGGACAATATTCCAGATAAGGAGAGGATAAAGGTGGATGTTGAGGATTCCCTAGCTGAAGAAGAGGATGAATAGAATAGGGATTGTTTTGATGCCCCTGTTGAATTGGAGCAAAAGGGTTAGTCTCCGGTTAACTAGGATGAAATTGACATGAATTTTTTTTGTAGAATGGCTGAAGATGGGACGAGAAACCTACTTTCCCTAGTTAAGTGGTTATTTTATGAGGTTAAGGAGTTCAATCTTCAGATGAAAAATTGGCAGGATGTTTGTGTTGCTATGCTAAGAGGTAACCAAAAGGAGTGGGAAATAAAAGGAAAAGTGAAATCAATGCATATTAAGCTTGATAAGTTACTGGTCGATGTTGATCATTTGGGGGTTTCTCATGAGGAAAGAATTTCCTCTTTGGAAGTTATTGTTAATAAAATGTTAGAGGATAGAGTGGCAAGTCTGGAGGATAAAATGGGAAAGATGTCAAAGGACTTGAAAATGGCGGTCAATATCAACAATAACTCTTTGAAGACCACTATTATGGGTCTTTTTGTTCTAAATGAGAAAGCACTGAATTGGATCAGAAAACCACTTGACTTGGGTAATATGTATGAAAGGATTGAAGAGATTAGTGGCTCTTACCTGGTGGAGAAAGTGGAAGCTTCTACTCCTATGCTGGAGAAGGACATGCAGGCGAGTCCATGCCTTAGGACAAGGAGCAAGATGAAAAAGAGGGTTGTTGTTGTTGTTGAGGAGGTGAAGGATGTTATCAGTATCCATGAGGAGGTAGGTCATCAAGGAGAACATGGCCTCAGCTAATTCTTTAGATAATTTGTTGTAGCTGGTGCTTCCTCTTTTGGTTCAGTAGGTTTGTTGATGTTTTTTGCTTTTGGGTTTGCTGACGGGTTGGTAATGTTTCATCTTATGTTAGCTTTTTGGTTTTTTTGGGTTGTTGGGCTTAGTGGTTTAATTTCTCTTGCAGCTTGGCGTTGTTGTAAAGGGTTTCAAGGCCCCTTCAAAACCTGTTTTTCCTTATCAAAAACTAATTGAATCTGATTTTCTACTATACAATTGTTTTTTTATGTGCTTTTTACTTTTCACATGTGGATTACCCTCAGAAAGAGACTACTTATCTTTTCTAAATGAAGCTTTTACATTTCATGTCTATGAAAGGAATTTACTACTTGAAAAAATAGGTTCATGAACTTCATACAAATTAAGATTGGTGTAAAAGGCCATCCCCGCAAATGTTGTTTGGTCTAGAATTATAATGGAAAATAAAAAATCTTGCTAGGAGAATAAAATAGGTTTTCAATTGTCCAAGTACAACATTACCGAAGCATTTCAAAGTTTAGGCATTTGAGATTCATGGATCTCCTTGAGGTCACCCGCCTAATATAATAATAGTAAATCAGTATGAACCTTTAGTCATAAATTAAAATGCAATATAATATCTCTATGTCTCTCACACATGAACGTTTCATATAACCATATACCTTGTAAATGCTGACAATTGACTTATGGCATTCCTTAATTCAATTGTAAGACATGAATCCCCCTAATTGCCAATGGCATGATATGCTATCAAACACATTTATGAAAATTAATAACATTCACTTTTCATAGTCCATAATAGTTATGTAAAAATTTGCACACAGTTTATCCAGAAATATTACTCACATAACATTTATGAAAAGGTCATTAGTAATTTTTTCTCACACAAAAAAATATCAAAATAAATTTAGTGCTTAATCAATGTTGTCTCATCTATTTCCACCCACTTTCCTCTCAGCGATTTAGTATTTCTATGCCATCCACATCCTCTCTCCATGGCCTCCTCTGTGAATAATAATCCTACCACAGAAGCTTTCACCGCACTACCGTCAAGAAGGAAGAAGCAACTTGCAAGACCGCGGTAAAAACCGCTCTACCGCACTGAGCTGATGAAGGAGCCATGGGATAGCGGTGGTCACCGTACTATCGCACGCCAATGGTAGAAGACTTGTGGGAGTCACCACAACACCGCCAACATTTGTAAATCACTTGTTCGATTTTGTATCTTTTCCTTTCATGTAAAATAATGTTTGAACATTACAACTAAATTAAGAATGAAAGCATCTATTTTCTTTTATGCAACTCTTTAGTGCTCTAATTGAATCAAACAACTTGAATATAGAATGAAAGCATCTCTTTTCTTTTATGCAACTCTTTAATGTTGTAATTGAATCAAACAACTTAAACACATTGCATCTTGGAACTCCAAAAATTTTTAAACACTTGCAATGATTAAACATATGCAAAGGTTAATTTTGAATTTTCACCTTAAAATAAAACTTTGAACAAAACAACTCCATAAAATTGAGTTGTAGTGAAAATTTGATAACAATTAGTTTACATTCATTTACTTGCATTTGTAAGCATTCATATACATCTACACACACTTCACATCCATTTCATATAACTATGTTTGTCATATTTGTATCCTTATCCACATTTTATGATTCATGCTAATTTTTGTTCATTGCAAAATAATATAATTGATTTTGCATGAATTATCAAAATAAAGAATGTTTTATGATTTTATACAAGTGTAGCTAGCTAGTGATGTCGAGAAATATTTTCATTGTTTGGTCAGTGTAATCGAATTGAGGATGATAACTTTGAGTCACAAGGCTAGACTAGGAAAAATGTACCTTTACAACAATGAAAATAGTCACTATATAGGCACTCAATTAGGTGCACTTGGTGCCGCCTTAGGCACCCCAAACTGATTGTAGCAGCTTCCTTAGGAAATCAGATGACAAAAAAAGGAAAAATGTCATGCGAAGGAAGAAATCAAAATCAAAAATTTAAAAATTTCCTATGTGAAGGAAGAAATCAAATGACAAAAAAGGGAAAAACATCGCAACCAGCAATTGAAGAAAGAGAGCAGGGTGCTACCAGCAGCTGAAGAGAGCAGGGCACTACCATAGGGCACGAATCCAGGATGCATGGAGGAAGTCCGATGAGGAGAGTACACAAGTATTTGAATTTCCTCATAAGATTATATCAAATTTATTAAACAATATTTTTTTTCTTTGATCGATGATAATGATTTTATTTTATTTAAGATAAATAACAATATACAAAGCTCCAAATAAAAATTCAGCACCATCACATCATGTCTATTAAAATAGAATAAAAACCAAAAACACTAGCTATTTACAGTATCGAAACCAAAAACAAGGCTTAACCCCTTAAGTTTATACATCGACATCTAGCTTAAACACAGTAAATTAGTTTACGCAGAAGTTCTAGAAGTGTTGCCCAGATGCAATGAGCACAATTTCACGAGCAGATTCACCTTCTTTCTCAGACGCAAACCCTTCTTGTCACACAACTCCTCTCTAGCGATGGCTTTGAGTCCCACTATTATCTCCTCATTTTCCATTAATTCGACGCACAGTTTCAAAGCTTTCCACCCCCGTTTCGCACCCTCTCTCCACACATATTTGGTTCTTCCTTCTAGCCACCTAATGAAAGGGAAATTTATCTTTGCTAATTATGGGCCCACACCTTCCATTCCTTCACTCACAAAGCCTTGTCCTGGTATAGACCTTTCTAGGATACTCTCCATGTTCACTAAGAAATCCCTATGCACCAACGCTTTCATCACTTTCCTTACAACCTCCATCGACTCTCCTAAGTCTAGTCCCCACACCATGATGAGAGAGTATATATCCATATTAGTCCAATATCTATGCTTTAAATCTTTGAATCCATTACCCAGAATGATTTGCACAAATTGTGCCACCTTCACATCCTAGTATAGGAACAAGCCACACAATCTGTTCATCATCACTTTTCCATCAAAAGGATCCAATTTCCTACTCACTTTCAGAGTGTAGTTGGCCTCCATTTCTTCTCTACTATGTTAGTTGTCACTTCACACTACCCTTCTAACACTCTCCTTACTCCTACAAACCAAGAAGCATCAAAGAAAATGCAAGAAAAACCTTCATTACATAGAAAATTGTCGACCATCAACATTAATGTCAAATGTATGTCCAGCGCCAGCAAAAAGAGCTAATTCTTCAATAATTTTGAAAAACATTCCTTCAATAATTTGTAAGTATATTTAATATGTTAAATGATATGTTTTTTTTATTTCCTTGGAAAAATTAAATGATTGCATATTAATTAGTTTAACTAGTCCATGTGCCATGTTTTGACAGGAGGAGAAATATGGCCGCCATCCAAAGCAATTTAAAAAGAATATGTTACAAAACAAAAAGTGGAATGATTTTGTAATCTGGATGGAGAACAAGGTATCAATAGTTGAGTTTCAATAACTTAGTTGGATATTGTTCTGTTAATATGTCAATTTGCATCTCTTGTGTTGAGTTGTTTATTGGTGCGTAGGATGAGTAAATAGAGCTCAAATATTATGATTACAAGTTGACTGTTTATGTGTATGAATAAATAGTAGAAGGATGTAGATGAACTCAGTTCATCTGACTTTATGCCTCTTGGTAGGAATTCCTCTTGAATCTCTAATCAAGTTCCCAAGACTTCCCTGTAGCTTTTACCTTTCGTTGCCACCTTTCCTCTTCACTATCAGACTTGTCTCCTTTTTCCTCATCTACATTTATGGCTTCAACTTCTAATTCATCCCATGTTTTACCTTCCTCCTCTTCAAAATCTTCTTCTTCATCGTCCTCCTCTAACTCCATAAGAGATTCATCTTCTGAACCTTCCTCGTCTGATTTTGATTCCTCTTCTACATCAGAGGGTTCATATCCTTGATCTGACTCTTCTAAATTAACAGAATCAAAATCACTAGCTTCCATATTCAAAAATTCCCAACCACCATCTTCAATAAATTTATCTGGACCATCAATAATAGTCTTCAAAATTGGCCACCAGTTCAAGTTCGTTCTGCTTTCATAATTTACTTTATATCCATGGAGTTCAGCCATTCCTTGATGCCATCAAGTGAAGATTAAGGAATGGCATACATGCAGAGTACATCTTGCTTGAAGTCTTTGAAAACAATAGCCATATCAAATTCCTTTTGCGCAAGTCCTACTCTCTCAAGGTTAACAATTCTCAATCTCAGTAATAGTGATTAGTAAGAAAGGTAATTCCACCAACTCTACCAAATAGTTTACCGTAGAACAATAAAAGCAGAGGCTTTGAAAGGAACTCCATGAAAACCAAGCTCTCTAAATGGTATATCAAACTCTAGTTCAAAATATTTTAGATGAGGTTGCTCCTATAGCTCTCTTACTCACTTGACAAATCCTTGAAACTCTGACTTCTTAACATTCAAAAGATAAATGGAATGTCCTCAACACCCAATAGAGCTATCTAAAAAAGCTAACTAAAAGCTAACCAAGTTTTTTAGTTTAATAATTTAATTATAAAGTTTAAACATTGAATGTTAATTTTTGTATGTGTTATTGGCTTATTGCAGGATGCAACATTGTTTAATATTTATATCTATAAATTGTATCTATCACATTAATAGTGTGTCAAAATGGAAAGAACTTGTTGGAAGTAGTATGCTCTAAATTTTCAATACTTAGTGAATCTAGATTCATAGTTAGTAATGTCTAAACAAAACTTGTCCCAACAGCCATAGAGAAATGGGAAAAGTTAATGGGTAATAATCAATAGGCTATACAAGAGGCTATCATACTATCAGTTGATTAATTACCTAAGCCTTCCCCATGCACTCTTAAACTGGCAGGTGGGAGTCTAAAAGAGCTTACATTGCTTCTTACCATTGAACTTAAAGCAAAAAATATTCCACATCTTAAAGGTACCAAATGGTCATGTGCTCGGATTTCCTTTCATAATTGGGCAAGAGGAAGCCATCCTCCTTCTAAGTTGGATTCAACATTTACTACACACATCTAGTAGGTCTCTTCCTACAAAATTCAAGACAAGTATCATGGAAACAAAATGGCTGAAAACCTCTAAAGGTTATCAATTTCACAACATGTGTTTCTTGTTAGATTATGAGTGGTCACAGGCCAGTCTGCAGACAACTAATCTTTCTTTCATCGATTCTTCACCGAATGAAAGAAAGATTAGTTCAATGTAAACCGACCTGTGACCACTCATAATCTAACAAGAAACAAATTTTGTGAGATTGATATCCTCTAGAGGTTTTCATCCATTTTGTTTCCATGATACTTGTCTTGAATTTTATAGGAAGAGACCTACTAGATGTGTGTAGTAAATGTTGAATCCAACTTAGAAGGAGGATGGCTTCCTCTTTCCCAATTACGAAAGGAAATCCAAGCACATGACCATTTGGTGGTTTAAGATGTGGAATATTTTTTGCATTAAGTTCAATGGTAAGAAGCAATGTAAGCTCTTTAGACTCCCCCCCGCCAGTTCAAGAGTGCATGGGGGAAAACTTAGGTAATCAACTGATAGTATGACAGCCTCTTGCATAGCCCATTGATTATTACCCATTAACTTTTCCCATTTCCCTATGGCTGTTGGGACAAGTTTTTTTTGGAAATTACTATGGATCTAGATTCACTAAGTACTGGCAATTTAGAGCATACTACTTCCAACAAGTTCCTTTCTATTGTGAATGTGATACAATTTATATTTATAGATATACTAAGTATTGGCAATTTGGAGCTTAACACTTCCACATTTCTTTAATCAATTTGGAGCATAAGACTAAGACTACTCAAATGACATTGTAGTCAGGTACAAACTTATTAAGGGCATAATAGTAGTATACTTGTGTGTGTATTTCCTTCAGCTAAAATTTGCGTTTATACTTAAGTGATCAATGTATACTTGTGTATGTGATCAAATTTTCTTCTATTTAATGATATTATTGTGTATTTAAGGTCTATTTAATAAAGGGTGCATGAAACAATTTTTAAATCCTTAAAAATCTTTAAATTTCTAAGGTTTTTTTATTTTGTCGAGTTCGGGCACCGAGTCCCCGAGTCCCTGAGTCGAGTCACCCTAGCCAAGTTCGAGGCGAGTTCAAGTATCATTACTATGGTTGTGATACCAACAAAATGTGCTTACACATTGGCTGAATATATCCTCATCAAAATGACTAGAAAGAAATTTCAAATTTGTAAGTAAACTCTAATAGTCAAGAAAAACAGTCATAAAAATTGGAAGTAAACTTTGGCAGACATGTAGATGAACTTAATTCATCTGACTCTATGCCTCTTGGCAGACATCAAGATCTCCCCTCCTAAAGTTTGGACCACATCCATTACCTCCACATAAAACTGGACATCCTTGGTCTTCTTGGTTCCCATGCCATGATATGGTTATGCAAATGAAAATGAAGTAATCATCTCCTTCTCCATTGGTTGGAAGAATACATGCTTAATGTTTTGATACATGATATCAGCTCTCTCTTTTGATCTCATGGTTGAATACCGAAATCCATTATGGTGGGCCTCTAGAGTTCCAGTCATCTTTCAACCTCTTCCACCAAATGTTGGCCTAATCCACGCGTCTGCCAGCCTAATTGGCTTTGTTTCTAAAAGTTGAAGTTTCTCCTAACTCACCAGTGTAGCTCTCTTTTCCTTTTTCGACTCTTTCATTGCTATAGATCATCTTTGGGATTTAATCATTTGTACCACATGGTTGATGTGCTTTGAATCCTTACATCTAAAGGAAATTTCCTTAACATAAATACTGCTAGGGAATTTCAATGTTGCCATTGTAGTTGGCATTAAAGTCGGTACCTGCAACATTGAAAATTATCCTTATATAAAAATTTCCTCCATCTTGTTGGCTTGTAAGACTCTTGATGGTGGCTACATGAAATCTAATTTTGATTCCTCTTCTACATCAGAGAGTTTGTATCCTTGATCTGACTCTTCTGAATTATCAAAATCAGAATCACTAGCTTCCATATTCAAAAATTCCCAACCACCATCTTCAATAAATTTATCTAGATCATCAGTAATAGTCTTCAAAATTGGGCGCCAGTTCAAGTTCATTCTGCTTTCATAATACTTTATATCCATGGAGTTCAGCCATTCCTTGATGCCATCAAGTGAAGATTGAGGAATGGCATCAATGTGGAGTACATCCTACTTGAAGTCTTTGAAAACAATAGCCATATCAAATACCTTTTTCCCAAGTCCTACTCTCTCAAGGTTAACAATCTCAATCTCACTAATAGGGATTACTAAGAAAGGTAATTCCACCAACTCTACCAAATATTTTGCCATAGGAACAATAAAAGCAGAGGCTTTAAAAGGAACTCCATGAAAACCAAGCTCTCTAAATGGTATATCAAACTCTAGATCAAAATCTTTTAGATGAGGCTGCTCCCATAGCTCTCTTACTTGCTTAACAAATCCTTGAAACTTTGTATTGATTTTATTTTTCCTGTCCCTCTCTTATTGTTCTTCCTTAAATTCATTAGGATCATACATTGACCTTCTTGCCCCTCCTAAATTTTGGACTACATCCATTACCTCTACAGAAAACTGGACATCCTTGGTCTTCTTAGTTCCCATGCTGTGAAATGGTTATGCAAATGAAAATGAAGCAAAGTAATCATCTCCTTCTTTGCTAGCTGGAAGAATGCATGCTTAATGTTTTGATACGTGATATCAGCTCTCTCTTCTGCTCTCATGCTTGAATATTATTGAAATCCATTATGGTGGGCCTCTAGAGTTCCAGTCATCTTTCTTCCTCTTCCACCAAATGTTGGTCTGATCCACAAGTTTTCCAGCCTAATTGGCTTTGTTTTTGAAAGCTGAAGTTTCTTCTGACTCACCAGTATTAGCTGTAACTTTTTTGAAATTTTATTATGGTATGTGCACTTTTATATGATGTAATATGATTATGGTTTCATCTCATATGTTGTAATAACATATGGATTGAGTCAATTGTATTTGTCCTCAAAAGGGTTTGAAATTTTGCTAATGTTAAGTGTTTGTTTTTTGAGATGTTTTCGATCAAGCAATGCATTTTGTAACCCAAGAATAAGTACAATCCTATGGATGTGTAAGACAATATTTGTTGGATTCCCACTTGGACAAATCTAGCTACGCCTATCTCTAGCAAATGGTTAGATGCTTGACCCCAATGACTCCCCTCCATGGCACTCACTTATACGGGGCAGCCAAGCATCAACACCCATGAAACTCCCATGGCATGCTTTCCATTTCTACTAGAAGACCGTAAAAGTGTGGGGTGGCTTTAGAATGACCGTTCTTGCACCAACAAATAGATTAAGGATTTTGGAAAATTCTAGCACATAGGTTTTAGTAAGGACTTTTCATTTGTGGAGATTGACCCATATGGAAAAAGTCCCCTTTTGGATCCATCTTGTTGGAATCAACCGCATGATATTGGTGTTTCGTCCAATATCCACATTTATATCCCAGCTAGAAATACTCTTGGCTTTAGAGTGTTACTAGTTGAGTCGTTCCCTTGGGTGAGTATTTTTTTCCCCAAGGCAGGCCCTCTAGGATAAACAATAGCGAATGAAGAACAATATTCATAACTCAATCAATTCTTGTTGGCAACAAGGAGAGAGAATGTACACAACAAAGCCCCCACTCACACTCGCACAAGATTTTGTTCAATTTTAAGCCCAAATCGAAGTGTGGAGGTGATTGCTTTATCTTAACCCAAAGTCATGAAAAAGGCTTTTGACTCTCAAGATCGCTATAAAGCGCGATAGAAGCGCATACGTCCTTTTTCAATGCCTTTAGTCTAAGTAAGCCCTCACGAAAACAAAGCTACACTTGTTCTTTTTAGATCCTCAAAGCAATATGTGAGTTCATTTTAGAGCACCAAATCACAAGTGAAAAAATATTTGTTCAATTTGTTAATCCCACAAACAAAATCTAGTAAGTTGTTGATCCTAAGATTCTTTTTAATCCTTTTGCAAGAAATAAACAAAAATAACTCTTTTTAAACACAGATGAAAGCTAGTGTTCTAAGAAAGAAGATGAAAATTTCCCAGAGAAGTGTTTAAAAAAAACTTAAGTGTTAAAAAACACTTTGATTGGACAAAATATCATCACCATGCTCTTCCTTCCTTTGTTTTCATTTTATAACCTACAAAGAAGAAAACTAGTCAGTTTTTGGAAAAAACACAGAAATTAAAAAGCAGAAAACAAAGGAAGAAGCAATCATAAATTAACAACACATGCTAAAATTCAAATTTTCCCTTTTACTGTCTCCCAACGTCACAACTCATGAAGGCGTTGCTATTTTTTCCTCCCAGCGTCGCTTACCAGTCAACGGCACTCTGTGTCGGGACAAAGAGCATGATTGTGTCGTTGTTTCGCCTAGCATCGCAGTTTCTGCCAATGTTGGAGTTTAGGATTTTTTGAAACTTCTGCAAATCGGCGAGTCCAGTGGCGGAACTAAAAATTTAAATTTTTTTGGCAAGATGAGTCCAGCGGCTCTAAAATAGTGACGCTGACAAGCCCGCGGTGCTAAAACAGCAACGTTGATGAGCCCGCAGTGCTAAAACAGCAACGCTGATGAGCCTGCAGTGCTAAAACAGCGACGCTAACAAACCCACACTGCTAAAACAATGACGCTGACGAGCCTGCGTTGGAATTTCCTGTGTGTCAAGAAAATGCAAAAATTTCAAGGAAAAGTTAAAAATAATGATGTTAAGCCCTCCTTCTAGCGCCAAATGTGCGAACCCTTTTCCTAGTACCTACAAAACAACATGAATAAATGAATTAGACAAGGAATTACAAGCCAAAAGAAGGATTCCCCATGAAATCCATTTACAAGTCAAACTAGGAATGAAAATAGTGAAGAACACAATGCAAATGCCAAAAACAAGGTAAAATCCTAATTAGATGTGCAAACACTTGATCCTATGGGGGAATTGGTGCCAATTTGATGTGAAAATTGGCCCTTTTCCAATTCCTATGATGAAAGCTTTGTTGATTGATGATGAAGAGTGATCCACTTTTGATGAAAGATGAGAACTCCAAGCCAAATCTACAAAAAGCCTAGCTAAGAATTCAAATGATGGATGAAAATGGCTAAGTATTTTAGCATGGTAACTTTGCAATGTTTGTGGATGATGAAATGAGTAGAGGAGCTCTTCATTTATAGAATTTCAAGATGGATGAATGCCCAAATTTGAGCAATGTGGGACTAACATTCATCCAATGATATGGTACCACTTGTCAAGCTATGAATAGATGATGGTTGTGCAAGATTTGGGGTTTGTGCCAATAAATGCCAATATTTGAAATTCAAATTTATTGAAATGACATGTAAGAGGGAAGGGAAAATGCAATAAATGCCACTTGGCTCAAGGCAAAGGACATGCAAGAGGTTTTAAATGCCTTGTTGGATGTACATGTTGACTTGGAATTTTTGAATTCAAATTGAGAGAATATTCCAAAAGATGCCTTGTGAGGAAAATAGAGATTTAATAAATGAATTAAATTATTTTCATGTGCAACTTGCATTATCTAGAGGATGTGACATGAGATTAGGTTAAATTAATCAAGGGTTAATTAATTTAACTGGAGATTAGATGATGTGACTTATTTTGACTTAGATTTATAGATTTATTTAAATCAAATAAGAGAGGAATATGATAAGAGGCTAATTAAATAAGGATTTTGATTTATTTAATTAAAAGGGATGATGTTAGATTAAATCCAATAAGGTTTTAATTTATTTAATTTAATGGATAGACTTTAGATATTTAATCAAATAAATTGATTATTTAATTAAATAGGGATAATTAGATCAGATGGATTGATTTAATTAACAAGAGAAATGACTTGATTCAGATAAAGTGATTTATTTAATCAAGAGAAGATATTGATGAATTTAATCAGATAGGGGATTTGATTAAACAGTTAGACTGAAGGATGATTTAGGAAGAAATGATGTTAGTAAGTCAGGATCGGATGCACAATGTCAATCAGTATATTTTCGATGTCTACATTTTGCCCCTCTTTGAAGCAATGCACTTGTTGTGTTGGTTCAAAGAATAAACGATCTTGATCAAAGCCAAAAAATTTTGATATTTCAAAACTTTCCCTACTGCTGGATGGTGAGAGAAAACATGCCATTATAATGCCCCCTCAAGAGATCGGACGAAAATTTCAATTTTTTGGGTGATCTTGCGAAAAAGGTAACAAAGTGTTTGATAGGTCTGAAAGGGGTCCGGGAGGCTAGAAACGTGTCTAAACACAATAAAACGATGAAAAAAAAAGCCTCACATGGACAAAAATAGGTTCAAAGGACTGAAACCCTAGCAAGACAACCCTAGAGGGTCAAAAAACCCTAATTTTTAGGCTTAAAAGGGGCCCGAAGGGTCACTTTCAAGTCATTTTCACACGCCTCCGCTAGCAAACCTTGAGATTCGAGCTCTGACCTCCTAACGATATAGTGCAACAACAGCTTCCTTTACAATTTCAGACTAAGTTCGGACCTACCAGCGGCCACCTGATATCGGCGCCCCAATATGTGACCCTAACTAAAGCTTCATTTTTTCATTTTAACGTATTTATTACATGTTTAAAGATGAGCTCGCCTCCAGTGGTGCTATTATTGCACCGCTTGGTGTTTAAAGAGCATTGCTAATTGCCTTTTTGCACCGCAACAGCACTGTTTAGTGTTGCAGTGGTGCAATTTGGAGTTTATAAACTCCGTTGCTAGGCTCAAACTCGGCTGGCCGATTTGGGAAAAGTGTGTCACGGTGGTGCCCTTTTCATGAAAATTGTGACGCTGGGGGCTAAAGTGCACCGTGGCAACGCTTTTTGGCCTAATTTGGGGTCCAGCATCAGATTTTGAGAAAACTCAAACTATGACGCATCACAAACTGTGCCACTGGGAACGAGTTTGGAGCGTTAGGTCAGAATTTTTTTAAAAATTTTAACATGTTGACTTTCCTTGATGCAGGACAGGCCTAGGGAGCTTTATTCTCAAGAGCACCGGTCACGAGATTTAGTGAACATCCTACGGGACTTTAGCAATAGAGACCAGGACTGACTAGGAGCCACTAACTTATGGCATATTGCATACATAGCGCCCGTGCACACACACCTTGAGATGCTATCAGCGCTGGCCGAGAGATGGCATAGCGAGACATCATCATTTCATCTTCCCACTGGTGAGGCGACCGTCACTCTAGACGACGTTTGGCGCATTCTTTGATTGCCCATTCATGGTCGTCAGGTGATCTACGATATGGAGGAGGGATGCAAGTACTACACCCGAGTCCTCGCCACACGAGATATTATTTACTACGAGGGTCAGAGCAAGATGGAGTGGTACAAAGTTATAGCACCTCCCTTCCGCTGGGTAGTTGCGGCAATCATTTCAGGTTTGGTTGCCCCAGACAGACGAGGGTCGTATTTTAGTCTGAGCTGGGGATACTACTAGGAGACGATGGTCTAGGACAGGCTAGTTTGGTTTGCATGGGGACCCGTCCTTTTGGCTTCACTTTACAGGGATCTCCACAAGTATGTCTACATGGATGGTAGAGCACTAGGAGCTGGGGTGACACTCCTTCATGTCTGGGTGTGGGAGCACATCTATGTGCTACCTCCATGGGTCATTCTAGTTCTGATGGGAGCAGAGGATGCCCTTGTGACACTATACAGAGGTGGTGTGTCCTTTACACACACTGGCGAGCATGGGATCCCCTACTGGAGGTGAGTCCTAAATGAGATGCTTTTCTTTACTTGGTGACCATATCTTGGTCAGCCCAAATGGGCCAATGATGCAGATCAGCTCTTCTACTACCGCTAGATTCGATACATGCAGGGGCAGGAGCACACCATGATCGAGCGGTATCTACCCGGGCGCATATAGCATCAGTTTAGAGAGCCATAGGATCGATCAGATGACAACTACGTAGTCGTTTTTGCATGCAGCATGACATAGGTGTCATGGGGACTTGGTATTCCTACCGCGGAGGTAGTTGACAGCTTTCAACATTTGGTAGCCTGACCGTGGGCTTATGATCAAGGCTTGGTAGATCCGGGCACCACACAGGCTTACAGAGATTAGTTCAGACCTCCTCTCCAGTTGACTATTCCAGGTGAGGATCCAAAGGCACACAGGGTCAGAGGCAAAGCGAGAGGACAAGGGCGAGGGCGAGGACCTAGGGTCAACATTCAACAGGACCCACCATTGGTGCCTCCAGTCCCACTAGGTCAGGGAGATGTCTACATGTAGGACCAACAGCAGGATCTGCCAGTCCCACCACCATGAGCTGAGGGTGAGGACCAGGTTCATGCATAGCCACGGGTACAATCAGCAAGGAAGGAAGACGCATGAGATGCCTTGATTTTACAGTTACAGGCACAAGTTCAGGTAGTTATGGCCAAGAGGGACCAGGCACGGGCTGAGAGGGAGCAACTCAAAGCATAGAGGGATCAGGCTGTGCAACAAAGATAGGCTGCAGAGCTACAGGTAGCCACAGAGCTAGGCCGCAGGTAGCAGATTGAAAGCATGATAGCCTCATCATCTCAGGGTACAGTACCAATTCGATATTACAAGGATGTTATCCGAGAGATAGAGTACTACCATTGGGCTTACCATGACACTATACCTCAAGCAAATTGGGTCCCAGAGTACTCGAGTGGGCCAGCCATAGACCACCAGAGGGTCACGCTGATAGGGGTGAGGGCAACATCCATGGAGATTGGGCTTGATCGAGATATTATGATGTCCTTTTTGTGCCTTATGGGCTCATTTTTGATAGCCTGACGGAAATTTTGTACTGATTGACATATATGTACAGTGATCTAATTATTATTCTTTGTACTATGACAGTATTATTGATGATATATATGAGTTGATGATGATTTTGATGTGATGCAATGTGCTCTTTTATTTATGCATGAATGGTTTATTTCTATATGCTTTGCAATTATGTTTTATGGATGCATTTATTTCTAATGATGTATGCATTATGATTATGACTAACAGATCTATATTATGCTAACCTATGATATGATGTGCAATAATGTTAGCTCTATGATGGTTTATTTTATGCCAATGCAATATGTGATATAATTTGATTTATGTTATATGCAATGATGTGTGGAATATGCTTAATTATGAGATGATTTATGGATGTATGTAATATGATGCGATGGTCGTAATATGATGCTAAATGAAATGGTTTTATGAGATGCTTAGAATAAAAAATGTTATTATCCTACATGATGATGTACATGATGCAATGATATGTTAATGCAAAGTGATATGCGTAATGAATTAAATGCTTATATACCTATTGCTTATGATTATGCAAAATGATTATGGAATGCTTTTGTAGATGCTATATGATGATTTAGATGGTAATATGAAATGAAATGCAAATGAATGTTATGCAATGATTGATATAATTCCATGAGATGCAATATAATGGGTGAAATGCAATGACATGGATGCACCTATTGAAGAATGTTTATGATAACTTGTTTATAGGATGATCAAAATGCGATGTTTCCTATATGATATGCTTATGCAATGCGTATGATTTCTATATGATATGCTTATGCAATATGCTAATGATTTTTGGATGCAAGATCGATGATGATGATTGTGATGATGATCAACTATCATAGTACCTTGTTAGCATGGTCAGTAAGGAGAGAAGAAGTCATTTCAACAAGACGCAAGATGACACAAATGCAAATGATGATGATGATGATTACTTGTCGAGGAATTGGAATTTTCAAAGGGCCAAATTTTCTTATGTTTGATAACACACGTGGTACAAGGCATCAAGGTATAGAGAACCAGGATGGCGTGGTACCTAGTGTGATGGACTTTGACTCGACAATCAGATAGGAGTATTCTTGTTCGCACCTGACATACGGAAACCTTGATAGGATGCACTTTAGAAGTTTTAGACATCTTAGACAAAAACACAAAAAGGTAAACCTATCTCTATAATAGTCAACAAGTTGTCCTAGACCTCTTCCATACATACCTAACAAAGCAAGTATTCGCTGAGGTTATATTACGAGAACGTCCAACAAGCATAGCAGACAAAAGATAACGATCATTGCCCCATTCCTATTTCTCTAAATCCTCTTTTTTGGGATATCATCAAGACGTCCTTGGAATGAGCGCAAAATAAGATAAGTCAAAAGATAAAGACCAAGTAAACAAACAAATTGATGCTCTTCAATACTGCTAATAGAAAGAGGATATGTTTTCTAAGATGATAACTGAAACTTATTGCCAAAAGATAATGCCCATTGTAGGAAGGATTCATCCTATGACATGTTAGTGGATGGTGACACATCATTTAATTTATAAGGGATGATTGATATGGGACAAATTCAGATGATGTGTCACCGATACGAAGAGATAACCAACTTGCTTACGCACTGACTTAGACTTTAGACTTGGCGCTTTTGAGTTTTCATGTTTAACCTGCTAGACTTATTTATGACTGTTTCACCAAAGTTTGATAATGACGGTCAGTTTATTATGAGTGGTGTTATTGCAGGTGCAAGCGAGATGAGACGGATGGATTTTTTCAAATATTTGGATTTTTTTGACATTTTTTGTAATGTTTTTGAGGCTATTTTTGGTGTTCTTGAGATTTTACAAATGTTTTGGGGTTTTCTGAGCTTTTTACCAAGAGACTAACCTAAAAACCTATCCTAGGGGTCTCAAAGGTTGGTCGATAAACTAGCCTTGCCTACGCTATACACACAGAGACCACATAGTTCGACTGATGACTCAACCAGTTTATAGATGACGATATACATGATGAGATGTCGGTTTATTATGATAGACTCCTATAGGACTAACCTAAATGTCTCAGGGGATGATCAAAGATCAACCTTTCCTACGTTCAAGCTCAGACACAATGTAGTTCGACAAAACGACCTTGTTTTTGGCTTTTTTGAATGACTTTTTGACCTGTTTTTGGATTTTTTGATATGTTTTGGATTTTTTTGGATTTTCTAATTATTTGATGTTTTTGGATTTCCTAATTTTTTAATATTTTTGGATTTTCTAATTTGAGGACTTTAAGAATATACATGAATCTGATCTGATGAGAACGTTCCCCCAGCGTGATGCAATAGACTACTCTGATAAAGGCAGGACAAACTAACCTTGAGAATTGGGCCGAGTAGTACTAGGAGGAATCATGATACGAACACAGGACCAAGCTATGGTGCGATACAAGTGGATGAGTGATGGATGTGAGACCTGAATGGGATGGATGATGGAATCGAAATGGATGGATGATGCAAATCAAGCCATAAAGATCTTGATGGATGGAAAGTGCTTATTTACACAAGGTGTCTGTTTGCCAGGTTTTCACTGAGGTACTTGCCCAAAGTGCCACCAAAGTGGTTTTCACTAGAGGACGATTTTTTTTATCCCTTTTCTTTTTTGGATTTTTTTCTTTTTGATTTTTTTGTTGTTACCAAGACGCCTATTTGCCAAGTTTTTTCCTAAGTAACCATTTTTTCAATATTTTTTTTTGTTTGTTTGGATTTTTGGTTTTATACCCAGAAAGAATTAGGCATAAAACTTTTTGAGATGGGAGTTATTCATGGGCTCCTGTAGAGGTTCCCCTTCGAATGTTGATAGCTGATATGCCCCTGATTTATAGCTTGTTGTGATGATGAAAGACCCTAACCAATTGGTTTCGAACTTGCCTTTGCTGCTGAGATTCGAGACATTCTTCTAATTTTCTGTTAAGACCAATTCTCTGACTTGGAAAGTCCTACTTCTGATCTTCTTGTTGTAGCTTCGTTTGAGTCTATTTTGATAGACTTGTAGATGATTTAGAGCATCTATGTGTCTCTCATCCAGTAGCTCCAGCTCGTTTAATCTTGACACCCAGTAGTCCTCATCAGTGATGAGATTTTGCAATGATATTATGAGGGATGGGAGCTCGATCTCAGTGGGGAGTATGGCTTCTGATCCATAGACCAAGGAGAAGGGGGTGGCACCAGTGGGTGTGCAGATGCTGGTTCGATAAGCCCAAAGAGCAGGATTAAGCTACAGATTCCAGTCATGACCTGCGTCATTGATTGTTTTTTGAGGATTTTGAGGATGGTTTTGTTCGTAGCCTCTGCTTGGCCATTTCTTGGGGATAATACGGGGTGGAGAAGCAATGTTGGATTTTGAATTTCTCGCACAAGTCGCAAACCTCCTAGTTCTTGAAGGGTGTCCCATTATCTGAGATAATGTCTTGTGGGACACTGTAATGATAGATGAGATAGTTCATGATGAATTTTGAGATCTGCTTCCCAGTGATATACGTCATGGGTATGGCTTCCACCCACTTTGTGAAGTACTCAATTGTAGTTATGATGAACTTATGGCCATTGAATGAGGTGGGTGTGATTTTTCCAATGAGATCAAGTCCCCACTATGAAAAGGGCCATGGTGTGATAATTGGGCGAAGCTCTTGAGCTGGAGTATGGATGAGGTCCCCATGTTGCTGACATTGTAAACACCTTTTAGCATGATCATGCACTTCTCTTTCCATTGTGGGCCAATAATACCCCATCCTCAGCAGTTTCTTGGCGATGGTCATTCCACTCGAGTGTGAGCCACAGATACCGTTATGAACCTTAGTTAGGGAAATTAATGCCTCCTCATCATTTAAACAGCATAGCAAGGTACCTTCTATGCTTCTACGGTATAAGGTATCACCTAGGATCACAAATTTGGATGCTTTTTTGATAAAGGTTCATTTTAGGCTCAATGGTAGGTCAGTGGGTATGACTCCTATGCGAAGATATGTGTAGATGTCATGGTACCAAGGATCACCTGGACCAACGATTTCACACACGAATTCTAATTTCAGTACCTCGAATGTGGGAACGAGAAGTTGCTCAATCAGAAATTCATATTTTGGCACATTATGAGGGATGTCTAATAGAGACCCAATTGTAGCCATGGCATCTGCTACTCTGTTGTTGGTTCTTGGAATATGCTCAAATGTTATGTCAATAAAAGATTCTTTAAGAGTCTCCACCAATTTCTTGTATGGAGTGAGCTTATCATCCTTAGTCTGATATTCATTATTGACCTGATTTATGATCAACTTAGAGTCTCCATACACCTTGAGAGCTATGATGTTCCATTGCACTAATATCCTGAGGCCTATAGTCAAAGCCTCATATTCTGCTATGTTGTTGGTGCAAGGAAATGCTAGTTTGTATGACTTCGGTATGCAGTCCCCTTGCGGGGTGATGAAGAAGATACCAGCTCCTAATCCATGTTGTGTGTATGAACCATTGAAGTATAGTTTCCAATGGTCAATTATATTGAGGTTAAAGATGGATTCATATAGGAATTCTGAGACAAGAGGATTCTCAGAATACATAGGTGCTTCTGCTAGTTGATCTGTAATAACTTGACCCTTAATGGCTTTCCGCTCTACATACTCGATGTCGTACTCGAATGGTATCATTACCCATTTTTCCATTTTGCCAGTTAATATTTCCTTTGATAATAGATACTTGAGGGGATCAATTTTGCCAATGAGCTTTATCTTGTGTGCCAACATGTAATGTTTGAATTTTTGGGATGCAAACACTACTACGAGTCAAGCTTTCTCGATGAATGATTAATTTAGCTCATGACCGACCATTGTCCTACTGATATAGTAGATGGCCCTCTCCATTCTGTTTTCATCATGCTGAGCTAGGAGAGCTCCAAGGGCTATTGTTGTTGCTGACACATATAAGATTAATGGCTTTCTCGGGATAGGTGGCATTAACACTAGTGGTGTCAGTAGGTATTCCTTGATTTTTTTAAATGCCTCTTCACGCTTTGTATCCCATTTATATGCTACCCCCTTGTGGAGTAGGTGAGAACATGGATTATGCTTGTCTGCTAGTTGTGCTATAAATCGTCGGATGGATTGAAGTCGGCCTTGGATGCCTCTCAATTGTTTTAATGTCGTTGGTGCTTCCATCTTGAGGATTGCTTTTACTTTTACTGGATCCACCTCGATACCCCTCATGGAGACTATGTATCCTAGCAATTTACCTAATTGTACGCCAAAGATGCACTTCTTGGGATTTAGTTTGACTTTGTATTCCTCCAGTCTATCAAAGATAGCACTTAGGGTTGCTATATGATCTTGTCTCTTTCTTGACTTGGCTAGAATGTCGTCGACATAGTCTTCGACTATTTTGTGGATCGTGTCATGGAATATTAATGCCATGGCCCTTTGATAGGTTGCTCCTGCGTTCTTTAGGCCAAATGGCATCATGTTCCAGCAGTAGGGTCCCCATGGACAAGTGAAAGTCATCTTATGTTGATATTCTTTTGCTATCATGGTCTGGTTGTATCCTAAAAATTTGTCCATTAGTGATTGCATCTCATGTCCTACTGTCATGTATACTATCATGTCAATGTTGGGAAGTGGGAAATCATCCTTGGGACATGCTTTGTTCAAATCTCTGAAGTCTGTACAGATTTTGATCGCTCCATCAGGTTTTGAAACAGGTACCAAATTTGACACCCATTCTGGATAATCAATTGGTTGGATAAATCTTGCATCTAACAACTTTTTGAGCTCCATTTTGACTAACAAAGCGATTTAAGGATGCATTTTTTGAAGCTTTTGTTTGACCAGTTTTGCTTCTGGATACACTACTAAATGATGGACCACTATCTCTGGATCTAGCCCTAGCATGTCACTGTAACTCCATGTGAATTTTATTTGCCTTTCCTTTAGGAATGCTACAAGGAGTTCTTGCTCTTTTGATAATAGTGATTCCACATAGAATGTGATATGCGGGGTCTCCTCTATTCCTAGGTTAACAGGATTGCATTTTTTGGACAAGACTGTTGACTTCTCCTGATGGATAGCTCTTAGAGGAAGATTGAATCCTTCATCCTTAGGCACCTCAAAGAGGTTTTCACCGTTAGATACGTCCTTTCTTTTTACTATTTTCTTGTCAAAGAGTGCCACGGTGTGGTTTTCACTCAAGGACTTGGATATGATTCTTAGTTTCTCACTTTTGTGACTAAAGGATTCAATCATTTCCCCATAATAGGCATGTGTGTCCAAATCCATTATAAACCCTGCCTTGTGATCTCCATTTGGAATGTTATCCCTCAATTCCATGAATTCTAAGAGTGCCTTATCATTTTTGAATGTATCAAGAACTGGTGGTCCTCGTTGGTCATAGTCAATCAGTTGGGGGTACACTAAATGGATCTCATGATTTGGATGGTCTGCTTCAAAGGAGAGAGTGCTAATCATACATAGGGTGGTGCCTTCAAATAACCTAGGTAGATTGGATATGGTATCCTCATCATTGCTACTAATATAGGGCTCAGTTATGAAATTATGTGTGTCCCTACCTATGACTATTGGTGAGTGTACTTGTACTAGTACTAGCTGAGGAGAGACATTAGTTGTTCTAACCAGAGGACTTCGGCCACATATGGTTATGCTTGGAGGGTACGTCCAAGACCAAGATTTGTTATGGGTCATGTCTCTGGCATGATAGGTATTATGAGCCCATTGTCATTTTGTCCCAATCTTTGATTTTTGTCATAGCCCATTGCAAGCATCATTTGTAGGCCCTTGCTTCTTTCATCCATTGGTAAATTAGTTGCCAGTCTTTCATCTTGATACAACATGTGAGATGGATCTGCTTCAATAACCTCATGACCAAGGTCTCCCCATCTTGTGAATTCAGGATAGTTTTCAGGATAGGTTTGTGATGTGGAAACTTGACTTTCTTGTGGGCATCCTTGTGATCTAGGAGATTGTGCTAACTCTCCTATCACAAAGGGATTGTTAGGGAGTTTGTAGCTTCCACAACCATCCTCCTGGATGATGAGATTGATATCAGAGATGGTGGGGATGGCGGGTGTCTCTATCACAAAAGTGAATGCAAGAGTGGTGTGGTTGATATATGATGTGGATGGGCCCTCATCATTCTTTGGTACTTGGGGGATTTTGTAATACTTGGCTTCAAGATTTTTGCAATATGAAAACGGTTCAGGATCACTGTGGACGGTGACCTCTTGTCCATTATGTGTAAATTTCACACATTGGTGGAAGGTTGATGCTACAGCTTTCATCTCATGGATCCATGGGCGTCCTAGGAGGATATTATATGGCAATTCGAGGTCCAAGACCTGACATGTGGTTTCCATGAGCGTTGGCCCTACTTGAATAGGGAGTTTGATTGTGCCCTGAGACACTCTTTCTTGGTCAGCATATGCTCTTATTGTGATGCCCTTACCTTTGTTTATGGAATCTTCTGATATTTTCAACTGCTTGATGAGGCTGAGAGAATAGATGTTCAAACCTACACCTCCATCCACCAGGACCCTTTTGATTTTTCTCTTGTTGACAATGGCTTCTAAGTGAAGTGCATGATTGTGAGATGGTTGGGCAAGGAAATCTTGGTCAGAGAATGTAATGAGATTAGGCATTATGATATTTCTGACCATAGCTTGGAATTGGTCTGCATCAAGATCTGCGGGGACAATGGATGAGGCTAATGCTTCCTCAAGAATATTTTTATGTGCTAATGAGATTTTTAACAACTCCATGATGGAGATGTGTGTTGGCATTCTCTTGAGTTGTTCTACAACATTGTAGCTATGCGGAACGGCTCTAGATGAAGGGATTCTATTAGGTTGGGATGATCCTACAATGGTGACTTTGCCACCTCTTGTGGTGACTCCACAATCTTTGGCGTGAGCACCCTTGATAGTGATGACCATGCAGTCTTCATTTAGGGAGGCAACGAATATTTCATACACGTGATTTACACTGCCCTTCCCTTTATCATTTTTATTCCCTTTGTTGCCATGATTCGGCATCAGATTCGTGTAGATTTTTAAATCCTGATTTCCGGTTAGTGGTTTCACATTTATGATTTTCTTGTCAATGAGATCTTGGATGATATTTTTGAGTCTCATGCAATTGTTTGTGGTATGACCTTTGATTTTATGAAATTCATAAAGTTGATTTTCGTTATACCAAGGGGGTTTGATGTCAGGTTCTTGGTGATTCTCGAATGTAGGAGGCTTGATTAGTTTTTCGTCAATCAACTTTTTCATTATGTCTTCCAATGGTTCCCCCAAGATAACGTATTTTCGTTTGGGATAAGTTTTGTGTTGGGGTGGTCCTCTTTGATCATTGAGGATATTGATGGTTGGATTGTTGTTGGGTTGGTATGTTGTGTGATGAGTGTTTTGGCATTGATTTTGGATTTGTGGTGTGGGTGTGTTTTGGCATGGACCACTAATGACTACCTTGGCATTTACGACATCATCATTAGTAATGTTCTTGTTCCTTGCCCATGTGCGAGGTTTATCGTTGTAATTGGATGATGGGTGGTTGTTTTGCGGTTCGTGATATGATGTTGATTCTGCGGGTTGAGTCACAAGGGCTCTTTCGATGCTGAGTGCCTTGGAGATCAATTGCTCATATGTGGTGATGCCCTGAACCTTGAGATGAAATGCTAAATGACTTTTAAGGTTGGAAATGATGGTGCAAACTTGTTGTTCTTCTGGCATGGTCCACTTACTCTGATTGGCCTTGGATCGCCATCGTTGAAGGAATGAAGCAAAAGATTCATTCTTTCCTTGTTTTAGAGCATATAGTTCTTCGAGACTGACATCCATTGCAATATTACGTGTGTAGTTCCTAATGAATGCATCCTTGATTTCTTGGAATGTTCTAATGCCTGAAGGTAAGCGAGAGAACCATTCTATAGCAGGGCCTACCAAGCTTCTAGGAAATAGCCGCATCAGATAAGTATTGTCATATGCGACCTCCATGCAATGAACCTGGAATTCCCTGATGTGATCTTCAGGGTTTCCCATCCCTTGATATTTGTCGAATTTGGGGATTTCAAATCCCTTGGGGAATGGTTTCATCTCTAAGCTCCTATCAAATGGATAGGGACACAAGTTGCTTGGTGGTTTGGTTGTTCGCCCTGATTGAAGGTCGAGCACTTGTTGCGAGAGCAACCTGAGTTGTGTTGTCACATCACTTTGCAGATCAGGGGATGGGATGAAGATGTTTTGGGGTGTTTGAATCATGGGTTGGATGGTTGGATTGTTTGGTGTGTTGTTCAATGGTATCAATATGTTTTGGTGAGCAAGGTAGGCTTCTACTTGCTTTTGTATGAACAACGCTTGTTGTTACACTTGTTGTTGTGCTTGTTGTTGTTCCCACAACACTTGTTGTTGGGCTGCCAATTCTATCGCTTCTTGCTGCTCTTGGTATTGCTTTAGTGCTTGTTGGTATGCTTGCACTTGCATTGCTTGTGCAAGAATTTGTGCTTGTGCTTGTGCTTGAGCTTGTGCTTGAGCTTGCGCTGCTTATGCTTGTGCAGCTTGTTACTGCAATAATAATTGTGCTTGAGTGACCCTTTGTGCTTGCAATGCTTGCACAGCTTGGGCAGCTTGTTGTTGTTGTTGCAATAATGCTTGGGCTTGTTGTGCTTGTTGTGCTTGTAATGCGACTTGTGCAGCTTGAGCAGCTTGTTGCATGGCTTTTTGTTTTTGAACTTGTTGGTATCCTCTTTGAAAAGAGGCTTGCAATGTTGCATCATATTGGCTTGATGTGGTGGTGGTGGAGGTGGTGGTGGATTTGGAATGGTGGTAGATGATGATGTTGTGTTGATGTTTTGGGTGTTGGATAGTGGTATTGGTGTGATTGGTCCTTGAGAGACCATGCTTTGTGATGTTAGGGGTGTGTTTGATGATGTTGCCATTGCTTGTGTGTTTATCATTTGTTGTTGCAATATCAACGATAAATTTTGTGTGTTTGGTACAATGCTTTGATTGATGGTTGGGATGTAGGTTTGATTGATACCTGGTAGGGGAGGAAGCCCTAAACCAAGGAGTGGTTTGGATGATAATGGCAATGGTGGAAGAGGTGGAAAGGTGAGGTGCGTGAGTTGTTGTGAAAATTTCATGGTGTCAAATAAGCCCCCTAGTCCGAACGTATCTCCCTCTTCTTGTGAATTTGTGAGAAGAGGTGTTTGAGGAGTTTCCTAAAAGAATGATGACGATGATCATGATGGAATGTGAGAGGAACATTTTTGTGTAATGGGTTTTGGGGTATGCTTTGTTCCAAGGTGGTGTTTGCATCCAAGTTTTGATTATTAACAAGGGGATGTGATTGAAGAGTGTTGAGAAATGTGTTTCCCTTGTTGACATTGGGTTCGGTTGGAGCAAATGATGTTGTGATTTGTGGAATGTTTTGCATGATGTTCTGAGATGGAGGTGTAGATGAAATGGGGATGGTGGATGAGATAGGTGGAAAGGATGTCTCCACTATAGTACTTACATCAAAATCCGAAGGCAACTTGGCCCCTTGTTTTGCTAGTTCAAGCATGTACAACGAAGGGTTGAGTCTCATCATGATGTTGATGATTTTATGATTCTCTGGATTTTGAAGCGTTTTCATCATTTCCTCATGAGACATTCCAAAAGTAAGGTCCTCTCCTTGGTTTTCTTCTTGCGGATTTTGTGATGATGAGAGGGTCAATGGATTACTTGATTCTGTTGGATTAATTTCTGCATTTTTTTGGCTAAGGTCGCTTGAAGCAAGTGTTTCTTTGTTGGATTCCATACTCTTCTTGTATTGAGATCTCATTTGAACCATAAAACAAGGATCAACCTTCGAGAATATCGGAGATGAATCTCTTGATTCCTTGGATTGATCGTTATCTTATGTGCCAAAGTATAAAGTTTTAGGATGCCTTGAGGATCAAAGGTGATGATATGATGATGATGTTTAGGGATGGATGATATGGATGTTCTTGGCTTTTGATAAATCTTGAATGAGACACTAGGCTTTTTAGGACTTGTGGATTTTGATTTTGATTTTGGATTTTGAGATTTTGAGATTTTGTCCTTGATTTTTATTTGTCTTTGATTTGGATTTTGAACAAAAAGACCTTAAGATGTTTGATGATGATCTAAGGGATAGCTTTGTTCAAAGGATGATAATTTAGATATGTGTGAGGAGAAGGATGCATCTACCCACACCTATTCAAACAAGATGATTATTTCACTAAGCATATGAAGAAGGCTTCATCTACATACACTAAGCTAGACAAGATTATTTTGATAACTTTGATTAAGTATATGCAAAAGGATGCATCTACACATACCTAGCCAAAGGTGTTTTTGTTAATGTTTTCAAGGATTTCGTTCTCAATGATATTGATGATTTTGATTTTGCCACAAAGCCTAGTATCAAGGATGATTTCAAGATTTTCCAAAAGGTGATGATGAGGTGGATTTTGCTTTGATGTTTTGGGAGGATGGATGAAGAATATTTTGATGTGTTTTGATCCTAAGATGAACCTAAGAAGGACACTTTGTTTGCCTAGATCTATGTATTGAAGAGCATGCATATGCTTCCTAATGACCTTTGTAACCAAGAAATGATTTCATTTGAACATTCATTTTCGGTTTTCCAATCAATGATTTGTGCTTTGGGATTTGGAGTCTTCAACACATATGAAAGTTCTTTTTGCTTAGCTTTGCTTAATGTCTTTATTTTACCAAAAACACTTTCTTCAATTAGGTTTCCAAACTAAGATGTCTAATGTCTTGATTTCCTCAAATCCCACAAGATATGTTATGTGGAAATTTAATGAAATTAAGGCAAGGGTTTCCTATTGTTTACTTAAGGAGACAAATTGAGATATAATCCAATGCTTAGAAACCTCTAAGGACGTGAATCCCAAGGGAAAGCAATAACATATGGATTGAGTCAATTATATTTTTCCTCAAAAGGGTTTGAAATTTGGATGATGTTAAGTGTTTGTTTTTTGAGATGTTTTCGATCAAGCAATGCATTTTGTAACCCAAGAATAAGTACAATCTTATAGATGTGTAAGACAATATTTGTTGGATTCCCACTTGGACAAGTCTAGCTAGGCCTATCTCTAGCGAATGGTTAGATGCTTGACCCCATTGGCTCCCCTCCACGACACTCACTTATACAGGGCAGCCAAGCATCAACACCCATGAAACTCCCATGGCATGCTTTCCATTTCTACTAGAAGACCATAAAAGTGTGGGGTGGCTTCAGAACGACCATTCTTGCACCAACAAATAGATTAAGGATTTTGAAAAATTCTAGCACATGCGTTTTAGTAAGGACTTTTCATTCGTGGAGATTGACCCATATGGCAAGAGTCTCCTTTTGGATCCATCTTGTCAGAATCAACCGGATGATATTGGCGTTTCGTCCAATATCCACATTTATATCCCGGCTAGAAATACTCTTGGCTTTAGAGTGTTACTAGTTGAGTCGTTCCCTTGGGTGAGTACTTTTTCCCCAAGGCAGGCCCTCTAGGATAAACAATAGCGAATGAAGAACAATATTCATAACTCGATCAATCCTTGTTGGAAACAAGGAGAGAAAATGTATGCAACAAAGCCCCCACTCACACTCGCACAAGATTTTGTTCAATTTTAAGCCCAAATCAAAGTGTGGAGGTGATTGCTTTATCTTAACCCAAATTCATGAAAAAGGCTTTTTGATTCTCAAGATCGCTATAAAGCGCGAGAGAAGCACATACGTCCTTTTTCAATGCCTTTAGTCTAAGTAAGCCCTCACGAAAGCAAAGCTACACTTGTTCTTTTTAGATCCCCAAAGCAATATGTGAGTTCATTTTAGAGCACCAAATCACAAGTGAAAAAATATTTGTTCAATTTGTTAATCCCACAAACAAAATCTAGTAAGTTGTTGATCCTAAGATTCTTTTTAATCCTTTTGCAAGAAATAAACAAAAAGAACTCTTTTTAAATGCAAATGAAAGCTAGTGTTCTAAGAAAGAAGAAGATGACAAATTCTTCGAGAAGTGTTAAAAAAATACTTAAGTGTTAAAAAACACTTTGATTGGATAAAATATCATCACCATGCTCTTTCTTCCTTTGTTTTCATTTTCTAACCTACAAAGAAGAAAACCAGTCAGTTTCTGGAAAAAACACAAATTAAAAAACTGAAAACAAAGGAAGAAGCAATCATAAATTAATAGCACGAGCTAAAATTCAAATTTTCCCTTTTACTGTCTCCCAGCGTCACAACTCGTGAAGGCATCACTATTTTTTACTCCCAGCGTCGCTTACCAATTAGCGGTGCTTTGTGTTGGGATAGAGAGCACGATTGTGTCGTTGTTTCACCTAGCGTTGCAGTTTCTGCCAATGTCGGAGTTTAGGATTTTTTGAAACTTCTGCAGATTAGCAAGTCTAACGGCAGAATTAAAATTTTGAATTTTTTGGCGGGATGAGTCCAGGGGTGCTAAAACAGTGACGTTGACAAGCTCACGGTGCTAAAACAACAATGCTGACAAGCCCACGGTGCTAAAACAGCACGCTGACGAGCCCGTGGTGCTAAAACAGCGACGTTGACAAACCCGCACTACTAAAACGACATTGACGAGCCCGCGTTGGAATTTCTTGTGTGTCAAGAAAACGCAAAAAATTCAAGGAAAAGTTAAAAATAATGATGTCAAGCCCTCCTTCTAGCACCAAATGTGCGAACCCTTTTCCTAGTACTTGCAAAACAACATGAATAAATGAGTTAGACAAGGAATTACAAGCCAAAAGAAGGATTCCCCATAAAATCCATTTACAAATCAAACTAGGAATGAAAATAGTGAAGAACACAATGCAAATGCCAAAAACAAGGTAAAATCCTAATTAGATGTGCAAACACTTGTTCCCATGGGGGAATTGGTGCCAATTTGATGTGAAAATTAGCCCTTTCCCAATTCCTATGATGAAAGCTTTGTTGATTGATGATGAAGAGTGATCCACTTTTGATGAAAGATGAGAACTCCAAGCCAAATTTGCAAAAAGCCTAGCTAAGAATTCAAATGATGGATGAAAATGCCTAAGTATTTTAACATGGTAACTTTGCAATGTTTGTGGATGATGAAATGAGTAGAGCTCTTCATTTATAGGATTTCAAGATGGATGAATGCCCAAATTTGAGCAATGTGGGACTAACATTCATCCGATGATATGGTGCCACTTGTCAAGCTATGAATGGATGATGGTTGTGCAAGATTTGGGGTTTGTGCCAATAAATGCCAATATTTGAAATTCAAATTTGTTGAAATGACATGTAAGAGGGAAGGGAAAATGCAATAAATGCCACTTGGCTCCAAGGAAAAGGACATGTAAGAGGTTTAAATGCCTTGTTGGATGTACATGTTGACTTGGAATTTTTGAATTCAAATTGAGAGAATATTCCAAAAGATGCCTTGTGAGGAAAATAGAGATTTAATAAATGAATTAAATCTATTTTCATGTGCAACTTGCATTATCTAGAGGATGTGACATGAGATTAGGTTAAATTAATCAAGGGTTAATTAATTTAACTGGAGATTAGATGATGTGACTTATTTTGACTTAGATTTATAGATTTATTTAAATCAAATAAGAGAGGAATATGATAAGAGGCTAATTAAATAAGGATTTTGATTTATTTAATTAAAAAGGATGATGTTAGATTAAATCCAATAAGGTTTTAATTTATTTAATTTAATGGATAGACTTTAGATATTTAATCAAATAAATTGATTATTTAATTAAATAGGGATAATTAGATTAGATGGATTGATTTAATTAACAAGAGAAATGACTTGATTCAGATAAAGTGATTTATTTAATCAAGAGAGGATATTGATGAATTTAATCAAATAGGGGAATTTGATTAAACAGTTAGACCGAAGGATGACTTAGGAAGAAACGATGTTAGTAAGTCAAGATCGGATGCACGATGTCAATCAGTATATTTTTTATGTCTACATGATGATGATCTTATAAGTATTGACTTGTCAATTTATATATATTAAAAGTGGTTGATGATTTTTGGATGGATAATTTATTAAGTATGATGATTTTAATTTACTGCTCAGGATGGATGTTGTCAAATTCAATTAAATTATAGATATTTGACTCACTTGTTTTAATTATAAATGATGATTATGTTACAATAATTATATTATTATTTAATCATATTTGTTAAATAATTAAATTACTTACTCTATAATCATATGAGTTATTTAAGAGGCACGATAAATTTAACTAATTAAATTGAAATAAAACATATTAAATTAATAAATGGAAGCAAAACAAGAAGCATTTTTAGAAGCAATCAAGGAAGGAACAATGGAAGCCAAACTAGAAGCAATCTTGGAAGCAAATCTGGAAGCAAACTTGGAAGCAAAATTGGAAGCAAATTTTGAATCAAAACTAGGAGCAAACCTAGAAGCAAAACTGGAAGCAAACCTGGAAGAAAAATTGGACGTAAAACCAGATGCAAAACTAGAAGCAAAATTGGAAGCAAAACCAGAAGCAAACTTGGAAGCAAAACCAAAAGCAAAACTGGAAGGAAAACCGAAAGCAAAATTGGAAGCAAACCTAGATGTCAAATTGGAAGCAAAACTGGACGTCAAATTCGAAGAAAAACTAGAAGCAAAAATGGGAGTAGACGTGGAAGCAAAACCAGAAGCCAAATTGGGTGCCAATTTCTGCACAATTTTTGGCGTTACTTCTTGGCACTATTTTAGGTGCTATGCTTTTCCGGTGCTAAATTCAGAGCTAAATTTATTGCTCTATTCGGTGGTGAACTCAACGCAAAAACCAACGCTGAGTTGACCATGCTTGTTTGCGCTGAGTTTAGCGCCAGCCAAATTGTTCAATTCATGGCTCAAAATACACTAAAATCTGGTGCCAAAGTTGGCGCTAATTGCTTGTTGTGTTGTTGTGATGATTGAACATAACTTTGACATGATGAATGGATCTTGAATGCTACAAAAAATGATGAAGAAACTTTCTCTTAAATGCTTTTGACAATAATATTTCATCTTGTGAAATTGCTCTTCAAAACTTCTCTAAAACTTAGACTTGATTTGATGAAATAGCCTTGTATTTATAGATGTTTATCCTTAATTTCCCAAAATTAAAACATTACAAGCTGACCTTTGAAATTTGAATTTAGGATGATAAAAATACCATGAAAACATGCTTTAAAAATGGGTTCAAGGGTAAAATGGGTCCTAGGTCCCTAACCCTAGGACACACATTGCTCAAGGTAAGTGTAATGTATTGGCATTAATTAATGTTGGGTTTCCCCTTCAAAAAATGTAATTTATTAGGCTTGTAAATGAATTATAGGGCTTATTAAGGCATAATTAAGCTCAATTAATTAAAGGATCCCTAAATAAGTGTGAAAGTGTAAATAAATACATTTTACAACACTAAATTAAGGCACAATTAGGTTCGTTTTAATTAGGAGGGCCCAAACAAGTGAGAAAATGTAAGGGGATACATTTTTCTACACTACATTTAGCCCCCACATTAGTGAGAGGAGGACCTTGTGTCAAACTCACACTAAAGTAGTCAAGAGGGGTCCAAGTGCACCAATGTTGATGGGATAGGATGAAAAATATCAAGAAGGTGATCAAGCCCCCAAGAAAAAATTCCTATATCAAACCAACATAAGCACAAAGGGACACACACAAGATGTATGATATGAAGAATAAAAATAAGATACACAAACATACAATGTCAAAGACTAAAAGGAAAGAAAAATTAAAAAAAGGGGTGGATCAAGCCTCGACTATTTGTCCAACTCAATGTGGATCAAGCCTCGGTTGTTTGTCCAAAAACATTCACAAGTAGAACACAATGTCCACTATGCAAACAACAATCCATGCTCACTCTAGGATAATGGAATCTTAGGATGTCTAGTAGGTGAACCCCCAAGAGTGGAAAATGAGAGAATCTTATTAGGCTCCCAAACCATATCAAAGTTATACCTCCATAACTTCAATAAGGCACCACAAAACAAAACATGAACTTCGAGCTTCATAAGGCCTAACAAGTTCTATTATGCTAAGCACCTATGAAAAAAATGCAAATAGGATAAAAAAACATAATATATAGTCAAAAAATTCAAAATGATAAATGCCAATGTATGCCCCCACTTTAAAGAAATTGCTAACATTGTTGTGAGAAATTTACTTTAAAGTAGCAAATAATCAATGCTAACCATAAAGAGGACATGAGAGCTTATTCGAAAAGCATTATGCCAAGTCATATGTTTCCAAATGAAGTTGCGTCATGAATAAGCGGTTGCCCCCAAAATGCAATGCTAAAGATAACATAGAAAGAAAGTACGTCACATGTGATCCAACTTAAGGCATTTCATCTGCATCCCAAGCTTGATCTTATATATACATGGAAAGCAATCAACTAGCCCAAAAGAGGCAACAACAAGTGTCATACTGGGACAAGGCTACCTAACCCCTTTCCCCCACTTAGTGCAAGATAAGGATGAGCCAAGGTAAGTGATGAGCAACATGATAGAATGAAAATCAATGTCAATTAGAGGAAATAGGGGCTTCAACATAAGGAAGAGCACCACAATCCTTAATATGTTGAATTTTATTACTCAAAGCCTTACATTTATTAGTAGAATAACCATGAACTCTATGATATTGCACAAAATGAACTCTTTTTGTAAAATTTCTTTCATGTTCTTAGAGGGAGATATATCAAGTGATCTTGAAGGAGTCTCGACAAGATACTCTCTTGATCAATGGTAGGGGATATTTCTTTCTTAGCACAAGATGTCACACACAATAGATGATAAGGCCTTAGATGAACATGGAGATAAAGGTGGTAAACCTAGATCTTTCTTGAAAGAGTACATTATAGAATTCACTTGTTCTCTATCATTTTGCTTTGTGTTTTCATTGTATCCATGTTTAGGAAGGATTTTGTATCCAATACCATAACATTCTTCCAACTCAGATGAGGAGGTTTTATGCTTCTGAGAAGGATTGGATTCTTCACGGGAACACAAATCCTTTTTAAATTTCTTAAAGTTACACATCTTTCTCTCATGAGGGATGGGAGTTAAAGAGCCCACATCACCACCATGGGGTGATATTGTTGGCATAGAACCAAGTTGAGCAAATGAAACATAAGGTTGTTTTGGTTTAGATTGTGTATTTTGTACTCTCCCATAAAGGAGGGCGTAAACTATAATGAACCCCAATTGTCACTAAAACATGTGTCTAAAGAGGCATCATTTCTATATGACTCTTTAGACTTTGAGGGTGAGATTTTGGACTCTTCTTTGAAACAAGGCGTAAAATATAACAACCCCCAATCATGACATAAGAGTTTTGTTGTAGGTGAAATACAATTAGGATTAACATCAACTTGTATAGGTTCTACTTTAGAAGTTGGAATCAAAGTACTAGGGGAGTTGGAAGTGTTATGATCATGTTTAACTTGTGATTTATAACTTTGTTCATATGCTTCAACTATGTATATCATGTTTTTGTATTCAAATTTCATCTCATGGTGAAGAGTAGATGGGACTCCTTTCATAGCATGAATCAATGGTCTCCCTAGGAGAAGGTTTTATGAAAGAGGTTTTGGAATAATATGGATAGGGGTAGGAAAAACTATAGGTCTGACCTCAATAAGTAATGTGATCATTCCTAATGGTTACCTATTAACATTGTCAAAGCCACAAATATTATCATTAAGTTGAATAAACCTCTTTCCTACACCAATTTTATCTAGGAGGTCAATGCTACAAACATTAAAATCCGCTCCATTGTCTATGAGAGTGCACCTAATTGTGGTTTCATTAATTATCACCTTTATCATTAAAGCTTCATTTTTATTTTGGATCTCAAGCAAAGGTAATTCATGTTTAGGGAATGTGAATACAATCAAAGGAGGTTGAAATATTATTCAACTTCATAGAACATTGGATATCATTCTTCTACAATATTTCTTGGACCATCTGATTGTATGTAGGTGATGTGTGAATAAGATCCCACAAGGATATATTAGCAGGAGTATTTTTAAGTTGTTCAACAAAATTATATAAAGGTGAACAAGGAGCACTAGGAAAAATAGGTTGAGGCAATGGTAATGAGGTGGGAATGGTTTGAGGTTGCATATTTTTCCATGTATTGTATATGTGAGCAATGGTATTGTAACTCGGTTGTTGTGAAACATTGTTATTGTCAAGTTGCATTGTAAAGAGATCAAATTTGTGTAGTTGTAACCTCAACTGAGTTACCTAGATGACCTTCTAGTGAGGGGGAATCTTCATCTATTTCATCCATCTTAGTGTTTGTTGAGATAAATGTAGTGCATTAGAAGAGGGAAAAACAAGCTACTCAATAATGAGGTCTTCTATCACCAAGATACCTTCGTCACAAGTAAGAGAGGTATCGAGAGAAGAGCAACTATGATTTCCATGAATATATATGATTGCATCCTCTTGTTTAAAAATATTTTTCCAAGTAGGAGGGGTAGGAGAAGAGAAACAAATAGGATTCTCATAGCTCTCATTGATTGGATATTCTAACACCAAAATATATTCTTCACAAATAGGAGAGATATTGGGAGAAGAACAAACTTGATTGTCATAATTTTCCAAGATTGTATTCTCTCTTACTAAGACATTCTCATAAGTGGTAGAGATGAAATTTTTCTTGGCATGCTTAGAAAGGTAAAAGACTAACATTGTGTGTCCAAAAATGAAAAGTTCTTTCATCCATCTTATGCAACGCTTCAAGAATGTAACCTTTATTGTGTGAGGGGGAAAATCATAGACACAAATAAGATAAAATGCACATGAAATAGAATCTAATCCATAATCAAGAACACTAATCTAAGATCTATTCCTACACTTATGAAATGCACAATTAAGAAGACTAAATTCAAGAACATAAAATGAAACACATAAACAAATGAATTCAATAACCAAACTATTACCCATCTCGTATTGGAGTATATTAGCAAGGATGTGGTTGCTTGTATCACTATGAAGACTCCATAGTTCATGTGAAAAATTTCAAAGAACGATGCATGTATGGTTGATCAAAGATATGTTGAAGCTCTATCAATGGTGTTTTGGCATTACGTCGTTGTCTGAATAGGTTGATTCTTCAATCATTTTTGTGAGGAAAGAGGTTTGTTATATAGAAAATTTGATTTGAAATGGAAGATCAAGATCATGTTGTAGAATATCATGATTGACGGTCAAAAGGTGTTGAGAGGATTTAAACATGAATGATCTGTGCAAAATAGATTGCATAATTTGTGTGATTGAAGAAATAGATTGAATGATCAGTGGGATTAAGGAATAGATTGATCAATTAGGAATAGATTGATCAGTCAAGGAATCATAATTTACTCAATCAAGAATAGATTGATCTATCAGGATTAGATTAAGAAATCAAGGGATCATAATTTACTCTAGTTGAAAAACATTAAAATTAATTGATTTAATGAATTCATTCATTTTGGAGATGAATGTGCAAATCAAGTTTGACTTTTGCAAATAAAGTTGCATTACTTTGATTTGATTTTTGATAAATGATTTGAATAGTTTGATTTAATTATTCAATTTTTTGGAGGGAAAGTGTCGTAATTAAATTATTATGATTTAATAATTCAATTAACTTAGGGGAATAAGGTGATTTAGTGACGTAATTAAATAACTGGTGTTATTTAACTAATCAGGATGAAATAAATGAGATTAGGACTTTATTAAATAAATGTATTTATTAAATTGGTCAAAATTGATGAAATGTGAATTAATTAATAATATTGTATTATTCAACTAATAGCAGAAATAGGGCTTTCAGGAATTTATTTAATTCATCAAAAATGATGAAAAAGTGAATTAATTAAATAATGTCATATTATTCAATTAATAAGGGAAATTAGGGTTTTGGATGCAATTGATGTGAAATGCAGTGATGTTTGATGATAATGATACCGATGATGTGAAAATGTCATTCAGGGTGTGTGATAGGTTTTAAGTCAGTTTTACATGTCTACAATTATGTACCCAAAAGTGAAAAGCACTTTTATGCAAAGATTTAGGAATGTAAACATTTTGTATCCAAAAGTGAAAAGTACTTTTATTAAACTCATGCAAAGCTCAAGAATGTAAACATTATGTATCCAAGAGTGAAAATTACTTTTATCCATATTACACAAAGCTTCAAGAATGCAAACATTTTCAGATCTGATGATTTTTGCTACTGAAATGATTTTGGAATTATTTAAAATGGCTACACTAAATGGAGGATTTGACCTAGATGTATAAAACATAAATTCGTAAAAAATTCCATACTTAAACAAGGGGTTATCAGGAGATCTCGGAAGTGTAGAAAACCACCAAAAAAGCTTAGAAAAGTTGGTTTTTGTAGGCCTTGAAAGACTCATTCGCCCAGGGGTGAATGGGTCCCTGCACAGATTTTTTTTAATGAAAAATGCAATTTCTTAGTGATTATATGTGTTCTTTGTTTCAGGTTTGTTGGGACTATAATTTTTTTCAAAATCTCAGTAGCTTACATTCATATACTCCACGAGAGAGCCACATTTTGAGTGCAAAATTGCTATAATCCATTTCACATATCATATCCACTAGTGATTCCATCATATTTGACCTTTTGACACACCAAAATCCCTTTGATCATCATTTAGCGAGAGCCTCTGAATAAATAATCCATATTTGCATGATTAGGTCCATGTCTCTCCGACCCATAAGCTATAGCCTTTCAATTCAAGTGTTCTGGCATATCGGTGAAAGGTCAACACTGTCACATCAATCAACAACTTATGAGGATACATATTCGAGAAGACAAGGCCTATTGTTTCACCGACAAAAGGGTTATCGGCAAGAGAAATGCTGTCGGAGTGAGATCCTCAAGTTATCCCGAGCATACATGTCATGTTGATGGAATTTCATTGGTAAGATGTTCATTTTGTCTCACTGATAAAGCAAAAGAAACATGTTGGGGAGACATGTGTTGTCAAAATGAGTTTCAAATGTCTTTCCAACTCTATAAGTCACACCGATGAAACTAACATTGGAGAGATTCTTATTGATTTATTTGAAGGAGGAAGATGATACATTGGGGAGACTAGTAACGTCAGAGAAAGCTCTCAAACAAAGGACAAGTGGGAAGAATCAGATATATATTCTCACAAAAAATTTGATACACTTTCTGCAGAGATTAGAAAGAGACGGGCTAACTTGATGGTTTGGTTAAGCAAGCTCTGGGGAGCTCACTCAAAGAACTATGCTATAGAACAAGAGCATAAAAGAATTAGTGACAAAATCCAAGAGAAATTTCAAGAAATACAAAAGAGAGATACTCCTGATAATGAGGCTATCACTACTGCTAAGGATATCATAAGAAAGCATAGAGATTACCATGAGGAACTTTAAGGAGATGCAAAAGGATTAATTGATGCCAAAAAACAAGGAATACTAGTATTGTTTTAAAATGATGAAAAAATAAAAGACAAGACCAAATGGATTGAAGAGTGCAAGTTGATACTAAAAAAGACTTTGGAAGCAGCTACAGGTAAAGACTTGACATTGGATGAAGCATGCGAGAAGAATGAGAAAATGGTGATCATAGAGATAGCAGTCAGGAATGCATTGGGAGATGTTGATACTCACAAAAGACCGGATTATCTAGACCATCTGTGAAAAGTCCACTTATGGCTAACTAGAGTCTAACTATCTTTGTTTAATTGTTGTTAGTTGTTGTTATTATCAAAAGACATTCATGAAGGGGTGTGTCCCTTCAAAGTTTTGACATATATAAATATGTTTCATAGTGACAAAAGGATATAGGGTGAATAGGGATAAATAAACAGTAGAAAGATTCCATGATGTTTACATTTCGAAATACTATGTTGCAAGTATAATTTTGAGGAGATCAATGAAAGATATTTGATTATGTGGCTACATATTGGCATCAGTTGTTTGTTGAATTTATTCAGTGATTTGGTTGTCTTCAGCATAATATTTCCTTGTTATTTAAATTAATGTATCAAAGATATGTTCAATTTATCAAAATACATTTGTTGTTCTTGTGTGATGTGATTAATTAGTTTCTTTTAAAGAATTAAAATCCTTCTAATCAGTCAAAGTAATCTAGAAGTATTATTTGAATCAATAAGAAGAATCATATAAGTAGGACTACCATTTTGTCTCCAATTCGATGTCATATGTTGTTCTTGTGTGATTTATTTAATTGGTTCTTTCAAGTAAATATTAAATCCTTTTAATAAATCATAAGTAACCTAGTTGTTTCATTTGGATCCACAAGTGGAGTTTGTCAGTCACTTTCTTGCAGGTTTATACAAGTTATAAACAAACATAAGTGTGCCAAACAGTTTGAGTTATTGACAATATAAGTCATTTTGTCTCAGATCTTCATTTGACTCCGTTCACCCAATAAGGCGCTGGTCTTATCCATTTCACCTTTTAGATTTATCAAATTTATTTAAAAATTCACATCTGTTAACTGAACATACTTATAAAATTCACCTTGATATTGCTTATACAATTTACACCAAATTAAGTTTGCATCTCTCCACTCTTAATTTCCATTGTGGAGAAATTGGTCAAGTAGGAAACACATACTTTAAGTCTGCTTCATTTGCATAGGTACAGTTGCCTAAGTATGGTAGAGCCTAAAGAGAATAAGGTTCAAATACACCATTTGGCCTTGTCCGTTAGCCTAAAACGTACCGAGTGCTTGGCAATCACTTGTGGTTTTCAACCAACATTTTTGAGAACTAACAAATTGGTGACTCTGTTGGGGAGTCAAATCTGAATCCAGGCCTTCATCTTATAGTCAATACCTTACCTAAGACTCTGCTGGAAACAAGAAATTATAAAATTTTCTCACTTCTCTAAAAGTGAGTGGCGACTCTAAAAGAATAAGTGCGTTGAGACTGATAAAATAAATTACACATCAAAAAGAACAAACCCTAGAGTTCAGACCATCACAATAGTTCACAATATGCATGGCAGAAGGTCCCTTTATAAAGAAGGTCCTAGTGACAATAGTAAATGGACACATAAGAATGATAAAGGTAAGAAGGTGTTCGATGACATGTGCATGAAAAATAAGGATAAAACATCAAAACTACACTTTGAGACGTATAATCGCTATGATACATTGACGAATGAAAATAGCTCATCTGGAGAACCTCACACTCCTAAAGATAGAAGGAATCCTTTCTTTCAGTCAGACCCTACGAAAGAGGAAGAATTCATGGTTGTATTGGAGGCTGAAAAGATCAAGAGACAACATGAATATGATCATAAAATGGCATTACTTGAAGGGAATCATAATGACCCTATTGATAATATAGCCTCTGAAGAAAATTATGAATATATGACTCAGGAAGAATTAAATGCATAGTTGGAATATGAAAGACAATAAATGGAAAGAAAGAAAGTAGAATATCAATAGAGGCTCCAAGTGATAAAAGAACTCCAAGATTTGAAGCTGCAAAGAGCCCAATTTGATGCTCAAATAGCTAACCTCCCTAAATATATACCACTTCACAGGCAAGGGAATAATAATGCAAGACCTTCAAATCCACCAAAAGCACCACAAAAGCCATCCAGTAATCAATACAAGTCATCAAATGCTCCACCTAAAAATCCATCACAACACCCAAATGCTCAGCCACCCCCTGGCTAACAATATATGCCACCACCCCACGCACAATACAATAATCCATTGTACCAATATCAGCATCCTCAGAACCCACCTCCTCAGCACTACACAACTATGATCAAACAATTTGACTTAGCAGGATTCCAAATATATCCTTACCCTATCGATAGCAATTGAAGAGGTCTTGTCCCAAAATTTATAGGAGGTAGTGTAGTCACAACTGAGGAACACTTAAGGAATTTTAATGCTTTTATTCAAGATATGGATATGCAGTATGAAGATTTACAGATCAGGCTATTTATGATGTCATTAACTGAAGAAGCTAGAGATTGGTTTAACAGTTTACCAACAACTTCTATTGCTTCCATTCAAGAGTTTTATGATCAGTTCCTTAAATAGTATGGGAATCAGTGTGCGCCACAGTTTTCCTTGCATGAATTGATAGGTATCCAAAAATACCAAAATGAGTCAGTTTATGACTTCAACCAAAGATTCTCCAAATTGCATAATAAGATACCACCTAGATCTAAATTGGCAGACCCCACAACGTTAAGTATTTATCTAAAAGCATTTGATCCAAAGACAAGATACGAGCTAAGAAATACGTACCCTAGAAATTTAGTTGAAGCTCAAAAAATAGCATTGACTATTGAAAATAATAGAAAGGCTATGGGGATGACCGGTAAAAGAGAGAGTCTTAGGGTTCCCCAAAATTTTAATAATCCTCATAATAGATAAGAGAACACATATAGGAATGAAAGACCAAAGTTGCATGATATGCCAGACAACACAAATTGGAAGGATGGAAAGCCCATAATTAACAAGCCAAAGAATAAGGAAACTCCTGATCCCTTGAAGAAGAGAGGAGCATACGTGGTTAACAATAATCCTTGGTGTCAAATTTGCAAACTACCACATTCCCCTGATCATTGTGTTGTAGCCTAGTCAATACAAGGAGAAGAATTACCAATAGACAATGAAGAAGAATATCATACAATATATTTAACTTCTCACACCCTCCATCTAATTGAGCAGGAATATTCATCTTCAGAAGAAGATGGCTAAAAGTATGATGTTGATAACCAGAGGTGCAATGTCCATATGGTAGAACAACAAGTCTTTTCTGATTATGATAGAAGTGATGATGAATCATATCCCTATATAGCATCTCTGTCAAATAAATGTAGAATAAGGATTCCTACTAAAGAGGAGATAAAAGAATTAACTATTGTTGCAGTTGAGTAAGCAAAAAGTAACTATAGGCTCAGAAACAGAATAGTAAACATAGAAGGGGGTGTTCCAAGAGGGATATTTGTGAAAGATAAAGGAGCAACATAGGAAGCACCAAAAAGGATAGAAAATAAACAGCCTGATAAGAATGAGCAAAAATATGTTCAAAAGGAGGAAAGCAAAGAGTTACATAAAGATAAACAAAAGACTGATGACACAAACAAAAGAGAGAAAGAGGGGAACAAAGAAGATCCACTGGATCAAAAGAAGACAACCAAAATAGAAAATAAATCTTTCAACTTCACACAGGCCTTGTCTCAGGTAAAAATGTTTGTGTCATTATTAGAAATGATGAAGATAAAAGAGTATAGGGACAATTCTATTCAATTAATATCCAATGGAAATGATAAAAGCACAAACTCTGAGAACAAGAAGATCACTAATAAGTAGGAAAAGGAAAAGGTTCCTAAGGTTTTTCTAGGTGATGTATTGATAAATCCTCCACTAGTTGATCCATTCTTTACTACATTACTCATAAATAATAAGCTGGTAAGGAATTACATGATAGATTCAGGTGTTGCAATCAATATCATGCCAGTAGGGGTTATGAAACAACTTGTCATGTGGGTAGAAACTACTGGTGGAAAATGCTATGCTATGGATAGTAGACCTATCCCAGTGATAGGAATTATGAAAGATGTAGAGGTGAAGTTGATTGCTTATCCACAAGCAACTTATAATATTGACACAATTGTGATTGATACACCTCATTTTGGAATGCTTTTGTCAAGACAATGGACAACAGCAGTTGGAGGAAATGTATAGTTTGACTTGTCTTGTGCCACAATACCAGTCAATGGCAAAGATGTCAAGTTATATAGAGAACCAAGGATGAATCAGATTGTGGATTATGTTCCTCATGAGTAGCTAAATTGCTTTTGTGATGTGGATTTAGGGAGTTTTAGGATAGAGCCTTCCCAGCCTGAATTAGTAAATACTGATCCAATTGATAAGCATGTTTCTAAGGATCGGCATGGTGTATGGAAAATGTATTTTGATGGAGTGTGTAGTCAAGAAGGCAATGGAGTCGGGGTAGTTTTTATTTCAACTGAAGATGTCACATTCAAATATTCATTCTTGTTGACCTTTGAGTGTACAAATAATATAGCAGAATATGAAGCTCTGCTAATTTATTTGAATATGGTTGTTAAACAAAAGATCAAGTTGCTAACTGTTCTCAGAGACTCTAAGCTGATCATTTCACAAGTTAGGTCGAAATATGTTGCAAAAAACAAAAGGTTAAAACAATATAGAAATGTTGTGTGGGATATAATTGAATTATTTGATGTTTTTTCCATTGAATGGATAGATAGGTCCAAGAACTTGATGGCAGATTTTCTAGCTAATGTAGCCCTAAAAAGAGATGATATCACCTTGGTTGGAGTTTCTCAAGTTGAATTCAAAACAAGGCCTACTATCCCTAATAATATCTATAGTTGGAAATTTTTCAATGACGACACTGATCTCATAAAGTTTCTCCATTGCATAGACTAGTATGAAGCTCAAGAGATTGACTTTAATGCATTTGTTGAGGAAATAGATGGCCAACAGACTATATTTGGAAAAGAAGTTTTGCAGTTTAAAACCAACAAAATTCCCAAAGGACTTGTGGCACTAGAAAGGGTATTTGATGGAAATGATCATTCTCTCATGAAGCAGACATCAGTAAAGAGAGAAGACGTTGAAGAAATCAATCTAGGGACTGAATTAGCACCAAAAAGAGTTTACATTGGAAAGAAGATAAGTCCAACAATCAGGAAAATATCAATTGTGTTGTTGAGAAAATACAAGCATGTCTTTGCTCAGTCTTATGAGGATCTTAAAGCATACAGAGAAGATATTTTCCAACATGAGATTCCTTTAAAACCAGGTGCAAAACCATTCAGACAAAAATAAATACCCATCAATCCAACTCTGGAGCCTAAAATGCAAGAGGAATTGGTAAAACTCGGGGAAGGAGGTATTATCAAGCCTATTAGACATTCAACATGGGTCTCAAACTTGGTCCTAGTAAGAAATAAAAATGGGGATATTAGACTATGTAGACTTCAGGAATTTAAATGTTGCCTCCCTTAAAGATAATTACCCACTCCCAAATATGGAAGCCATATTGCAAAAAGTAACATGATGTGAGTTGTTGTCAATGATGGATGGATTTTCTGGGTATAATCAGGTCAAAGTTAAAGAGTCTGAGCAATACAAGAAAACTTTTACTACACCATGGGGGAGATATGTCTATGTGAGAATTTCATTTGGTCTCACAAATGCAGGGGCAACTTTCCAAAGAGCCATGGATGTGGCATTTGTAAATTTAATCAATGCTATAATTGTAGTGTATCAGGATGACCTCACTGCTAATTCCAAAAGGGCAGAAGACCATGTAGAACACTTGGAGAAAATATTCATTAGGCCTTTGGAATATGGTATCAGTCTCAATCCTAAGAAATGTCACTTTGTTGTCACAGAGGGTAAGCTTTTGGGGCATATTGTATCAAAAGAAGGAATAAGAATAGACCCTGAAAGAGTAGAAGCCATAGACAAAATTCCCATTCCCAAAACTGTCAAATCCATTCAATCATTTTTTGGACAAATTAACTTTCTTAGGAGATTTGTGTCAAATTTTGCTAAAATTATTAAACCTATATCCAAAATGATGAAAAGGGAGAAAAAATAGATTGGACTGTAGAAGCCCTAGAAACTTTTATATCCATCAAGAAATCCATCAAAGAAGCCCCTATTCTAAAATGTCCTAATTTTTCCAAACCTTTCCAAATATTTTCATTTGCCTCATTCCACACCATAGCAGTTGTTATGTTACAAAAGAATGATGAAGGATATGTGCAACTTGTATCCTTTTTTAGCAAATCACTGCAAGGGTCAGAATTAAAGTATGATATTATGGAGAAACAAGCTTATTTATTGGTCAAAGAAACAAAAACTTTCAGATCATATTTAATTTGAGCCAAAGTAATTGCATATCTACCACATGGAGCTATGAAAGATATCTTGGTATAGACATGGGTGACAGGGAAGAGGTGTAGATGGATCAGTAAGAACTAATAATGTAATATGGAAATTTAGATTACCAAGTTAGTAAGGGGACAAGGTCTAACCAAACTAATGGTAGAAGCAAACATTAAAGCTAACCAAGTCTGTAATATAGAAAATGAGGATGGTACAGTTGCAAGCATTGAGCATACTCCTTGGTACACAAACATAGTGTATTATCTCAAACTCATGAAGTGCCCTGAAGGATTGAATGATAATCAAAGGAGAACTCTAAAGTTGTAGGCATCCAAGTACGTATTCATAGAAGGTGATTTGTCTTGGAAAAACATGGATGGAGTGTTATTATTGTGTCTAGATGAATCACAGGCAGAACATGTCTTGAGGGAGATGCATGAAGGAGTGTGTGGAGTTCATTACTCTGCCAAAACTACTACACATAAGATTCTCAGGGCGGGCTATTACTGACCTAAGGTTTTCAATGACTCTTTTGCATATGTAAGGAGGTGTGAAGCTTGTCAGAAATTCTCATGAAAGATGAAATATCAAGGAGCCCTATTGCCTAGAACCTTACAAGTAGAAGCCCCTTTCCATCAATGGGGAATTGATTTTATTAGGGAAATACATGAAAAATCAAGTGGACATAACTCGATATTAGTGGCAACTGATTATTTCACTAAGTGGGCAGAGGCAATCCCAGCTAAGCAAGCAACAAGCAAGGTGGTAATACATTTTCTGATGGAGAATAGCATAACTAGATCTGGTACACCAATAAGGTTGATCACAGATAATGGGATGTGTTTTAGGTCTAATGAATTCAAAAATTTCTATAGCACATATGGCATTACTATTACTTATGCCACCCCTTACCACCCACAAGCAAGTGATCAAGCAGAATCTAGTAATAAAAGTCTTTTGAAAATCATAAGAAGGATGTTAGATGGGAACAAGAAGGCATGGGACTCAAAGTTGAGAATGGTTGTATGGGTGGATAGGATTACTATAAAGAAGGAAATTGGAAAGTCTCCATTTGAACTGGTGTATGGAACACAAGCCAGGATGCCATTGCAAAACCTTTTACGAGTTTACAATTTCATCCTTTTGGAAAACTTAGATATTCTAGAACCAATGGAGGAAAGGATGGAGTAGCTTGCAAAACTTGATGAAATAAGGAGAATGGCCCAAAATAAAAATGTGAAGTTGCAATCACAAATGAAATATCTTTTTGATAAGAAAGCCAAAGATAGAAAATTTGAGGTGAATGATTTGGTACTAATGTGGAATGCTAGATATCAAGAAAAGGGAAAGCATGGGAAGTTTGAAGCCTTGTGGTTAGGTCCCTTTGTTATCATTGGCAAAGGAGGGGAGGACTCTTATTATTTGCAAAACATGTTAGGAGATGAACAAGAATTTCCTGTACATGGGCAGTTCCTAAAACACTTTTTTTCTTGAAGAACATAGAGGATTAAGGGTTGCTAGTGCATGGACAACTCTTGACAAAGCTCTTAAAATGTATCATTTCCATGCATAGTAGAATAGGTGAAGGGTAGGGATTGCCAATGCATGGACAATTCCTAGATAACCTTCCAAAATAAATAAAACTTTTCCATGCACAATAGAATAGGACTTCATATCACCTCCACCACTCTTCATTTTCCTCATTTCCACTACCATTCGATGTCACATGCTACTTGGTTTGCTCTTCCAGTGATATGGATTCTTGCAATGATCTCACAATTGAATTCATCCCCAGACGGAGCCACTATTGGGACTATGATTTTTTTCAAAATCTCAATAGCTTACATTCATATACTCCACAAGAGAGCCACATTTTCAATGCAAAATTGTTATAATCCATTTCACATATCATATCCACTAGTGATTCCATCAAATTTGACCTTTTGACACACCAAAATCCATTTGATCATCATTTAGCGAGAGTCTCTGAATAAATAATCCATATCAGCATGATTAGGTCCATGTCTCTCTGACCCATAAGCTATAGCCTTTCAATTCAGGTGTTTCTGGTATATCGGTGAAAGGTCAACGCTGTCACATCGATCAACAACTTAGGAGGGTACATATTCAAAAAGGAAAGGCCTGTTGTTTCACCTACGAAAGGGTTATCGGCAAGAGAAATGCTATTGGAGTGAGATCCTCAAGTTAGCCTGAGCATACATGTCATGCAGATGGAATTTCATCAGTAAGATGTTCACTTTGTCTCACCGATAAAGAAAAAGAAACATGTCAGGGAGACATGTGCTATTGGAATGAGTTTCAAATGTCTTTCTGACTCTATATATCACACCGATGAAAGTAACATCGGAGAGAGTCTTGCTGATTTATCTAAAGGAGGAAGATGATACATCAGGGAGACTAGTAATGTCAGAGAAAGCTCTCAAACAAAGGACAAGTGGGAAGAATCAGATGTGTATTCTCAAGGAAAAAACTTTGATATACTTTATGCAATGATTATAAAGAGATAGACTAACTTGACGGTTTGGTTGAGCAAGCTCTGGGGAGCTCACTCAAAGATCTATGTTGCAGAACAAGAGCATAAAAGAATTAGTGACAAAAACCAAGAGAAATTTTAGGAAATACAAAAGAGAGATACTCTTGATAATGAGGCTATCACTACTGCTAAGGACATCATAAGAAAGCATGAAGAGCATGAAGATTACCATGAGGAACTTCAAAGAGATGCAAAAGGATTAATTGATGCCACAAAAGAAGGAATACTAGTATTGTTTGAAAATGATGAAAAAATAAAAGACAAGACCAAATGGATTGAAGAGTGCAAGTTGATACTACAAAATAATTTGGAAGCAGCTACAAGTAAAGACTTGACATTGGATGAAGTGTGTGAGCAGAATGAGAAAATGGTGATCATAGAGATAGCAGTCAGGAATGCATTGGGAGATGCTAATACTCACAAAAGATGGGATTATTTGGACCATCTGTCAAAATTCCACTTATGGCTAACTAGAGTCTAACTATCTTTGTTTAATTATTGTTAGTTGTTGTTATTATCAAAAGACATTCATGAAGGGGTGTGTCCCTTCAAAGTTTTGATATATATAAATATGTTTAATAGTGACAAAAGGATATAGGGCGAATAGGGATAAATAAATAGTAGAAAGCTTCCATGATGTTTACATTTTGAAAGACTATGTTGCAAGTATAAATTTGAGATCAATGAAAGATATTTGATTCTATGGCTACATATTAGCATCGATTATTTGTTGAATATATTCGGTTATTTGGTTGTCTCTAGCATAATATTTCCTTATTATTTAAATTGGTGTATCAAAGATATGTTCAATTTATCAAAATACATTTGTTGTTCTTGTGTTATGTGATTAATTGGTTTCTTTTAAATAATTAAAATCCTTCTAATCATTCACAGTAATCTGGAAGTGTTATTTGGATCAATAAGAAGAATTATATAACTAGGACTGCCATTATGTCTCCAATTTGGTGTTATCTATTGTTCTTGTGTGATTTATTTAATTGGTTCTTTCAAGTAAGGATTAAATCCTTTTAATAAATCATAAGTAACCTGGTTGTGTCAATTGGATCCACAAGTGGAGTTTGTCAGTCACTTTCTTGTAGGTTTATACAAGTTATAAACAAACATAAGTGTGCCAAACAGTTTGAGTTATTGCCAATATAAGTCATTTTTTCTCATATTTTCATTTGACTCCGTTCACCCAATAAGGCACTGGTTTTATCCATTTCACCTTTTAGATTCATCAAATTTATTTAAAACTTCACATTTATTAACTGAACATACTTATAAAATTCACCTTGATATTGCTAATACAATTTACACCAAATTATTTCTACATCTCTCCACTCTCAATTGCCATTGTGGATAGATTATTCAAGTAGGAAACACATACTTTAAGTTTGCTTCATTTGCATAGGTGCACCCACCTAGGCCTGGAAGATCCTGAAGAGAAGAAGGTTCAAATACACCATTTGGCCTTGTTCTTTAGCCTGAAACATACCAAGAGCTTGGCAACCTCTTGTGGTTTTCAACTAGAGTTTTTGAGAACTAACAAGGTCTCAAACTGTAACTTCTGTGACAGAATTTTCTAGAATTTAATGACCTAATGCAAGTAAAATTAATGACAAATAATGAACTATATGACACTTTTTGAAATGCAATTTTGACTCAATTTTTAATGTGAATGATTGAACATACACCAATATGCAAGTATTGTGCACAATCAGTCTAACATTATGCAATTTTTGTTGATTTTTCAGATTTAAAATGAATGCAAAATGTGAGTTTGCACCTAAAATGCAATAAAACTTTATGCCAAATTTAGAAACCCTAAATGCAATGAATTAACTCCAATCCTAGATCTAGGGTTTGAATGCACTGCAAATCAAAAATTAGAATGTTCAAAACTCAGGCTTGCCAAAATGAAACATCAAAAAATAGGGGAGGGTTCAAACACATAGGGTTTTATACTAAATTTGGGACATTTCACCAAACTTACTATAAATAGAAAGGGGAAAATGGAGTGAATGAACATACCTATTCTTATATTTCATTCAAGAAATGAGATCCCTCAAGTCAAATTCCACTTTCAACGCTTAGGTGAGTGAATCAAAAGGTTGTGTGTTCTATTCAAGTCAAGTTCACCAAAATGAAATGAAGAAAAATAGGTGGGTTACAAAAATGGGACTGATGAACCAATTAGGGACCTATTCTTCCTCAATTCATTAGGAAATGAGATCCACACAATGAAATGACTTACAACCCTTAGGTGAATCAAGTCAAAGTGTGAATCTACTGATTTCCTTTTTTTGCAAGGATGGGGTTCCAAGTCAAACACTTTTGGGAGACACACTAAAAATAGTAAATCAACTCAAAACTAAAATGTAAGACTAGATCTGAGTAGATTAACCATAGAGCTATTAGAAAAAATTTATTTCATGCAAATCGGATGAGTGGACACTTAAAAATGATCGCAAAAATAGTTGCAAGTGTCCTAATAGAAATGACTGAAGAGGGGTTTTTGGAGAAAGATTAAAAATACCAAATGCACTCATTTAAGACATGTAAAAAGTGGGTTTTATAGATGAAACATAAAACTATTAGAAACAATAAAGCTTCCAGAAGATCTAAGAATGGAAAATGTTGTGTACCTCTCAGAAAACACTATTTATTCAAGTTGTCCTTGGACTCATTCACCCTATGGTGAATGGGTCCTATGTAGGGATTTTCAATATCAATTTTGGGTCCTCTACTCCTGTGTTTGCACTTCTAGATTCTCGGGTTCCACATTCAGATAGTCGGAAATAAATACAAGATTTGAGTTTCCATGAGATAGAAACAAAGGTGACAACAAATGCAATTTTGCAACTTTGCAACTTTTGAGATCTTCAACTTTTCTTCAACCTACAAATCTACAACACACAAAGAGAGGGGGAAAATGTTTTTTTTTATGAATGGGGATTTTCCTTGATCAAACCCTATTTTGGTAATTAAACCTTGAAATGAAATAAAATAGCATGAAAAGAATGATGAATGAACAACTCAATGTTGCAACTCACCAAACCCTTGGATGAACCTTTAAAGTATTGGAATCTTGATATTGATCTTGCATGAAATGGCTTCAATGGATGTGGATCTTGATACTTAAATCTTTCTTTGAATCTTTGACTTGAATTATTGGATTAGATCTTAAAACCTACATCACAATGCGAGCTCCAAAAACTTGCATAATTGAAAAGAACTTTGACATGATGAATGGATCTTGAATGCTGCAACAAATGATGAAGAAATTTTCTCTTGAATACTCTTGACAACAATATTTTCTCTTGTGAAATTGCTCTTCAAAACTTCTCTAAAACTTAGACTTGATTTGATGAAATAGCCTTGTATTTATTAATGTTTATCTTAATTTCCCAAAATTAAAACATTACAAGCCGACCTTTGAAATTTGAATTTAGGATGATAAAAATACCACCAAAACACGCTTTAAAAATGGGTTCAAGGTATTCGGGAGGACCCATTTGCCCATGGGTGAATGGGTCCTAGGTCCCTAAACCTAGGACACACATTGCTCAAGGTGAAGTGTAATGTATTGGCATTAATTAAACTCAAGTTTCCCCTTTGAAAAATGTAATTTATTAGGCTTGTAAATGAATTATAAGGCTTATTAAGGCATAATTAAGCTCAATCCATTAAAGGATCCCTAAATAACTGTGAAAGTGTAAATAAATACATTTTACAACACTAAATTAAGGCACAATTAAGTTCATCTTAATTAGGAGGGCCCAAACAATTGAGAAAATGTAAGGGGATACGTTTTTCTACACTACATAAATTTAATGTTATTTAATTAATTAAGAGAAAATGATGTCAAATTTAGGGTGAATACACAAGTTCCTTACCATTTTATCAAGCTTCTTCATTGTTTTTCTAGCCTGATCTAGAAATTACTCTATTTCACATATTCTCAAACACTTTTGAATGATAGATGAAGCCTTTATTGGTGCATCAACCCAATCATGAATTCCTTTTGATTTCAATTCATTGTCATTGGCTTTGCAGACCATTTAAAAAAAATTATTTGGAATTTCTCTCTTGAAATCACATTTATGTTGTCAACTACATATTTCTTGAGCTTCCTATTATGTATTGTCAGAGAATCAATCTATTGAAACAATTCACACAATGATCAATCCTCTACATTATTTCCTCCCATATCTTTTGTTTCTATATGCAGGGATAACATTAAGAACCCCCCCCCCCCCTCGACGAAAGTGTAAAATCCTAGTGAACCTTGTATATAAAAATATTAATTTTATTGGTAATTTTTTTCATTTTTCGAGAAAAAAAATCTCAATTGGCGAATCTTTTGTAATCGCTAGAAATCTATGGAAAATCTTGGTGAATTGCAATTTTTTAAAAACTAATAAAATATTTTCATTGGAAATTAAAACCTATTTTCAAACCAATAAAATATTTTCATTGGCAAATTAAACATGTTTTCAAACCAACAAGCTATTTCTATTGGCGAATTAAAGTTGTACTCAAACAAATAAAATATTTTTGTTGGTGATTCAAAAATATTTTCAAACCAAAAAAAATATTTTCATTGGTGAATTAAACCTTTTTCAAATGAAGAAAAAAACCATTAGTGAATTAAACATAATCTCAAACCAATAGAAAAATTCATGGGCGAAATAAATTGGTATTCCAATAATAAATCATAGCGTGGGTGGGGAAAATATCAAATGCTACATACTGTTCTATTCTAGGACAAACTTTGCACACATCCAATTTCCTTCATAAAGTGTTTGGAATGGGGACAAGTGTCAACATATTCATTATGTTTGAAGCCAGATGTTAGCGTAAATCAATATAACCCATGACCGTTCGATGAATTTTCGATGGACGGTTGTAGTTGCATTCTAGAAGCAAATGTTTGAAGCACTAGACTTGCGAATTCAAACCTCCAGAATAACACTAGAACTGTTAGATTTCCAAAAATAAATGGTTGACATTTTATTACTAATTTTATTAATGATTCAAAAATGTTTTCAAACCAAAAAGAAAATTTTCATTGGTGAATTATTTTCATTGGTTCCCTGCTATCCCAAAAGATTAAAATAATAAAATTAAGAAGCTAGAGGGATAGTGGGCAGGTGACACTTGTTCACCCTCGTGGTGAGCCCTACCACTATTCAAAGGCGTCGATGGTTGAATGTGATCAAATCAACGGTTAAGATGTGCTCTGACAAATGAATCTCAGTTGTTCCCCACTAGCCCACAGGGGACCCACTGTCAAATCTAGGCTTGTCGAGGGATAGCGGGCATGAGCCACATGGTGTCATCGCCACTGCCCATAAAACTATAAAGGGAATGGGAATATTGGTGAAATATTTCTCGACAATTATGAAAGGTTAAACAATGTGATACTAAAAGGATGTATGATCACGTCCAAAATTATTCATTGAGATGTTTTAATCTCAACCATCTATTGCTAAAGGAGGATATACATTATAGTAGTTGGCCTATTGGTTAAAGGGGAAGCAAGTTGACGGTCATCGGGTTGATCTAGGTCATTTCCCACTAGCCCATGACTGTTGATCTAAAACTTAAACCTCTTAGATGGGAAGCGGGCTGCTAACACATGGCTTTTCTACTAGCTTGTAAAGAGCGGTGGGGGCCACAAAGCTAATTAAGGAGATGCACGAGGATGAAGGAAAGCTAAGTGATAAAGAACATTTCAGTTATAAAGAGGAGGGAAATTAAAGAAGGAGAAGCATCTTCTAAGTGAAAATCAAGTGTCCAAAATGGGGACAAATGTCAACATATTCATTATGTCTAAAGCTAAATGTCAGCGTAAATCAATATAACCCACAAATGTTTGATGAATTTTCAATGGACTGTTGTAGTTACATTTTGAAAGCAAATGTCTAAATCACTAGACTTACGAATTCAAACCTCTGGAATAACACTAGAACAGTTAGATTTCCAAAAATCAATGGTTAACATTCTATTACTTATTAAATCACTTAAATTCATGATAGCCAAAATAATATTTTATCATTGATTGGCTACCGATAGTTGAAGGTCACTTAAGTTATGACTTAAGCCTTTGTGATGATCAACCCCTTGACCTAGGTGATTACTAGTTTTGTGGAGTATCAAAGTTAGGTGACAAATATTTACTCACAAAAATCAATCGTTGAGATTGATGATTAACGATTGTGATATTTGTCGTTGATGGGACCGAGATTCAACTCATGGTTAATGGTCTAAAAGGAATCAATATTCAATGCTAAGTTCATCAAAGATCAACAGTTATCAAAGATTCAAAATTAGGTTGCTATTCTAAATTTATAATCTGAAGCGAGCAAAATGTTTGATTTGATAACTTGATATTGAAAATGATAGAAAGTATGGCACGTGGCATGTGCTTTATTTTTATTAATTTTTACATATCTAATGGATTGTCTTTCTTTGAATAAATTTTGGTTGTGGTACCACAGATTAATGCCATATGTATATCCAAAGTGATTGACTGGATAGCTTGATATTGAAAATTGCATGACGTATTATAGATGATGTTGTCATTAATCCAGTGATCAATTGAAACAATATTTGTAATGATTTCATATCATTTTAGTGGTGATTTTGACAGCTTGTTAGCTTGAGGTATAGTTTGCATGTAGTCAGATGTTGAAATCAAAATAATCATTGTAATTGTAAATGTAAGACTTAAGTTACATGAATCGATTAAGTTGGTTTTTTGGTTTGCACGATTATCATTATACCTACCTTCACATGAATCATAAGTAAACAGGGATCAAGTTGGTAGTGGTACTGGTGGCCCATAAATAGGAATAGCAAGCACAACTAAAATCATTTGTTGAAGGCTAAAGGCTTTACTATTGAGTGAAATGTTTTGAATTGTCATAAGGATTTTCATTTTGTAAGGTTAATAAGGAAGAAGATGATGTGGTATTATTGGGGATACTCTAAATTTTCCTGCCTCCAGTTATGTAGTTACAAAGCAAAAGACCAATTTCCTTCAAGTTTAGAATGGATGGAATTGAAAAGAAGTTGATTTGGTTCACTTGACTTCTCAAAAAGGTTTTGAGCCAAGATGAGGAGCTCTGATGGAGATAAGTTCTTTCACAGAGATTCCTACCACATAACTATTTTAATCTTGTTTGCATTCAAAGTCAGCGACTTCTCATACTCCATTTTGATAGAGGCCCTCAAAGAAGAATTATGGACTTACAAACTCACTATGAGCTATCTAGATCCATAGAAGTTGTGATAGGTACATTTTTTTATCTTCACAGCTCCCATTTCCCCAACATGGTTAGCCAGCCAAGCCCTATGGATTCTCAAATTTATTTGTTTGGTAATACGGTTTGGATCCCATAGCTGCCACTACCAACTTAGAATAAATTGTGTCATTTTGGGTTGCTTTGGTGGGTCAAAATTAGCATATTATAAAAGCAGAACCTTTGCATTTATTTTCAGAGCCACATTTGTATTATGTTGTCACCAGCAAAAGTTTGGAATCAATTTGTAATCTATTGAACAATTTGAATAACTAAGAGGGGGGTGAATTGATTATTATAAAACAATTTTCTTGACTTTAATTAATCTAGAGAAAACTTAAATCAATTGGATAATAATCTAAAAGATATGAACATGAAAGCACATAACAACACCATGCACAAAGAACACCAAAATTTACGTGGAAACCCAAGAAGGGAAAACCCATGGAGAATACTAATTCTCAATTATAAAACACCGGTTAAGGTGATTTTTACAAGGGCTCGCTACCAAATTGCTCATTGCAGGTAAGGCTCACTACCCGGCTATTATAACCAAAGATAAAAAGGCTCACTGCCAATAGAAAATGGCTCACTACTAGAAGAATGATGAAAGGGAATCCACAACTGAAATAACTATCACCAAGAATGACACCAGATAGAATCTCATTCTTTGTTGCCTCTGGTTGTATAATTTTGCATACTTCACAATGTCTATATTTTTGCATTCATCACACTTTCTTTCATCGAACAAAATCAACTTTTACTTATACCATTTCATGCCCTCATAAACTTCTAAGTCGACCAAACACAATGTCTTCATAATCTCCTAAGTCGAAGGGACCCATAAATAGGTCATACATAAGATAGATTCATCACATAACATAATTATCAAAAGATAGAAAAATATGAATTACATGAAATATATTCTGGAGTCGATGGGAATGCCACAACCAAGACCAAATCTTGATTATCATCAATTTTAGTATCAACCAGAGAAACATAAATAGACATACCAAAACTTTTAACATGCTACATGAATGTCTGGATAGCAAGGATACCCGAGTAAGCTTTGAGCACAACAGCCAACATCAAAAGATTAGACTTCTTTATTTTGCATTATATGTCTTCCACGGATGTCCCAAAAAAGTACTCCCATATCCGAATCAAGGACAACATCCACACTACATACTCGATAGGATAAATCATTTCTATATATCATCTAAAGAAAAACCTTCCAAATCCAAGGTTTTGATAATCAATGAAAACAATGATAAGTCATCTCAACAACTTCTCAACATTATCCATTGTCACAAGCAGCAGCTTGGAATCAATTGTGTCTATGTAAATTAACATATATGTCATTTATACAAAATAGGAGCTTGCATGCTCTACTCATCTTTAAAAAGATATGTAATAATGTAACATTGTAATTCAGTTGTAATAAAATAAATGGTTGTGTTATTCTTCATTATTCATTTACAGTAAAGAATTATTTTTCTAAGTTCAATGGCTATGAATCTATTCAAATTAGTTTTTTTCCTTTAAGAAATTAAGTATTATCTATTTATAAATATTTGCATGTGGATTTAAAACATAAAGCAATACAAATGAATAAAGAAAGTTGTCATCAAATTGACAAAAAACATTATAAACACTAAAAGTTGTCACTCTTGCTAGGGTTTACTGAAATGTTATTGATTTCTAATTTTTTGTTGACCTTCTCCCCCAATTCCTAGTATCATTATTCATTTTATTAAGTCCTTTGCAACATTAAGTTACCGGCCCCTTGGCCTTGATGTCAATCCTAGTGCACTAAAGTTTAAAACAACTTTAAAACACGTGTTTATTGTTTATATCATAAATTACTCAATTGTTTGATGAACATTTAATGGATGGTTGTAGTTGCATTCCAGGATGAAATGCACTGAGTGCTATGCTTGCAAACTTAAATCTCTGAAATCACCCTATAACCGTTAGATTTACAAAGATCAATGGTTTAGAATTTGTTGTCAATGCAAGACAAATGTACTGATTGTGTAGTCTGAAAGCAACACATTGACGTTTCATTCACTTTAATGTTTGAAAAAAAAAAAAAAACTTTCTACTACTAAGTGATTTTATTTTTAAGTGAGAGGGTTAGCACATGGGGAGATTTTAGATTGCTCATTGCAGTGCACCAAGGATATTTTGGGACCTAGGTTCCACTTCTAGAAAATCCAGTCCACCTATGTCAATATTAATCTTTTCAAGAATCAAAATCCAGGTAAGTGAAAGACAATTCCTAGGCTACGTTTCATTGTTTCTTAAAATCGTATTTTGTCAAACTTTGGGTTTAGGGTTGAGAGACTTAAGAAAAATTAAGGACTTAAGAGGGAATTCACAATTTCACATTGTATAAACATGTCTACCACCACTTGTAGACCATACAAAGTTGTTGGGAAAGGCAATGCAAGTTCGGATAGAAAAATAGATTATTTTGGATTACTTAAAACCTCATGTTTCACTGATGAATACCATGATATTTATGATTCTAAAATCTATGGTAGGCTTACCTCAAAACTTAGATTTTCATGTGAGAATAAGGCTGCAAACCAAATGCAAGTTAATAGTGTCAGTACATTGTGGGTAATTGGATTAGGGTGCATGATGTTACATGAGGTTTTCGCTTGCCCAAAATTTATCATGGTCTGTGCCCACAATTATGATGATAGCAAAAGAGCAATTGTAAATAAAGATGCCAAAGAAGAAATTTTATCCATTAATGCAAAATAATTTGGAAAAGTGTTGGGGTTTACAACTAAAGAATTTGGAAATGTCCACATTGACCTAGAAAATATTGCTAGTGATTATGAAGCAGCAAATGAAAGGGACAAAAATATTTTCATAAATAAAATAGTTCAAGAAAGAAACAACTTGAAATGTAACCATATGCCTCCTTATCATTTTGAAATTTTTAGATCATGGGCTCAGGATACTATTTCAATGCTAGCATTTTGCCTCAGACTGGATAACAATTGGGAAGTGGGTGCAAGCCTCCTTGAAATGGTATATAATATCCATTATGGTGTTCCATATGTCAAATATAACTTTATTGAGCAAATTGTAGAATCCATGCATAAACAATTTTTAATGATTAAAGGAGGTTCCACCAAGAAATTTAGGTTCACAACCTACTTGTGCTATTTTTTTCTATTCAAATTTAGTGGAATGTTTCAGACCAACAAGCTTTAGATTCATCCTTATAGTAATGTTGAGGAAAAGAAAATGGCTCCAGTATATGATTGGACCACTAAGATAAGGATGTGTGATTCTTGAAGGAACTACAATCATTTTGTAGACTACTTTTTGGCTTCATTGCATCAAGAAACTACAAATACTCCAATGCCTAGATTGCCTATGTCATGTAGAAATTGCATTCAACTAGGAAAACAAATACAATTGGTTGATTGGTACTTAATGGAAGAATATATTGTGCTAATATTTTATGGATTGAGAGTAGAGCCATACAAACTTCCAATACATGTGATCCAGAAAGGGTTTTTGCATTGGAATATGTAAGGAAGATGCATAGTACTCATGAACTACACTTTGTCAGTTAGCAAAAGAAGACCTTATTTCCTTCTTTACCTTTTTCATGTGGAGGGTTCACATTCGAGAGAAAAGCATTTAGTGTGGCACATGATCTTTTGAAAATTCTTAATTTTGATGTTATCTATCACTCGCAATATGATCCATGTGACACCATTAAATCAATGATTGTGGTCAATAGGAATGATGCAAGTAGAATTCAACGTAAAAGTAAACCCTTGCTTGAAAACTTGAGAAACAAGGATTCTTGGGATGGGGTCAAAATAGTAATGGAGAAAAGTGTTGTTGAGAAAGGTATTTCTTTTGAACAATTGTCAGTGGCAATTATTATGAGGCATATGAAACAAAAGATCTCAGAGGAAATAATGCAAAGGATTGATCAGTTGTGTGAATTGTTTCAATTGATTGATGCTATCAGACTACATTATAGAAGCTCAAAAAATATTTACTGGACAACAAAAATATGTTGACATTAGAGAAATTTGCAAATAAAGTTCAACAAACAATCTACAAAGCCATTGACAATGAATTGAAATCAAAATGGATTAATAATCGGCTTGCTGCCTCATTGATGTTGTCATATATCATTCAAAAGTGTTTGAGAATGCAAGAAATAGAGGAATTTGTGTGCCAGGATGCAAACAAGATGAAGAAGTTGGATGAAAAAGGTACGGAACTTCACAGAGCTTGGTTTTCTATAGGCTTTTGACACAAATGAGTGATTCATTGGAAAGGATGATTTTAAAAAGATGGAGGGTGCAAGGAAGATTGATTTGTACTAGTTTCCTTAGAACCTAGATGTGGCGAACTATTTGGATTCCATCAAACCACTAATAACCTTGAATGCAATTGTGACTAGAGAATTCAAGATATGTTCTTATTTCAATCATGAATTGTTAACAAATTTTCAAGTCAAACAACATTAGTTAGAACAAACAACAATTCCAACACCTAAACAATGGAAGTTTCTAGAAAAGTAGATACAGTGATTTGATATTGATAATATGAGTTTCCAAGTTCCAACTCAGCTTTGTGCAGAGTTGTCTTTGAGAAAGATTTTACATTGCAAATGCCTCTATGTATTCCTTCATGTAAAAATCGATAAAAAAGCTCAAATTCAGTAATGTGTTGATGTTCAATTATCTATATTATTTATTTCATCATTTGAAGAAAAATTCTGGTTTCAACAACTAGATGCACATTAAACGATTGTTGATGTTCATTGTTGTATATGCTACTATTGTTAATATATTATTAAGCATTGAATTGAGTGATGAATCACTGAGTACATGTTTAGCACAATTAAAATATGAAATTATTAATAATATGTTAATTTATTCAATTTGATGCATAATTTCAAGGAATACAATATAAAATATCAAATACAATATAATATATCAACTATAGTTTGAAATATAAAAATTCTTGGTAATCCTAAGTGGTTAAATTAGGGTTGTTAGGTCTACAACCTAGGGCTTTCTAAAACCCTATTATCCTAAAACCTTGGCATAAAATTCTTGGTAATCCTCAACTGTTTAAATTAGGGTTGTTAGGTCTGCAACCTAGGGCTTTCTAAGGGTAAGGTATTGCTGGTTTTTTTAAGAACCAAGATAATCTTCAAAGAAGCCTATGGAATTACCATTTCCAATTCTCAACACACTCAATGGATTGGCCAATGAATGAGTGAAAGCAACAATGCTTTCCTCTTGCACTTTGGGCTCTAAAAAACCTGGGAGGGTGATCCCACAATGTACCTATGGATGAAAACAAAGATAAAATCCATACAATAATGGAACACAATAAAGATCAACAAAACAACCCTTGATCATTTTATTCATAGTTCATATAATGAATACACCAGGAGAGAAATGGCTTTGAATTTGCACCATTATCTATATTCATTTTCCAGTACTATTTTCAAAAATTACAATTGCATGTCAACAAAACTCAAAAACCTAGGACAAGACCCTAAGTTGTTCCATGTATTCTCTATTACAAAATTTTCTCTATGATCAATCAACAACCTGTACATCTAGCCATGGATTCCTTCTTATAGAAACAAAGGAGAAAACAAGGTTTAGGCCAGAATGCACACATGTCCCCATCTTATTGGACGGATACAAAATACATTCCCCAATGCAATTATATCTACAAATCGAAGGAGGGAAAACATCACGTGGAACAAAAACCATTTGTATTTGTCGATGAAGATTTGTATCGCCTTCCAAAAGGTGCCTTTTAGTTGTTGCAGCAATTTTTCCATGTGCTTCCAAAATTCTTTCCACATACTCCAAACTTTAAGGAAAAGAATCATAAAATGAAGAAAAAGGAAAAGGAAAAGGACAACGTACCTCCACATCTACAATCCTTGTCATCAATTTCAAACTAGAGAGTATACAATTGTTTAACATTACTATACCAAAGGCCTAATTTGTATTAGTTTTAGGCCATGTAATGTATTCTCCCTACTATTATTCTCCATTGTTGTAGACTTACAACCAAAATTACAATAACCACCCCCACAACAATAGCCTAATCATCCAAGACATCAAGATACTTGTATTTCCATAGCTGAAACTCCTCCTCTGAAGGCCAATTGAATCCAATGACCTTGTTAGCCTGTAACTTGCATGGAGCATACTTGACTACCACCTGGTTAGCTTCCTTATCAAACTCCTCAATGAAAATTTGTGTATGAGTGAGCATGTCCATACTCTTCTTTAACAATTCCAAATCAACTCTCTCACTAATTGATTTGGCCTTGGAGGTTATTACTTGGGCTACCTGGTTCTTCCATTCCTACAAGGGTTTGACTTTACCATCTTCACTTAAAATGTCTAGGAGTAGACTAAAATTCATCTCATCAAACCTCCTCACCAACTCTCTAATATTTGCTTCCAATGGTTCAATTTTCCCTTGGAACTCTTGGATTCTACCCACAAGTTTGAGCATGCTTAGATCCAATTGCCATAAGCCTTAAGTCCTGGTACCTAGGAATCCACCTTTCCATTAGTGGGATTGCCACTTCCTTGTCCCTATCAAATTTCCTTACAACATCAAACATGGAAGAATAGTTAGCATGAATACTAATTAATCTCCTCTCAACTCCCTTATTTAAGTGCTCAAGAACTATTGTCACAATTTTCATATTGTTCAATTGAACAATATCATCAAGCCTATCTTCATAGTTCTTTAGCTTTTCCACCATCTCTTCTTTGGTAACCTCCTCAATTTGAGGGGTTGTCTGATGCTTTAGGAGTTGATTGTGTAATTTTCACATCCTCAAATTTAGTGGGAGTAACCTCAGCTTGAGTTTGAGGTGGTGAAAATTTTGGAGAGGGGAGAGGTAAAATTGTGGCATGAGAAGTACTAAGTTGTAGTGACTGAAATTGTTGCTTCCACAGAGCCATTTGAGTCTATATTTGTGTCATTTTCTGTTAACTCAAGTTACATTTCATCACCATTTCATTATATTGAGTCCTAAATTTGTCTCTTTCTTCTATTATTGTCTCAACCATAGTTTTATTAAATTGTGCCACATTAACACTCATGGTGGCTGCTTCCAAGGTTGATGTATCTGATACTCTCTTGATAATGAGTCCTCACCTAACCCCTGGAGCAAGCTCTGCAACTTTAGACTTCTTAGTGGTTGGGGCCAAAGCCAAAATAGCAAGTGTGTCCCATTGTTGGTTGAAGGTTGACCCCTGTAAGGCCAACATGACCTCTTCTTCACTATTAAAATGGGGACATCTTGTCTTCTCACAGTACCAAAGGAAATTGTCGATGTCAGGTACCATTTTGGGAGTAATAACACTCCACTGTTCCTTACCAATGCCTTGCCCTCTACTATAGAAATGTTCAAATATTTAGCCCTCAATTCATCTTGGACCTCGGCTTCAATGATTGCTTGGGGCTTCTCTAGGCTCTCACTTTCCTTATTTTGTACATTCAAGGCATACTCATCCTTCATAGCTTTCCATATAAACTCCTTGAATGCTTGTGTTTTAAAAAATTCATCATCCTCCATAAAGCTTTCACAAGCTTGGAACCTTACATCCTCAGAGCTATTTATTCCACTAAGGTTAGCTTTTTTTAACCTAAGGCTTAGAGCTTGTGGCTCAATACCTCTATGAGGGGATGGCCTTCCTTGCCTTATTTCATCCTCTAATATAACAATTTCATCATCAGACTCTTCTGCAGGATAATCAACAAGGCCAGTAGTTTCAACCTTTTGCCTTTTTATTAATGGCTCCTTTGGAGAGGAGGGCTCCCTAGTTGGTGAATCCAACTCAATTATTTTTGGAGCAAAAGAATGTTGTGGTGAAAATGGAGGTAGTTTCTATGGTGGAGACTACACCTTTGACTCCTCACACTGTGTAGGAGTTGCTATTGTTAGTTACTTTTTTATTGTGCTTTTCCTCCTTGAATAAATGTGCACCTTCTTGGGAGGTTGCAGGGTTGATTCTCCCTTTTTCATAGGGGTCTTCCCCTTATCTTCTACTATCCTTTCCTCCTTTAGATTAGTGACAAATTTTTCAAAGTTCTGAATAACTGTCTCAATCTTCAAAATTGGGTCGCTAGTATATGACAAAGCTTTAAAATCAGGGTCTTTAACCCTTCTTGCTCTCTCCAATTTTATGAAAACACCCCACTTCCTCATTCTATCATTCTAGACATCAAGGTCAAAAATATTTCTGATAAGATCCTTAGGCAAAGTATGGGTATCAACATATCGGCCTCCCTTGTTTCTCTTCATCAACCAGGCTATGAACCCCTCAAGATCATAAGTCTTGTATGCCTGAAGCTTCATATTGTAGGGCTTGAGGTAGTTGTCCATAATATTTCTCCATCCAAGTGTTGTCATGACAAAATCTGCAAACATAGTGTATGTAGGGAAAAATGTTCCCTTTCTCTTCTCATTCAAGAAATAATCATCTACATTTCCCAGCTGCCACATCGCCTCCAAAAAACTAATTCTTAAAGGCACCTCCCTAGGGAGTATGTGAGGTGTCAGTTGTGTGCCAAATACTCTCAAAACAGTGCAATCCTTATAGGGGATCACATCTCCCCAGTTGTGAGCAATGCCTAAATCAAGCCTCCTCTCAGCTGGCCTTAAGAAGTCATGTAATTCTTTGGGGACCCTAGGCACATCCACCATTAAATCCCTTCTTAACTTAGAAGCAAAGAGATTGGTAGTAGTCACAAAATTGGTCTTTTTCTTAGTCCTATCCAATAAAGGAGTCCATGACTACACTAGCATTTCAATGCCATCTACATTCCTCCTAAGTTCCATATCCTGGCTGAAATAATCTGCACCTCTAAAAAGAAACATGTGCATGAATAATGAAAACCACCAGAATCTGACCCCAGGCTCCCCATTCTTCAATGCCACCAACCCTTTGTGAATTTCCTTTGTTATATAGGTGGAAAAATCATATAAAGCATTTATGTTGGGGTGTTGGATATTTGTAGCCATGTACATTTCAGCAATTGGCATGCTAGAGCTAGGATCAAAACCCAAAAATTGGTAGAGGGAATAGAAGGTTTTCTGAAAATATGTAAGGAAATACTTAATGGGGAGAGGCTCAACATCAGAGGGTCCCAAATCAATCTTCCCTTTGTCCTTTTCTTTCCCTATTGATATCAAAAAATTGGTCGACACTGAGACCCTGAAATTGTGCTTTACTTTAATATATTCCTCCTTTAGCTTCTTCATATCAATCTTGACCATGTCATTTCTCCATTGGTTCAAACTAAACACATATGCAATTTCTACCCTGGTAACTCATACCATATTCTTTCCATCATGAGTTATGACAACCCTAACCAAAGGGTCATAGTTCACAACAATGGCCTTGAGAAGATCAATATCAATGTACATGTTGGGAACAACCAACTTGGCCATGTCTAACCTCTAAGGGTTGCTAAGTGGGATACCAACATTCCTATTTCTCCACCAACCATGAAAAAGGTTCCATCCAGAGTACGGTAGGGTAGTATCCTTAACCATTCAATACTTATCAGTGATGCCAAACTTAGTTCCAAGGCCATGATACATAGGTTGCCCTTTTGCTTTATCAGAAGTTGAGGGTTCCAATTGGTTAGTTAAATCTTGAACCATTTGTCTTACTCCAAATTTAGACTATGAGGTTTGGCCCTTTCATGTAGACACTCATACTTTAGGTGCCATAGGTAACAGACAATTCAAACTCAAGCTTGACAGGTTTAAACTAGGGTTCTTACTTATCAAGGAAAGACTTGATGCAAAGAAAAGAGTACAAGCACAATTTATAACAGTTTAGAGAATGTCAAACCTTAAAATAAACCTAATTTAGAGAGCAAGTAACAACAATCAGAATTTAAAATGGAAATAAGGATAAATTCAAGTTCAAGAGAGGTAAATTTCACTTACTAGTTGCACGATGCTGGAAACCCTAATTTCATGACGCCAAATACTCAAACATCTTTGCAATAAGCTTTGGATGCATTGATAATGCTTTAAGAATCAACAATAAGCTTTCAGGCAAGATTTTATGGTGAACAAATCCATCAATTTAGCAAAAAACCATCAACTCCACCATTACTCAATGTTATTAGATTTCCACAATCCATAAAAATATCAATAGTTATTTCTGGATTCGATTGTGTGTAAGCTTTTTGGATGAACGTTTCAGATCACACTCCGTGATCCAATTTTTCATATCCTTGAGCTCTTTATCCTGATGATGGCTCATGAAGTGTGATCCGAAATGTTGATCCAAAAAGCTTACACACAATCGAATCCAGAAATAACTATTGATATCCACCATTACTATTTTCTCATGTGAACTAGAATGACTCAATGGTGTACATTTCAGAAACTTTGAATGTCCAATGTTGATTTGATCTTGATTTGGACCAATGTGCAGCTCAGATGGAGTCAACAAAGTTTGAATACTTGCTTTTTAGCTGACTCAACATCCGTTGTATTCTATTTCCGCCAAGTGTACATATCCTTCATCAGCGTCATGGCCCCATCACACTTTACTAGCTGGCAGAAAAGCCACGTAGCACTTGCCCACTAGCCCTCTAAGATTTGCAATTTTAGATCTATGGTCACGAGCTAGTAGGCAATGGCCCAAATTAACCGAGCGATGACCATCAACTTGCCTCCCTTTTAATCAATAGGCCAGCGACCATAACATATTACCTCCTTTAGTAATAAACCACTGAGATTAGAACATCTCGATGAACAATTTTTCATGTGCTCATATGTCCTTTTAGTAGCACTTTGTTTAGCCCTTCAATATTTTCAGAGAAATATTTTATCAAATATTCCTATGTCTTCAATAGTTCTACGGGCAGTGGCAATGGTGCCATGTGGCATCTACTCGCTATCCCTCCACAAGCCCAGATCTGGTAGTGGGTCCCCCACAGGCTGGCAAGGAACGGCTAAGATTCATTTGCCAAAACACATCATAACTATTGATTTAGTAACCTTTAGCCATTGGTGCCTTTGAACTGTGGTAAGGCCCACCATGAGGGTGGACAAGTGTCACCTTCCCGTCATCCCTCCGACTTCTTTATTTTATTATTTTAATCTCATGGGTTGGAGGGGAACCAATAGAATGCGCTCAATGAGACCTGCCAGGGATTACTAAGGACTTTAATAAGCATGTGTGCTTATTACATGACTTAAAATGTGGTCATTTGCTTAGCTTTATGACATAGAAAGACCTCGACAAATATTAGACCCAGACCTAGGAAAAAGGGAAAATATTAAAAGATTTGTGACCTGCACAATATGAAGCAATATTTATAATGTATCAACGGATGATGAATGAGAATACTAGGCTCAAGGGGTCAGCAACCAGATGGATTTAATGGCATAAGTGGCAACTTAGGAAACCTAGAATGGGTGATAACCAGTCAACTGTGAAATAGAACATATGCAAAGAGACTGACACTTAGGGTTTTTCAAGAGTTTTAAGGCACACATAGACCTTAGAACATAAGTAAGACCGAAACCCTAAGCCTTAGGACACACCCATATGAGAAAGACAACCATATTTAAGCATCCTTTGGGATGCCTACTATAAGCTATTTGATAGCACATATAGGAAATGTTGTAATTTTGCTCTGTAATAACAAAAGATGACTCAAATACTTATGTGTATTTATTTAATTTTGAATATCGACCTATCTTACTCTCTAATATTATATTCACTATCTTTTGACTCAAAATAATCAAGGGTTATTTATAAGTTGTCATATCACAGATGTCATGTGTTTATGTTATGGATGTTGAACTATTAGCTTTTGTTCAAGGAATGGATTAATATTCCTTTCAGTTATTATCAAAGATTGTGTGAATAGAAATGCAATAGGAATTTATAAGTAGTGTGATAAGTGTTGTTCTTTAAAAATGATGCAGAATCACATATCAAATTTAATATCATGGAATACAATGTAAAATATAAAATATCACTATTTCATGGAATACAATATAAAATATCATCAACTATAGTTTGGAATACGATTCATGAAGTGCAACATAAAATAAAATATCATGAAGTGTGCAATGATTCACAATTTCATGGTCCATGGAATACAATATAAAATATCATCAACTACAATTTGGAAAATGATTCATAAAGTGTCGTATAAATACCTAAAAGTTGCTAATTCACTTCCATTTCCCAAATGGAGTTAGGGTCCTAAAACTAACATTCAACTTGAGATAAAGTAAAAGAGTCATCTTGATTTTGAGTCTGGTCTTCATTTTCTTCACCCTACATCTTAAATTCAACATTCATTGTGTCATAGTCATTTGTCCCACTGCCAATGCCACTAGTACCAGTGTTTGGAGTGTTGCACAACTCTCTTCTTTTGCATATGGACCTCGAGATTGTGAGTTCCCTTTCAAAATATTTTTTTTTGACATTATGCGCAGTTCATTTCACCCTCAAGCAATTTTCCAAATTCTTGTCTAGTTTGTTTCTTATCTTTGATTTCAAAAACACTAATGAATTGAAAACTCTCATCCTCCATTGACCCCAATATCATTGTTTGACATAAATCAACAAGTTTGAAATATTATGATATCAAACTATGCAATATTTCACTCTAACCTAAGTTTTTCCAAGCCTTTGTTATTGATCCCGATTCAAATGGCTTCTCCATGGAATCAAACCGGTCCATCATACTTCTTGCAAAATGCTTACATTATTATCTAAGTTTATCTCCATTTATAATTCCTTCTATTGTCTACTCATTGTATTTTACACTTTTCCAAAATTGTTTGACTAAGATTTTTACTTTATCATGAAAATAGGTTGGGATATCTTGGTTTATCCAAAATTGAGGATACGCAATACCCATGGTTTCAAGTATTTCTTGTTGAGGGAATCTCTCATAAATCTTTGTGGAAAGAGATTTTGCAGTTTCCTTCAAATTATAACTAATAGATTTAACTATGTCGTTAAAAGCTTCCTTTGTAATAGGTACTTCTCTGATAGAGCACCTGGCTATCGTATAATGGTACATTGGTATCTCAAATCGACATACATAGATACATAAGTACCCACTTGCATTAAACTGTAAATAATTATCAAGCTAATTCAAATCTATAATTTTTCTCTATATGAAAAAATTTGGGCTTTTAGAAGTTAGATTTAGATAAATTTGAGGGCCATGCATAGATTTCTACATAGTTTGGCATATTCATTAATATACATAGTTCTATCTTGGGCTTTCTTCACAACATTGTTCATTTCATCCAGCATGGGGAGAAGACTAGCTAAAGTCAAGAGTGTCTCTATATCACTTAACCTATGTAAGAGGTCAGGAGCTTTGTCTACTATGTTGTGATGCTCGTACATTACTCCAATCAAGGATTGATATTCTGAAAGAACTCGTTGTGCTGGTCCATATAGGGAGATCCATCTAGTATCGACATCCTTGAGAAGATTGTTTCATGTTGTTATTCCCTTAGTAAAATTTTGAAATTTTGTGAAATGTTTGGGACTTCAGCAGAAGTATACGTAGAGCTCATGGACTAGATTTTCAACTTTTGATACTATAGGAAACTTGCTTACAATTCTAAATGCTAAATTCCTTTTGTGGGCCATGCAATGAATGCCAAGCATGTATGGTGCACAAGTAATTTGTAACTTTGTACAAACACCACGCCTGTGACCTTGCATTACTGCAACTCCATCAACTCCTACACATACCAACTTTTTGGAATTGTCAAGTCATCCATACTTGCAATTTCGTTCAAAGATTCTTGACAAGTTCAAATAAATTTTGTGATGTTGAACCATCCTTCATTTTATGAAGATAGAGAAGATGAGCTTGGTGGACATGTTGTTTTAGAGCATACACATGCATACAGACCCAAGAAGTATTATCTACCGCAGTAACTTCATCTAAAGATAATGCAATGAATTTGACTCTTTTAATTTATCCATTAAATCTTGATTTTCCACTACAGCAAGATAGTTTTCCCATTCCCATCCAACGTTTACTGACCAATGTGCACCAAGAAAGTGAGGAACACCTAAAAAGATAATAAATTAAAATATTCTAGGTAGTTTGTCATAGAACACCCTTTGGACAAAATATGAAAAACAACACTCATCTAAATAGTTTTTTCCAATTGTGTTCCTTCCATTACTTTTCCAAATTGAGCCTCAATTGTACCTCTACATGCAGCAAGCTTCAAAAATATTTGCTTATGCTCTTCATATTCCATGGCATACTTAACATGAAGATATTCTTCCTTTGATTTCCATTGTACTACTTATTGTTCCTTTTTGTCTATGATTTGTTTTTCATAAACTTTACCGGTATGCTTTTCTATAGTGTCAAGCTTTAGCTGCAACTTCTTGTCTCTTTTACATTTCCAACTACAAATCATACACTTGCATTTTGTTAGAGATTCATCTTTGTTTGATTTCTCCACTGGTACAATGAATAGGTACTTTGACACCCAATCAAGCTAAAAATTCCTTGGAATTTTCCACCAGTGCCCGACTTTTGATTTTCCTTTTCCTTTCTTGCTACCAATATCGTCTAAGTCAATTATCTCATTCTAGATAACTAGGGTATCCCTCGAAAAATCTTCTGTGGTATTTCCATCCTCATTTGACTCATTTAACTCAATGATAATCTCACCTTGACCTTTCGGCGGTGTTGAGGTATTGTGAATTCCTTCTTCATTAATATTTGGTGGAAGATTTGATGATGTAGCTCCATATTGATCTAATGGATCAGAAGCATTGCTAATTCCAAAGTAAGATTGTATCGTAACTCTACGTTTTGGGCATTTTGATAGCCTCCTAGTTCCTTCACCACCCTGAGGAGACCTACCTTTGTTACACTTGCTGCTCAACATATTGATCTATCACTTTGAATAAAAGCTAGAAAAAAATGTCTTCTTATTTAAGAAGGACAGAGAATATAGATCCCATTCCCTACTCAATATCATCTTTAAGATTGAAGCAAGAATGGAAAAGAGATAAATAAATCTTATAACACTATGAAGAAATGATCACTCACCTTTAAGTTTAGGTTTTCATAATTGACTTGTTATTCGTTAATGTAGGAAAGTTTGTGTTGTAAGTTTGTAACTTGCCTACAATCAAAGTTCCAAGTCCAACTTCCAAATTGAGAGTTCACAAGTTCAAAACTAAATAAAATGTATAAGAATAAATGACAACTTCGATTGTATTTATATCAATCCATATTTGGCGAATTTCGTGAGATTTTTAAATGGTATATTAAAAATTTGGCAAATCTTGTGTGATTATGCAACGATATGTTGTAATTTTCAAGGCAATTATGGCCCTACAATTAGCATGGTGGTGTCATGACAATTGGCAAAATGTGTCCTCAAATGTAATCATTTTTTAATGTTATTGGTGAAATGGGTCCTCATAAGCAACTATTTATAAATTTTAATTGGCGAAATGGGTCCTCGCAAGCAACTATTTGTAAATTTTAACTGGTGAAATGGGTCTTGATACACAATGTTGTTTTAATAGTATTAGCGAATATGTAGGTGATTTATTACATTTTTTCGAGATTCCAGGCAAAAATATTAATCAGTTCATTTGAAATGCATAGTTTCTTATGGCGAATTGATTACTTAAATGTGCCTCATAAAATAAATCGATGGTGAATGGACATGCATTGGACCGATCATTCATAAAATTCAGGTGATTTGGCCATGCTGTTGGGTGTGATTAATTCACCAATTTTGACTTGGCTGATATATAATATTCACCAATTGGTAAAGATTCACCACTAAAAAAACTCTATTCATATGGCTCATTTTTCTCTACAAAATGTAATTAACTTATTCTAACAAGACTTTATTTCATTTTGTGCTTCCCTTAGCTCTTGCGTCAATCTTTCATTGGTTTTTCTTTATTCCTCCATTTTGTGTTCCCAATGTTTTGTTTTCACCAAGTTTTGTTTTAATTTTTTCTGAAGTGCCTTTTTCATCATCATATTTCTTAATGCTCTCATGTAACGTTTGCTTCAGTACATTCAATTTCAGTTCCACCTCCATTTGTTCATCCTCCTTGATTGTAGATGTAGAGGAAGATTTTTATTCTTTTTTAATTCATTTCTCTTGTTATCTACTAATTTCCTCTTTGCTTTCTCATTTGCTAGGTTTTCCTATAACTTTTATATTTGAATCTGCAAAAAAAAATTATTTCTTTAGAAATGATGTGTACACCAATTCATTGTTCTTTTTCGATGCATTAATTTTATCATAATTTTTGCATGCTCCAAAAAAAACTATTTGGATACTACTCACCTAGCAATCTGTCTGATTCTCTAGTTATTTTGAATTTTGGGAACGACAAGCATGTACTCCATGGTTTTTGTATTTGGGTCAAATGTGGGTAATACCCTAGTTTTATAGGCTTTAAAGTTATAGTAGATGTATTATGTATCATTTTCTTCCTTTTTTGTTTATACATTTATAATTTCCTTTTAAACTCAATATTGTAATCAAAACCTAGGGCCACAAACATAATGGAATACTTGAATGGTGAAGGAGCATAAGTACTTGCAATGCTGGGAACATCACTAATTATTTGAGACCAAGGTTGAGCCATTGTTGTTGCAGTCAAACTAACAACTAGAGTAGTACCTATAAATAACTCCTTTCGGGTGGAAATTAAGGTAGTGGTACTGGTAGTTGGACTTGGACCTATCATAATCTTTTGCTTCTTCAGAATTCCTTGATGACTAGGTGTTTGTGTAGTATCTTCTAATGTTGGCCTCTTGTGTATAATTTGTTGTTGTAGCACATGTTGACCACTACAAGTACTAATACTCATACCATTTCCACCAGTGGCAGTGCCAATTGCACTAGATCTCCACCATGTCCTAGTTGTGATTGTATCTGATCATGAGGATTTGAAGTTGTAACAAAATTAATTGTTTCACCTATCTTTGTATGACCTTGGGATTTTTTATCAGCTCCAATGCCTGGAAAATCACTAGGTTTTCTATGGCCTACCTTTATTAGCACCCAAATTCCTTGCCAGTTGGACACCAAACCACCACCTTCATAACCCATTGTTTTGGCTATGGTTGCTCCTCAAGTATATGTTTGTTTTGTGGTCTCACTTAAACCACATTTGACTTTGTTGGCATATTATACACTTTTTTCTTCTTTATCATCATCAGATTCATCATCAATTTTTTGAACTTTGGAGGGATGCTCTTTATTCCACAAATTGCTAAACCCATAATCTTCTTGGATCTCTTGAAACACTGCACTAGTTTTTAGTTCACCTAGATCCTTCCTCATAGACCAAAAGGTGTAATTTTTTATTGTGTCCAATTTGGTTTTCTATAAGCCCTTCTTAGAAAATCTGGTATTTGTACTGAAGTAGATGGTCAATCACATTTTTCATTAAAATTATCGTACCTCCTAATTTTCTTCTTTGATTCTCTCTATTGGTGCAATGCCATTGTTTCTACTGATAATTTTTCAAAATAAATACCTTTCTCAGCAGCAATTTTTTCCATTACTTTTTTTACTTCATCCAAAGAATTCTTGTTTTTCAATATTTCAGCAAGGGCATAGTTTCATGTTGAATTTTACTTGCAACATTCTTATTGGCCACAACCCTTGCTTTAATGGTGTCACATGGGTCAAGGGTGACCCTTTGGTGAAATGGTGGGGCTTCTTTCCTATAGTTCCAACAACCAAGGTTCAAACCTCACAGGGTTAGTCTCTATTGCATCAATAATTGAAGGGCCCCCAAGATCTTGTATCTTGGCTTATCTACAGGATGTGGAGTGGGGCATTTGCATTCCACCTAGGAGGTAAATCCCTGACTTACATTTAAAACTTAATTTAAAAAAGAAAAAATGGTGCAAAAACATGAATGGAAAAAGTATAGCAGATTTGAGAGATTCGACTGGCAACAAAAGGGAAATTTTGAGGGTTTTTTATAGGTGTTTGTAGGCAAATGGGTGGAAATTCAGAAATTGACAGCAGAGCAGATTTCAAACCTTTCATAAAAAGGGGAACTTTTCACCCAATAATCCAAGCCCTACAATAGGCGCAAATGTATTTCCAATCGGTGGTTGGCACAACAGAAATAGTGGCAAAAATAACAATTAACCTCAGGTGTAACCTGAGATCAAAGATAGAACATTTATGGATAGGAATGGGGAGTTTCGAAAAAAGAAAGCAGAGACCAACCAAGAAGGAAACAAAATGAAAGTACCTCAAAGAAAAGCGGTGGCAATTCAACCCAAGGCTATGTTTGCAACAATGGAGAGATTAAAGGATCGCACATTGTTCATGAAGTGGTGCGGAAAGGAGGGCTCGAGAGAGCACATCACATAATGGTGGTTGAACAAATTTAAAGACAAATTAAGAATCTAATATTTAACTTGAGATTATTTTTCGGTTGAATGCATAGATTCAAAATACATTGCACTTGCTTATGCTTGCTTTACCAAAGGGTGAAGGTGACAATGAATTTATTACAGTTGAAAGTTTATTGTGGGGGAAAGCGAGATGGGATGGATGATTTTAGTTCTTTTTTGGGATGTTTTAATGTTTTTTAGTTTTGAGATGTTTTGAGGCTTTTTTGGGGGTTTTAAGGTTTTGTGAGTTTTTTTTTGGATATTTTGGAGATATTTGAGGCTTTTTTAAAGATTTTTATAGGATCTTGATGAATAGATATGGATACATAATGATATCAATGATCTTTTGGGATCTTATTGATAGCCAAGCTAGAACTGATTGATCTATTTGATCAATTGTCGATAGAGATAACATTGTTGTGGATACACAATAATGCAAGGATAGTATTGTCAAGATATGAACAACATGAGGATTGGGAATGATACATCCCAAGATGATGGTGGATTGATCAGATAAGATGAATCAAGATTTATAGCTAGGAACAAAATCTATTTGAATGATTTGATATGATGTTGAAGTGTGAGCTAGATGCAACTGATATAGATTATTTTGAATCGATGTTTGATAAAAGATATAGATGATATGGAATATCTTATTCGCCAAAATGTGCCATGTACTTGTGATTTTGGATTTTTTTTTTTTTGATGGGTTTTACAAATATTTTTGGATTTTGATGGGTTTTATAAATGTTTTTGGATTTTGATGGGATTTATAATTTTTTTTGAGATTTTGAATTTTTTGGATTTTTTTTGGATTTTTTGCAAGATGATACCTAGATCATGATGTTGAGGTCACATTGTGAGATAAAGGACATGGATCAAGATTTATTTGGAAGCAAAGATGCAAGTACCTGCCCCCAGTGTTTATTAATGTTTAGAACTCCATGGATGAATATGTTGATCATGATGATGGATGGATGGACATGCGAAGGACCCCAAGGTTTATAGAAAGTTTGAAGTATACCCCAAACAGTTGTCAAGATCAAGATAATTTGGAATATGGATGCAAATGGATCAATGGATGACTTTATTATGGATAAATGGATGAGATAGATTTATTATGGAAGGGATGAGATGCTTCCACCTGAAATGGCACACATAGATGCTTGATTCTACACATGACACTTATTTTCAAAGTTTTCATCATGGTACTTGTCCAAAGTGCCATCATAGTGGTTTTAATTGGAGGACAATTTTTTTCTTTACTATTTTCTTGATTTTTTGATTATTTGTATATTTTATGGTTATATGATTTTGTATGTGTTTTGATGGCTTAGATCATGTCGAACCACCTAGTGGTACTGATGTAGATGGTATTGTCAAGATGTTCCAACGGTACCCTTCTTGAAGGAGTTGTTTTTCCAAGATGTAAGCGCTTGAACGTAACCCCTAAATGCTTATCTTCTTTGTCGATACCTAAGTTAACCTTACCTAGATGCGTACATTGTGATAGAGTGTCCTTACAGTCCTTATGATAAAGAGTTGTTGCCAAGATATGGTCAATACAAGATTTGGATATCATGGATGTTAAAGTGGATGGTGGAATACGATGAGGAATATGAGATGTTGATGGATTGCTTGAGAGTTTGGAATATTTGATTCTCCAAACTTGGGATGATGAGCAATGATGGGTGGATATGGAATTTTGATTGGAATTAGGACCAATTGCTTGATATACTTTGTATGTTGATCTTGAAGCCTATTTTTACATCGATGGACATTTTTGATGGATGAAATTCCCTTTTTTATTTTTCCCCATGGTTTCTTTGACTAATGGAGTTTGATAGGGATGATTTTCTTTCTTTTTCTTTAGTATCCATTTAAATTTTGTTTTTCCCTTTTGATTTGTTGATTTGTTAACTTTGATGATTTTCTCTTTTCTTTTGGAAAGATTCTTCTCTTGTTGTTGGTCCCATTTTGTGGATGGAAAGATGTAAGGATGATGATTCATGATATGAAATGTTGAAGTGTTGGTTTCATTTTTATTATAAGGACTCTTCATCTCCCTATGTTGATGTTTACATTAGGTAAAGTTTCCCTTGATATTATGGAGGTATTGTTGACCTGATTAGATTTTGTGATTGTTGAATAACTAGTACCCTAATGCTCGTGATTATCTATAATCTATACTAGTTATAGGATACCTTGTTTATGTAGGTCTAATCCTTTGGTTTGATATTGCATCTATTGCCAAAATGCCACTAAATATGATTTATTTTGGAAACATGATGCTACTCCATCTACGTTCTTTTGAGAATCCTCAAAATTAGAAACACTAGACTCTAATTCTTTTTCAAGAGATACCGATGTTCATGATGTAGAAATATTCTTCATGATTAGCTTTTGAAATGTCACTATTAAGGTTTGTGGGTCTTTTTATGCCTTGATCATTTGTAAGGATGTTGAGAGTAGGAAACTCTTGTTCCTTGGTAATGATGTCGAGAGTAGAAGACTCTTGTTGTGGATGAAGATCATCTACATGTCCATTAGGAGTAAGCATCTCGTGGGTATATGTAGGAGTATGTGGTATATGGATTTGATCATCATTTGTGAAATATTGCATGGATTTGAAGATGCTCATTAAATCATTGTAGTATTTTGGAGATATGGATCCTTGATCTTGGCTTATATTAGAGTTATCTTCGATATTGGATTGGAACAGACCCACTGAATCTTAAGAAGATATGGATTCTTGATCTTGACTTAGTTTGACATTATCTGTGGTATGATTTGGATTATGTTCTTGACATGATTTGATTTCAAAGAATGGATTACTTGCAAAGGGCTCTTGGATGCTTCAAAAAGCGTACATGTGGGTGTTAGCTCTTGGTTTAGATTCTCTTCATGTCCTTGATTGGACTTGAATCAAGTGTAGGATCGAGGATTTCTTAATCATCAATTGGAATTGAATCAAGTGTTGAATTTAGGATTTCTTCAATGTGTGCCACCATGAGGTCAAATGATGTTAATATATTTTGAAATGGATCATTGCTAGACACTAGTGAATGATTTTGATCATGCTTTGGAAAATATTATTCTCAACATTTATTGCTCCTTGATCAATGGGGTCTTGTATGTGTTTCTTTAGTTTTATGCAATTTGATGTTTCATGACCTTTTGTTCTATGATACTCACAATAAGCATTGTCATCATACCATGAGAATTTGAAGATAGGTTTACAACCACCTAATGACTTTGGAAGTTTGATAATATTAGCATGTACTTGCTTGTTTAACACCAATTCGATTGGATCCCCTAAAGGAGTATATTCACATTTGGTGGTGTTGCTAGATTTTAAGGCTTGTTGTGATTGAGGTGATTGTTGATATTGATATTGATGTTGTTGGAGTTGGTATGCATCATTTGATGTTGTGGGAATGGATTTTGTTGCTGGCGTGAGTTAATATTTTGAGGATGTTGGAGATGTTGTTGATGTGGATATAATTGAGATGCTTGTTGGCTGATGTTTTGTTGAGGTGAATGGATCCATACCATAGTTCACCATGTGTGGATTTGACATGTTCAAATTTGATATGTCTATATTTGGTGTGTTAATTTTTGACACATATTGAGTTGGTGGAATAATGTTGTTGGGGAAGACCCATGCTTTGATTGTTTGGTTGATAGACTTGTAAGTTTGACATTGTTAAAGTCTACCATGTGACAAGGTGCTCCAAAGTTTTTATTAGGGATAGCCATATTTTTCATGTCATTGAAGTTAGTAGGATATGATGACCTCATGTAAGGATGATATGGAAGTGAGTTTGGATATTGGATTGTATTTTTCAGGTTTCACTAATTTCAAGATTTGATTTTTCAAGACCTCTAAGTGATCTAGGATAAATGTATGAATGATGAAGGAATGTGTCAATCCTAGGAGATTTTAGATGCAATGACCTTAACGAAATGTATTGGTTGTCTTAAATTTTTCTAATAATGACACTTTGATGGATTTAGGACCAATGTTGAATGATTTTGTGGATGGGTGGAGGATATGAAACTTTCATTTTTGACAAGGTTTTAGACTCAATTTTTGGATGTGTTTGAGGATAATGATGAACTTACAAACCTTAGGAGTAGACTTATGAAGTCCAAAGTAAGTTTTTCCAAAATTATGTTTACTAACTTAACTAAATAATTGAAAAGAGATTGTTTACAAGCATAAAGCCAAACTAGGTGATAAGATGAAAGAATTAAGCCCAAGTGATTTATGTCAAAATGTCAAGTTGTTATTTGAAATGAGATGTTTTGATGATGTTTTGATGGTTGATGGTTGATGTTTGGTATGAGTTGATCCTAATTACAACCTAGGAAAGCATTTTGACAATTTCAAAGTGATTTTGAATAAGGACTTGTTTGATGTTTTATTGATTTATACCAATGAGCAAAAACTTGCTTTGCATTAACCTCAAGTGATTGAATGTTTATTTTATGTTTTATTATTTTTGGAAAATGATAAAACACAATAAATAATGTCTTTAAATTGACTCATTTGGTGTTTTGATGGTGTTTCATATGTTATTCTTCCACAAGAACACACTAATTGGTTTCACAAGGTCTTCACAATAAAACGCACCATAAAGCACAACCTAATTAGTGGTATTACAAGGTTGTCCAACTATAGTAGGCTCACCACACTTGCATATTAATCTGAATCCAAGGAATGGGTAAGTAGGGTATGCCAAGGTCATGTACCACCTTGACACACCTCGCCTTGAAAGGACTAGGTCCTAGTAAGACACCTTATCACCTCAACCAAGGATCAGACATGGTGAGTAACTTCTTGTGTTGATAGAACCATGTTGCGCCACTTTAGAAAGACATTTTATTGGTCTTAGGATTCTAATATAATTTATTTGTAGTGGGTAGACTCCATGAACACCACTGACTACATAAGTGTGATATTGATTTATATCATCTCCTTATGTCTGAAATCACCCAAGACCACATTGGAACACTTAGAAGTTACATGTGTAGATCAAACTACATCTTTCACTCTCATCCAATTTATACATAGTGCACCAGAAAATGTGCTTGAAGTCAAACCCTAAGGTGATGAAACCCTTAGGCAGGCCTCCTAAAAATAAAGGAAGGATTGATGTTACTATTTCTCATCACCCAAGATCACACTAGGTGCAAGGGGAGTGGATACATAGACAACTCCTTCGACAAGAATGATAACAAAAATGCAAGTTAGAAGTATTTCTCTTCACCCAAGTTTGCACGAGGCACAAGGGGAGAGGATACACACTTCTAACCCATCAAGCATAAAAAATAAAGAACACAAGTTCATTTTAAGTACACCAAAGCTTAAATGTGTGGTTCAATTGCTAAAATCCAAAATGAAATCTGAAATTTTATTTATTTTAAGCATCAATTTGAAATATGAAAGTTGCTTGTTCATTTTAAACACCAAATCGAAAGATGAAGATTGTATTGTTCATTTTAATGCACTAAAATAAAGATGACTTCATTTTATGTACTAAATTTGAAAGATGTCCTAAATCATTTTCTCAAAATAAGTGTTAATAAATGATTTTTCAAATGCCACATGCTGTGAAAAGTTATATGAAATCAAGAAACAACAAATTGTTACACCCCATTGTGTTATTACCTATTTACTGCTACTTGATGAGTTAAAATGCTTTAAAATATAATTATGTTTTGTATATTTTAATGGAAAATGTGATGAATGAATGTGTTATACAATATGATACTTTAAATGATTTGAAGATGAAAATATTTGATGCATGTGAATGTAATGTTATTGGCTAACTACTATTGTGATGCACTAAGTTGGACGCAAGAACATAATTGAGCCTCCGGAAGAGAGGGGGAGTATCACTCAGGAGAAGAGCTCGGTTTGGTAACCTTAATATGCTTATTTGAGCTATCATACACTCACATCCTAGTTTGGTCAAGTTGAGTCAAGTTAGTTCAAGAATTGGTAAGTAAACCTTCGGTCATATTTTGGGGATGATTTTCTATGGTTTTGGTCTTTGATTTTGTGATTGTTTCTTAGTTTGGATTGTGTGACTAAATCTTTGTATTGAGTATAAGTTCTTCTTCATGTATTTTATATTTATGTATTAATAGATGAGTATATACATAGAATGTATATATGTATATAATTGTGATAACTCGTATATATGATTATATATGCACATGCGTATACCTAGGTAGAAGTACTTATGGATACTCATGTGTGGATATATCATATGCATGAGAATATCGAGTGGACATATGCAACACACACATATATATATATCAATCAATGAATATGTAAATATATGTGTTTATTATGATACTAAAATAATGATATATATAATTATTAATATATTTAAATGTCAATGAATGATATTAATATGCATGCATATATGTTAATATATATATATATATATATGTGTGTGTGTGTATATATGTTATAATGTTATCATTATAACATATTTATATATATATATATATATATATTTTTAAATGTTATAAACTTAACTTAAGCACATATATAATGTGAGCCATATAATGGAAAATGGCTTGTATAAAAGCTAACAACATATTTAGCATATGCAGTGCATAAAGGCGTGGTTACATAAGAATAAGTATTGTTGTGGATAATACATAGAAAGTGGATTATTTATTAATTGCAAATAAAGTGTGTATGAAGACAACATGCAGGAAACATTGTAAGGAATTCTAAATGGATAAATTAATGTGCCATGTAAGAGATAGAATGCAAACAAGAGTCTATAAGTTGCGCTGGAAAAGCTACATACAACCTTGATAAAGCGTGAGACTTAGTCAATAGCCACGAGCTGGCTTAAGCTTGGAAGAAGTCAACATAGTCTACAATATGAAACATGTAGGTAAACATTTATGTGATTTGATTCAATAAAATAAAAAAAATTGGCAGTTAAAAAGGTGACTCAGCCATATTAGAGAAACTAGAAATGCTTGGACTATTTATGTGTGTTTCTTCTTAATTGTTTGAGTAGCCACATTTCACTTCAATTAGCTTAGTCAACTCATTTAGAGGTTAAGTTAGTTTTTTTTGTTAAGTGGTGGCGGTTGGAAGAGAAAAGGTGGTAGATTGTAGAGCTAGTTTGTAGCATTAAGTTTCTTAGATTTTAGTATAAGTAGAGGAAACTTCTTAACCTTTTGGTTATTCATTCATTATCATTATTTTGAAGTTCATTGTTGTATTTTTTTGTGTAACTTAGTTGTTGAGTGCATTAGTGAGAAAGGATATATTTCTTTGTGAGTTTTTAGTTTGTTAAGAGTTTTTGAGAAAGGCTAGGATTGGAGATAGGTTGATCATAGAAGGAGCAACAAGCGTGACTATGAGAATTAAGCTTAAGAAGCAATATCTTCATTGGAAGCTATAATTCCAAGCATGCTAATTTTACTTCTCTATTCTTTTATGTTGAAATCATATTTGTTTATGAATGCAAGTGTTTGAAGGAAAAAATGAATTATATGTTATGTTGAGATTGCTTGAACTTTGATTATTTCTTATTTGGTGAGCTTGCATGATCTTTGGTGAATTCTTATTTTGGCGAAACCATGATGGTTGATACTTTTATTTATATTTATTCCTTATGTTGGAAATTGTGTGGTTGTGTTTTCTATACAAGATAATCATAGTGTATTAGTATAATACCTAGATTGTCATTGAGTGTATGTATGCTTACATGAAGTATGAAATATGAGAAATGATATTATCTCAAAGTACTATGTTAAAAATGTTAGCTTGCAATATTATATGTACATGTATGGTTAGTTTGGTTGATCCCAGAGTTAGGATAATCCATGGATGGGAGTAACCTAGTGGTCACTTAGTTAAGTCATCACCTTCTAGGTTGAAATTATATTATAATTGGAAAGAGTATGTATGGTCATATACCAAATCGAGCTAAGAGGTGGGTGAACATATGACATCACTTTTGAGCAAGCAATTTACTATATTAAATATTTGGCCAAAGTAGTGTAAGTAGCCACTGATTACACTTGTTGGTTCATTGTGAGCCAGGTTTGCATAATTAAGCTGGGAATATCATGCATGTAGATTATAGCCAATGTATGGTAGCTTTAGTTAGGTAGGACACAACACCATGCTCAAGAAGGCTACTATTATGAGGTTACCAGACCAATCTCTTCGTCGAAGGGTAGGGCCAAATTACCAATTTAGGTAGATGTGCGAGGACTACGGCAAGTCCATGGTTGGTGGAAAAGTGCTTGACTGATACTCTCCCTCAAACAGTTAGCAGTCAAAATTTGAGGATGTATGCTAGCAAGGACATCTAGACCATTTGTATCTCTATTTCTTTAAATCTCTTAGAAGTTATGTATGTTATCATGTATCTCTATCTTTATGGAATTATAATTGGAAAAATGTTATCTTTACATGGGATTATGTAATGTTTCCTTATAAATGTAATGGGAGTTTGAAATTAGAATATTTCAAATGTGCAACTTGTTATAATTTAAGTAGAAAAAGAAACGTTTTATGTTGAACTATTCACATGTGGGTCAAAACATAGGTAAAATCAAAGGGTAAAATATTGAGCATGTTACACATGGTATCAAAGCTACCAGGTTCAGCTCTAAAACCTATGAGCTCGCTATGCTTTCATCCAACATTATATGAATCTAATGTTTGGACTTATTATGCCAGGATCTGGTGCCTCTCAAGATGACTTCAAGGAAGCCAGTAATAGGAAATGAGCATTACCTCAAGGCCAAGAAAGAAAGGGAAGCCATTGTCAAAACCATTGAAGGAACTAATTACAACAATGTGATATGGATTTGTGACACTGAGACTATTAGCCATGCCTTATCCCACGTCAATCAAGAAAGAAGGAGGATGTGCGAGGTGACTAACTTTTCACCTCTAGTCTCTCCCATAAAGTTGGATTTTGTACCACTTTCTAAGGATATGCCCTTGGAGTGGAGTGTTAGTCTTGCCATGATTTATAGAGACCCTCATTTTCTTCCATTTTTAAAAGTTATTGCAATTACCTCTAGTGGTGAATTGGAGGGATATGTCCCCAAAATTATGTATCTTAGAGTGAGTTTGAAGGTTATGCACCCTTTGACAATGTATTTGAACAATAATCAGAGGGATATGTCTCACTTAGCTATGTATCAGAAAGTGAATATAGGGGATATTCTCCCCTATACTATTTGAATAGTCACTCTATGTAAATACAAGGATATTTGGAATCCTTTGATCTTAATAAGAATTTTCCAGATTTGGCAAAAAAAGTGAAAAACTCTTCTCTCCACTTCTTTGTGAATTAATGTTTGTTTTTGAAATGTTTTAGAATGCTAAGTAAGCCTTCATAGGATCTAATTGAAATAAAACCTCCAGGTGGAACACTACTTGTGAAAATGGTTAGAACAAGAACCAACCTTGGGAGTAGCCAAGAGGTAGGCCAAGTTGTAGAAAACTCTAAGGCTAAATTGGACCAAATTTTGGCCATGATGAATGAGACTAGAGAAAGAATTGGACACCTTGAGCAAGAGGTAAGAGAAAGAAAGGAAAGAATAGGAAGTTCCTAATAGAGAGGAAGGATCAAATTCCCATGATCATTCACAATCAAGTGATCATGAAAATGATGAATCCAAATCTAGGTTTGATGGAAGCAATAGGAAATGACTTGTAAGTGAATTATCAAGAGATATGAGGAAGGTCACCCCTCCTAAGCTTGAGGGAACCACTAGTGGGGATACAACTGAAGCATGGCTCGCAAAAATGGAATATTTTGAGATAAGAAATTACTCTGAAATAATTAAGGTCATTTGGGGAGCTTTTCAGCTAGTCAGTGAAGAATCCACATGGTGGATGAACAAAAAGATGGAGCTTGAGTTAAGTTCCTTAAGTCTCACTAGGGATGAATTCGTGGAAATTTTCTGAAAGTGGTGGCTACTTCAACTTTATTATGATCAAAAGCTTACTTATTTTTAGAATTTGAAGCAAGGAGATTCCATAGTAAATGAGTATTGGGAGAAATTCACTCATCTCCTAAAGTATGTGTCAATGTACCAAAAGGACGAGTGGTTCCACATTAGGAAGGTCATCATGGGCCTTAACGTCCAAGTCAGAGGAGAAGTAGATGTACATGGTCCTACTACTATGGACTTGGTGTACGAGAAAGCTATTAATCAAGAGCAGAGGCTTAAATCTATCTCTACCTACCATGAAAAGAATAGGAAAATTTTTAATTGGTCACAAGCTAATCAAACTTTTAAGTGTTAGGGTTCAGGAAAATCCAAGCAATAAACATTAATAATTATATATAGATTAAATAACCCAAAAATGACAATGAAGAATAACACAAAAGAGATCAACAAAAAAATTTAACGTGGTTCACCCAATATGGGCTACATCCATAGAAACTCAACCATCCAATGATTTTATAATCCAGTGCAAAAAAAATACAATCTCACAAATCACACCACAACTTACATCCCAACTGCTTATAACAAAAAATTTAGAAGCTTTTAGAATTAGAGTTTTACAAAGTTGTTTTTCATTTATCAATTAACAAAAATTAACTACCGACCCCTTGACGAGCAAAACAAGGAAATCAAATTTTAGGGGTTGTGCCCTCGAACCCCAACAAGGATACGTTATGAGTGTATAGTATTTGCATGATCAGTCGCCACATACCAACAATCTCCCACTTGGAGATTGATCCTAGATGACATTGTTGCACTTGCAGCTCCCACTGGATTACAGGTTTGTTTGGTTTCTTATGTCTACCATTATCAGTCATGAAGGCCAACAAAAATTGATGAGGAAATCATTTCTCTTGTGTAACTACCTTTGTGAACATATCTACAGGATTCTCACTTGTGTGAATTTTCTCCAACTTCAACTGTCCATCCTCCAAAACTAACTAGATGAAGTGGTATATGAGCTCTATGTGCTTAGTTTTTGAATGTAGAGTTGAATTCTTAGCAAGATGAATGGAACTCTAGCTATTAGTGTACAAAGCGCTATCTTCTTATTTGTCCCAATTGCTCCAAAAAATGTTGTAACCAAATCATCTCCTTACTAGCTTCCTTACCAGCAACATACTCAACTTCAATGGTTCAAAGCGTAACAACCTTTTGCAACCTTGAAATCCAACTGACTGCAGTACCTCCTACAATAAAAACATACCATGTAGTACTCCTCTTACTATTAATATCGCCTGCGAGATCAGAGTCAACATATCGTTTTAGAGCATAATTTGTTCCTCCAAAACATAGTTTCTTTGAAGTAGTACCTCTCAAATATAGAAGAATCCATTTTACCGCATTCCAATGTTCCATTCCCAAATTGCTCATATACTAGCTCACAACTCCCATTGCGTGTGCAATATCTAGCCTTGTGCATACCATTGCATACACCAAGCTACCAAATGCTGATGTATATGGTATCTTAGACATTTTTTCTTCCTCTTGTGTCTTTGGACACATCTCCTTAGTCAACTTAAAATGACTAGGAACAGGTGTACTAACTGCTTTTGAATTTTGCATATTAAACCTTTTCAACACCTCTACATACTCACTTTGAGACAAAAATAATTTTATGCTTGTTCTATCTTATGTGATCCTCATACCAAGGATTTGTTTTGTTGCACCCAAATCCTTCATAGCAAATGAATTTTCTAATTTTTGCTTAAGTTCTATAATATGTTGCATGTTAGACCCGACAACAAGCATGTCATCAACATAAAGCAACAGGATAATATAGCTGCCATTACCCAATTTCTTAAAATAGACACAATAATCAGAATGACATATTTTGTAACCTTGTTTAGCCATAAAACTATCAAGTTTCAAATACCATTGTTGAGGTTCTTGCTTCAGACCATACAAACTCTTCTTTAACCTACACACAAATTCCTCCTTACCCTTGACCTCATATCCCTATAGTTGTTGCATGTATATTTCCTCTTCTAAATCCCCATGGAGAAATGTTGTTTTCACATCTAGTTGTTCAAGATGTAAGTCTTTTGTAGCCACAAGACTTAGAATAGTTCTAACAGAAGTTGTCTTTACAACCAGAGAAAATATTTCATCACAATTTATACTTTTTTTTTTTTCTGTGCAAAACCTTTTACCACGAGTATGGCCTTATATCTTTTCTTGCCTCCATATTCTTCCTTCAACCTGTAAACCAATTTTTTTGGCAATGCTCTTGGGTAAAAGTACAAATTTGTGTCACACTTTCGGCCAACTTATCAGCACAACTGAATTTAAGTATTTCTAACAAAAAATAATGTTGGTCAAACATATGATCTAGTAAGATTTAATTTAGCTAAGTTATATATGTCCACAACTTTTCCAACTAAAATTGTTAGATAAATGCATATGTAGGACCATTTTGAAGCCAATTTACTGAAAATAAATAAATTATTTGAAAAACTCGATGTTTTAAGAACTCCTAGTCATGTAAATAATCTTTTTTTTTAAATATAAAAAATACCCTTTTGTAGACCATACGTGTAGTTTTTAAAAATATATATTTAAATATTTTAACTATTATTTGTATTTTATTTTTTATTTTTTATTTTTACCAAAAGTAGGTTATCAACACAAAAATATTAGGTTAATTACCATGTCAAGAAAAATTCTAAAACTTATTAAAGAAATTTGAAAAAAATATGATGCACTAGATAAAAGAATCTATATCAAGATGGTATAATTTGTTTTCTATTTTAGATAAATAATCAATATAAAAGTTGACGTTGAATGAAACAACTTTGTTTCAGTACACAAACATTTTAATATTTATTTAAAAGTATATATTTATCAAAGTTGAAAAAATAAATATGCATGCACTAAATTTTCAAGTTATCAATACACACAAAAATTATGAAGGAAAAATAATAAAATTTGCTATATAAAGATTGGCGTCTCATGTAACTTCATTTTTCAGCATTTTATCAGCAACATAATTGTAGTGTAAATTTATAAAAAAAAATTATTCAAATGATTTTTTAATTTTTTCAAAAAAATACAAACATAAAATATACTAAAAATACACATTTTATTAGTTTACATCATTTCAAAATTCAAAACATATATGCCACTTTTCAGTGATTCAATTTTAAAACTTGGATCAGTGTTGGTTGTTTCCTTTATAAAGTGTGACACAACTTTGTACTTTTACCCTCTTTTACCTGTAGGCAATTGGACTAAGTCCCAAGTCTAATTCTACAAGAAGGAATCTATTGAATCCTCTCTCATACCTAGCTCCCACTACTTTTTGGTATCTACCTGCATTGCTTCTTCATAATCTTTAGGCTCACCATAATCAAATAATAATATAGAATATAATGATGGATAAAATCTTTTTGGAAATCTAGTTATCCTTGTAGAACCTCTAACACTTGCAGGAGTCTGTGGGATAACTTGTTATTGAGCATCAGGTACCACTGGCATTTTATTTTCTGGAATCTCATCCAACTCTAATTCTGCAACAAGGAATCCATTTCCTCTTTCATGCCTAGCTCCCACTGCTTTTTGGTATCTACCTGCATTACTTCTTCATAGCCTTCAAGTTCACCAGAATTAGTTAATAATATAGAATATAATGATGGAGAAAATATTTTTGGAGGTATAGTTATCCTTTTAGAACGTCTAACACTTGCAAGGAGTCTGTGGGATAACTTTTTGTTGTTGAGCATTAGGTACCACTAGCATTTTTTGGCCTGTTCATACTTCTTTTCTTGCAGCTGATCCTTATAAATGACCTCATTGAATATAAATCTTTGCTCCTAATATTTTATGATTTTCATAATCCCATAACCGATAACCAAATTCATCCACTCCATATCCAATGAAGGTACATTTTTTAGACTTAGCCTCAAGCTTGGTTCTATTTTCAATATCAACATGGACAAAAGATTCACAACCAAAGGTTTTCATAAATGGATAGTTTACCTTTTTACCCATCCATGCCTCCTCTAGAATGCCTCCATCCAACTGATTTTAAGGTCCCCTATTTATTAAATAAACAACAATATTTACAACATCTTCCCAAAAGTGTAAGGGTAGTCCAACATGCAATCTCAAGCTCCTTGCACACTCCATAATGGTCCTATTCATCCTCTCAGACACACCATTTTCTTGTGGGGTTCCAGGAACCATTTTCTACCTATGAATTTCATTATGTGAGCATTAATTTTTAAATTCTTTGTTGCAATACTTTCCTCCATTATTAGATCTGACACACTTCAACCTTTTTCTTGTCTCATTCTCAACCAAAGCTTCCCACTTTTTAGAAATTTCAAATACTTTTGATTTTTGTTTTAGGAAATACACCCATGTTTTCCTAGTTGCATCATCAATAAAAGTAACATAATAACAAGATCCACCAAGAGAAGATACCTGAACTGGTCCCCATACATCTGAATGTATGAGCTCTAATTTCTCACTCTTCTTCTCTTTCCCAACTTTGAGAAATCAGAATCTTTTCAATTTCTCATAAATACAATTTTCCTAGAACTCCAAGTCAATCTGCTTCAGACCTAGTTGCAAATTTTTGGAGTGAAGGATCTCCATCCCTTTCTCACTCATGTTCCCAAGTATATGGTGCCACAATTCTCTTTCTTTACCTATAGCAAGTGTTATAACTGTCTTAGTAGCAACTATTTTTGTAGCAACTAAGGTAGAGTAAGTATTACCAATACACAAATACAATGTGCCTGCCTTTTCACCTTTAGCTACTAGTAATTCACCTTTAGTGACCTTCCTGACTTTGTATGGAAAGGTAACCATGCAACCTTCACTACCTAGTTGTCCTGCAGAAATTAAATTCCTTCTCAAATTTGGAACATGCCTTACCTCCTGTAGCAACCATTCATTTCCATTTTGCAACTTGATTTTTATCTTTCCTTTTCCAACAATCTGACAGGGTTCATCATCACCCCAAATATACCTATCCAAAATCACGTTGAACATAATCTACAAAATATTTCCTATGGGGCGTGGCATGAAATGAAGCCCCTGAATCTATTACCCAGGAATCATTAGCACTATCTAAACACAAAATTAAAGCATCTTGCAATTTATTACTTGCAACATTAGCTTCCTTACTGTCATCATGTTGTATGTCTCCTTGTTTGCTCTTTCAAGACCAATAGTCCTTCTTCAAGTGTCTTGGCTTTCCATAGTGCCAACAATCCATTTTTCCTTTGGATTTAGATATTCCTTTCTTCGACTTCCCTTGTGACTTCCCATGGTTTTTTGGGCTTTTTCCTCTCTCCTTTGTTCTTCCCTTGTTCTCTACAGTCAAAGTATTACCCAATGTTGAACTCTCACATGTGATTTTCTGTCACATTTCCTTCCTAAGGATAATACCAACAACATCATAAAATTTTAATATATTTGAACCAAAGACAGAGTTACTTACAACCATTACCAAGTTATTCCAGCTTTCTAGCAAAGAGCATAAAAGCAAGAGAGCCCTCACCTCTTCATCAAAATTCACTTTTATAGATGCTAACTAATTGGTAATCATATTAAATTCATTTAAATGATCTGTCACAGATCCACCTTCAATCATTTTTAGATTAAACAAATGCTTCATGAGAAATACCTTATTTGAGGATGAGGGTTTTTCATTAAATTTAGCCAAAGCTTCCATTAGATCCTCTATTGTCTTTGCTTCTATTATATTGAATGCCACAGATGGTGCCAAGCACAACTGAATGGTTCCCAGTGCCTTTCTATCCAAAATCTCCCATTCTTCATCAAACATCATAGTATCTTTCTTTGCGTTTCCTTGCAATGGCCGCCATAGATCCTTTTGATACAAATAATCTTCCATTTGCATATTCCATAATTGATAATTTAGGTCGTTGAGCTTCTCAACCTTGAATTTTCCTTCTTGCATTGCTCCCACTTAAATCTAGAGGTTTCTTGCCAATAGTCTGAAATAAACATAGCTCTGATACCAGTTTACAAGGTTCAAGCATATATGAGCAATAAAAATTAACAATTATATGCAAATTAAATAACCTAAAAATAACAATGAATAATAACACAAAGAGATCAACACAAAATTTTAACGTGGTTCACCCAATATGGGCTACATCCACAAAAACTCAACCATCCAATGATTTTATTATCTAGTGCAAAACATATTACAATCTCGCGAATCACACACCGCAACTTACATCTCAACCGCTTATAACAAGCTTTTTGGAAGCTTCTAGAATTAGGGTTTTACAAAGTCATTTTTAATTTGTCAGTTAACAAAAAATAACTACTGACCCCTTGACGAGCAAAACAGGGGAAAAAAATTTGGGGGCTACATGGGCTTGAACCCCTGCTATCAAGGGCTTTTGCTCCCAAACCCCCACATGGGGCCCGGCCCAACCTGAAACCTCAACAAGGATACATTATGAGTGTATGGTATTTAAATGATCAATCACCACATACCAACATTAAGAAGCCAAGTGATGGGTAGAATTTTCAAAGGAAAGGAGGCAAGGGATTCCGTAATAATCAAAATGAATCTAGAAGAGACCGTAGGGGGAATACCAACAACAACCCCAACGAGAACGAAGGTAGAACCTACTTTCTGGGAAATTAGTAACAAGGCAAGGGCCATTGAGAGGATGTTTCACTTTTGGAGGAGATTACTATGCAATTCAGTGCCCCAACAAACCACCAGGGACACAACCACATGGAAATCCTCTACCTCCTCAATGAGAAGCATTCCAACAAAATATTCATGTAGTGTTGGATAATCGATAGGAAGAGAATCAAATTAATACTTTGAAATTTTAGGTACTTTGTGTGGTACAACTATTTCAATTCTAATTGATACCAATGCAATAGAAAAATTTGTTTCTCCTAGTATAGCTAGTAAAATTTCTAGAAAAGTTGGCCCATATGGAAAAGTCTTGGATTGTTGAATACGAAAACCAGATAAGAGCTAAGGTGGAGCAATGTTTATTTGAAGCAAGGGTTGAACTTCCAAGTTTCTCTATGGAAGTAGATTTGTATTTCTAGCCCCCCTAGGTTCATATGATGTCATATTAGGAATGAATTGGCTATGGAAGCATAGAGCCAAAGTAGTTTGTCTTGCTAAAACTGTAGAATGTTTAGATGATCTTGGGAACTAGGTATTCTTGCAAGGGATGCCTAAAGAAGTCAAGTTACAAAAAATATTCACCGTACAAATGCATAGAGCTAAGAAGAAGGGATGTCAAATTTTTGTAGTGAAAATGGAAAAACTTGAAGAATACAATGAGTTCATCTCTCAAGATGACGTAGTATACTACGGACCCCAAGATATCCATGAAGCCAAAGATAGCGAGGTGGTGGAATCAGGAAAATAAAATATGGAGAAATATCCTATCTTAAAGGACTTTGTGGATGTATTTCTAGATGAATTACCTAGATTACCTCCCAAAAGAGTGTTTGATTTCTCCATCAATATTGTTACAAGGTCGAAGCCTATATCAAAAGTTCCATATAGGATGACCACAATGGAGTTAATGTAGTTAAAATCTCAATTGGAGCATTTGTTGTCCAAAGGATTGATTAGACGCAGTGTTTCACCCTGGGGAGCGCTAGTGATCTTCGTGAAGAAGTATGGTACACTATGCTTGTGCATTTATTATTGCTTGCTTAATATGGCAACGATAAAGAACAAGTACCCATTACCATGTATCAACAATCTCTTTGATCAAATTCAAGGAGTGATAGTGTTTTCAAAATTGATCTATGGTCAAGATATTATCAACTAAGGATCAAGGATGAAGACATTCAAAACAACCTTCAGGAATAGGTATGGTCATTATGAGTTCACAGTCCTACCTTTTGGACTAATGAATGCACCTGCAACATTCATGAACTTGATGAATAATGTATTCAAAGACTGCTTAGACAAGTTTGTATTGGTCTTCTTGGACAATATTCTTATCTACTCCAAGAACAAAGAGGAACATCTCCAACATCTAGGGGTTGTTCCAAACGTCTATGAGAGCATAAGCTTTATGGAAAACTCTCAAAATGTACCTTCTTTCAAAATGAAGTGCAATATCTGGGTCATGCGATTTTAGATGATGGGATTGCAGTTGATCGAGCAAAAATTAAAGCAATGCTTGAATGGCCAATGCCAAAGAATATGCCAAAAGTTAGAAGCTTTATGGGTCTGGCTAGTTATTATCAAAAATTTGTAGCAAACTTTTCTAGAATAGATTTTTGCATTACTTCATTACAAAGAAAATGGAAGAAGTTTGAATGGTTGAAGAAATGTCAAGCAACATTTGACCAACTTAAGGAGAAGTTAACTACAACTCTAATTCTGAAAGTGCCAAATCTTGGTAGTGATTTTATTGTAATCACCAATGCTTTGGGAGAAGGTTATGGTGGAGTATTGATGCAGGATGGGTGAATCATAGCCTATGAGTCTAGGAAGTTTAAGCCCTATGAGAAATACTGAGCTTTGCATGATTTGGAATTGGTAGTAGTTTTCCATGCATTATAGATGTGGAGACACTATTTGTTGGGGAAACCTTTTGAATTGAAGACTGATCATCATGGTTTGAAGTATTTGTTTACCCAACAAAATTTGAATGCACGACAAAGGAGATGGTTGGAACTGATAACTAATTATTATTTTAGTATCAATTATATCAAGGGAAAGGAAAATTGAGTTGCAAATGCCCTAAGTCATAGGATACATATCTCCTCAATGATATCAATTCAAATTTATTTTAAGGGTCAGGTGTTGCAAAAATCCAAGGGCGACGAGTATTATGAACAAGTCAAGTAAGCACTCTCGAACAATTTGTAAGACATGAGGTATGAAGGATTTCACTTTGAGCCTGATGGTTTATTAAGGTTTAAGGGAAGAATCTATGTGTTTTATTTTGAGGAACTAAGGAATATAGTGTGGAAAGAAGTTCATACTGCACCTTATTTTGGACATCCCATAATAACTAAGTTGTTGGTTGATGTTAAGCCATTGTTATTTTGGAAAGGAATGAAAAGTGATTTTGCAAGATTTTGTAGCAATTTTCTTAGAAAGTCAAAGGGTGAAGGTAGAACATCATCACCTTGTAGGACTTTTTTATCCTCGTGAAGTTCCAAAAATAAAATGGCAAGTCATTAGTATGGATTTTGTGCAAGGTCTTCCAATGTCAAGGAATAAGCATAATGCCATTTTGGTAGTAGTGGATAAGCTTATGAAAGTGGCTCATTTATTCCATGGAATTTAACGGATGGAACTCCTATTATAGCTTGAAAGTTTATTCAAGAGGTATTTAGGTTACATGGAATTCCTAAGAAGATTAATTTTGACAAGGATGCTTGTGTGACATCTAGGTTTTAGCAAACCTTGTTTTCTTCACTTGGGACGCACTTGAACATAAGTTCAACATATCATCCAAAAACTGGTGGACAAACTGAAAGGGTGAACCAAGTGTTAGAGGATCTACTCAAAATACATTGCATGGATCAACAATACAAGTGGGAAGATTACCTACCATTGGTGGAATTTGCGTATAACAACTCTTATCATTCCATAATTAAGATGGATTTGTTTGAATCATTGTATGGCAGGAAGTGTCAAACTCCTACAAGATGAGATGAGCTAGAGGATAGGATAAGCCTTGGGCCAAATATACTATCCGAAATGGAGGAGAAAGTTAGTATAATTAGGCAAAGGCTAGAGGAAGCTAATGCTAGGCAAAAAAGTTATGTAGATTCAAAGTGGGTACCTCGACATTTCTCAATAGGAGAAAAGGTTTTGTTAAGAGTTAAACCTCACAAGAGTTCTATAAATTTTGGTAAGTCATCCAGACTAGCTCCACATTTTGTAGGTCCTTTTGAGGTTCTCGAAGAAGTTAACACAATAGCTTATCAAATTGCTTTTCCACTAGCTCTTTCCAAGATGTATAATGCCTTTCATGTGTCATACCTTAAGAAGTACATGCCAGGGGATAATAATGTTATTGATTGGAATGATTTATAGGTACAGGACCTAGGAGTGGTAACAATCGAGCCTCTCAAAGTACTCAAAATGCATAGGTTTCACCTACGAAATAGAGAGGTTTTGCAATGCAAGGTCTAGTGGGATCAATATGTAGAAGATTCTGCCACTTGGGAGGACTCTGTTGAGATGAAGCAAAAATTTCCTCATGTTTTGCTAGACTTTGAAAATTCTTTTAAAAATAATGTTGTTATGTTTTATGTTTGATACTTAAGATCAAGGACGATGATTTACAAAGGGGGGAATATATTACACCCCATTGTGTTATTACCTATTTACTGTTACTTGATGAGTTAAAATCCTTTAATATATGATTATGTTTTGTATATTTTGATGGAAAATGTGATGAATGAATGTGTTATGCAATATGATACTTTAAATGATTTGAAGATGAAAATATTTGATGCATATGAATGTAATGTTATCAGCTAACTACTATTGAGATGCACTAAGTTGGATGCAGGAAAAGAATCGAGCCTCTGAAAGAGAGAGGGAGTATCACTAAAGAGAAGAGCTTAGTTTGGTAACCCTTAATATGCATTTGAGATATCACACACTCACATCCTAGTTTGGTCAAGTTGAGTCAAGTTAGTTCAGGAATTGGTAAGTAAACCTTCGGTCATAGTTTGGGGATAATTTGTTATGGTTTTGGATTTGGTTTTGGGCTTTGATTTCATGATTGTTTCTTAGGTTGGATTATGTGACTAAATCTTTGTATTGAGTATAAGTTCTTCGTGTATTTTATATTTACGTATTAATCGATGAGTATATACATAAAATGTATATATGTATATGATTGTGATAACTCATACATGAGTATATATGCATGTGTGTATACGTAGGTAGAAGTACTTACACATACTCATGTGTGGATATATCATATGCATGTGAATATTGAGTGGACACACACACATATATACATGTTGGTCGATGAATATGTAAATATATGAGTTTATTATGATACTAAAATAATGATATATACATATATATAATTACTAATATATTTAAATGTCAATCAATGATTTTAATATGTATGTATATATGTTAATATATAAACATAATTTAAGTGCATATATAATACAAGCCATACAATGGAAAATGGCTTGCATAAAAGCCAACAACATATTTAGCATATGTTGCACATATGCAACGCATAAAGGCACACATACATAGGAATAAGTATTGCTATGGATAACACATAGAAAGTGGATTGTTTATTAATTGAAAATAAAGCGCATATGAAGATAACACATGGGAAAAATTGTAAGGCATTCTAAATGGATAAATTATTGCACCATGTAAGAGATAAAATGCAAACAAGAGTCTATAAGTTGCACTGGAAAAGCTACGTACAACCTTGATAAAGCATGAGACTTAGTCAATAGCCACGAGTTGGATTAAGCTTGGAAGAAGTCGACTTAGTTTGTAATATGAAACCTGTAGGTAAACATTTTTGTGCTTTGACTCAATAAAATAATAGTTGTTGGGAATTAAAAGGGTGACTCAACCATATTAGAGAAACTGGAAATGCTTGGACTATTTATGTGTTTACTTCTTAACTGTTTGAGCAACTATATTTCACTTCAATTAGCTTAGTTGACTCATTTAGAGGTTAAGTTAGTTTTTACTGTTAAGTGGTGGTAGTTGGAAGAGAAAAGATGGCAGATTGTAGAGCTAGTTTGTAGCATTAAGTTTCTCAGATTTTAGTATAAGTAGAGGCAACTTCTTATCCTTTTGGTCATTCATTCATTATCATTCTTTTGATGTTCATTGTTGTAGTTTTATGTGCAAATTAGTTGCTAACTGCATTAGTGAGAAAGGATATATTACTTTGTGAGTTTGTAGTTTGTTGAGAGTTTTTGAGAAGGCTAGGATTGGAGATAGGCTAATCATAGAAGGAGCAACAAGCATGACTGTGAGAATTAAGCTTAGGAATCAGTATCTTC